>CM063510.1:129641407-129643907 GCA_032207245.1 Pardosa pseudoannulata
ATTTTCTTGAAATGTTTTTTTCTTTTAATTAAGTAAAAATTAGAATTTATAATTATATAATTATTTTCATCTATTAAAAATAACTTTACAGACATAATTAAAGCATTTTATCCTTTCATCAAGGAAGTAATAGGAAGTATAATTAAATAATTATATTAAATTATTAAAAGTAATTATTTTCTGAACTTTCTTAAAATATTTTATTTTTGAATAAGAAATTTATGGCAGATATAATTACACTTAACTTTACAGACTTTTTTTGAAATATTTTTTTAATCACGGAAATAATAGCAGGTATACTTATATAATTATATTCATTTATTAAAAATATTTTAATGGGCGTTATTAAATTATATCTCTTGATTATAATGATACTTATATTAAAAAGTATATTAAAAAAATTTATTTTTTTTTAAAAACAATGTTGAGAAATTTCTTAAATTATTTTATTTTTTGATCAAGGAATTTATTGCAAATATGATTATACATACCTTTAAAGACTTTCTGAATTATTTTCTCTTTTGACCATGAAAACAGAGAAATAATCTATTTAATCTACACACATTTTTAAATATTTTCATATTTTTGAAGGTTTGCATTAAATATATGATATTTCAAAGCCATAGCAAAGTATATTTCATATGTAATAAATTAGAATATTATATGCCTATACTGTAGAGTATACTATAGAACTATAGAGTAATTGGTGTCTTATTCAGAACGAATAATGAAATATTACAATAGTTTTATGTTTGACAAATATTATACTAACAGTTTCAAGGTTAATATTTAGGAAATAAACTATATTTCCTTATAAGTTTGATGACTATAAAAGCAATATAATTTTAAGTTTGAAGACTATTTATTTTGTTTCTAAGACAATATTTGTTTATTATTACCATTATTAAAAAACAAAAAAATTAATAATACAATAAAAATAATTTCTTTGAATTTTCATTCCTGTACTTCACATTCAGTTTTAAAATTTTTCAACCCCTACGATTACATAAATTGATTACTTTAGAAATATTAAATTTATAAAATTTATTTCTTGACGATATTTTAAATTATAGTATATCTTAAATTATAATATCATTTATTCTATTTTGAAAGTTATATTTTGAACTTACTATCCAGCTAATGTAAAATTAGTCATAACTATTATTCTAATAAACTTGCAGACCAAACATAAACTGCCGTTAATATTTAATAGCACAATTCTTCAAGTGTATAAAGCACTTATTTGATTCCAATCAAGATTGACTGCATAAACATAGTCAAATATCTTTAGTAGATTTGTCTGAAAATTTAATATAGCATTGAAAATATATTTATGTTAATGTAGATACTATTTGAAAGAAACATATTTATTATTTTCAAAGGTATAGTTATCTATTGTTTGAAAATATGCTTTTCTAATAATTTTCCATATGCATTTCTTTTATATATAAAATAGAATTTGTGATATAACAAATATAATATATAAAATTGAATATTATTATATAATAACATATAACAGAATTGATTATGCATTTCGAAGCATGGTAATCCTGACTAAAATTTCACTGCATAACCTTCAAGTTTAAGAATTGATATATATCAGAAATATAACGGTAAAAATAAAGTATTCATAAAATACAAACTTTTGTTTAAAGATTCAAATCTATTAGTAATATTTAAATTATCTGCAGCTGTAGTAGTTATGTTTATTGTAGAATATTAGGTAGGAAAATTTTATCTTTTTATATAATTTTCTCTGTTTTATTTCTTAAGTTAATAATATAGAAATATATATTTTTCACAGCATTTTGTTCTGCTAAAACTCCATATCGTATTTGAAAACAGATGACGCAGGTGTCATAAGGATATAATTTTAAGTAGTTTTTAGTTCCCTAAAACTGATTGTAATATCGCTTAAGTATTTCATGTAAATCACTCCTATTTTGATAGTTTCAGAAACATGCATGATGTACTCGATTAAATACTCGAGGTGTGAATCACATTTAGGATGTATAGGCGATTAAAAAACATTCGGACTTTTACATTTATATGTTTTTAAGATTTCTCTACAAGGCATATCTGAAATCGGTAATAAGCTATTAATTTATAATTCCTATGTTTTTCACCCACAAGCTTTAGGTAAATTTAATCTTCTAAAAACAAATCTGCATTAAATTTTACACATTGAGATCGATTAGTAAGATTGATAACGAACAATTATCCTTCATCTTAAGTGAACATTCCGATTTTATCATTAGTTTTGCATAGCTGCAAACAGTGCAGTCAGGGCCTGATTTACGGCGGGGCATTCAGGGCCCCCACTCTAGGGGACCCCAAATTTAAAAAATACACATTAATATTTTGGTGCATCCCAGAATTCGCTCATGTTTTCCAGCAGTATGCCGGAAAACATGAGTTTTCTTTTGCTAACCACAAACTGTAGTGGGTATATTGTTTGTGGGATTCAAAAGTCAGTAAATTACATTTATTCCGTAATTTT
>CM063510.1:129648907-129668907 GCA_032207245.1 Pardosa pseudoannulata
GTGTAACGATGACAGGCCACATCTATCGGGATGTCATTCTGGAACAACATGTACGTTTGTTTCGGGGCGCCATGGGTCCTGAATTTCTGTATATGGATGACAACGCCCGACCTCACCGTGCAAACATTGTAGACGAATGCCTTCAATCGGAGGATATCACCCGTATGGATTGGCCAGCATACTCACCGGACTTGAATCCAATAGAGCATGTGTGGGACATGCTTGGCCGACGAATTGCAGCCCGTCAACCCCCTCCCAACTGTCTATCGGAACTTCGGAGGGCATTGCTTGATGAGTGGTGTAATTTTCCCCAAGATCAGATTGATAATCTGATACTCAGCATGCGTAGGCGTTGTAACGCTTGTATTGCATCGTCCGGGAGACATACTCCGTATTAACCATCATACTAACCATGTTATACTGTTTTCTGTAAATAGGTTCTTTTTTGAAATTTGCTCCAGGGAGTAAAAATCGCAATTTTTATTAATTATGTCAAACATATAGCATCTTTTTTGCTCTTTACCTTTTGTTTAATAAATAGACTTTACAAATAAGTCAAATTTGTTTTGCTTTTGTCTCTTTCATTGCCTGAACTTCATTATCCTTAATTTATGGACATGAGTGTATTTCGATATTGGAGCTCGTGTGTTCAAACTTCACTGATGGCATTGATATTGGTTGCCATGTGGAATCAGCTTTAAGCAGTATGCCAAAGTCTCACTAGCATTTGTATAATTAAACAGTAGACCTTAATGCCCTCAATAAACCAAACCGGAAGCTCAATTGTGTCTTGAATAATATGACATTTTAATTAATCAATTAAATAAATTAACTGATATGGCAAATAATTTAAAGTTTTATAGATAAATAAGTACATTAATACTGCTGGTTGATGGGTATCTACGGATCTTTCGTCGGTCTGGTCAGGGGCTACCTCCTGAGATTTTGGGGTGCGGCCGTGCTATTTGATGTAGGAACACTTCCTGTCGGACTTGGCTGGACTCTCGAACTCGTTCCGTCCGACTCCTCTCTTCGCCTGGACTATCGAACACCTTCTGTCGGACTCTCTCCTCGTCTCGACTTCCGAACCTCTTCTCTCGACTATCGAACACCTTCACCTTTTCTTTTTTTTAAATCTTTCTTATTTTATTAATTTCATCCTTGTCCCCTTTTCTTTCTTATCATCCAAATGGGTTAGTTGTAAGAATCTAATTGTTCTGCTGAAACCCCGCCTTAAAACTGCCAACTTGGAGAACCTTATCCCTTTTAATTGGGCACTGTCCCTTAGGGACTCATAAATAACTCCACAAAGGTACATTCTTATTTAATGTCAAGTACGGAGACGGGATTCTAATCTGAAACTGGGATCAGAACCCCACCCGAGACCACGTACAAGACAACAATATCCGTAGAATATAGTTTTATGGTCCTCTGTCTTTTTACAAAGATGTGATGAGGTCAGATTTAGATCCCGAGCATTTTACTTCTTGTATGAATAATTCAATTATATAACTGATCTAAATCACCTCATCACAATAGATTTAATCAATCAATTAAATACATAGAGAGAAAAATAAACAATATTTATACATTATTTATTATAGTTTGAATTTCTAATTTAAGTTAAATTAAAAAAACATAGTTATTATGAAGTGAATTACTGTTCTACTGAATTTTTAAAATTTAATTCTAAAACGGTACGAAACACTTTTTGAATAAGATTTAAAGATTTTATATGTGTTAAGATTATTACACAATTCTAATATGCTGCTGTCTATGTTATTCGAAAAGTAATTTTCTCTAAGGCTCTTAAAGAATAACTGACAAAGTTAAGAACTATAAAAGAGTTATACCCTCGAAAACTCTTTTTATTTCATGTAAAATGTACACTTATAACTGTAATAGAAAAATGTGCCGACGGGAAACAAAGCATATTGTTAAAAATGTGAATCTCTTAGGTAGAGTTAGAGATATTTTCTTGAGCGCTAAGACCGCATTTTTCTCAAAAATATAAAAAAAAAAGTTTAGAGGTTCTTGGTATGCATTTTTCATTCGATGTTCTTTAACTTCTTTATTTCATGTTCTCAGAGGGGATATTTTTGAATTCTTTAATTGAAGGAACAGTAAAAGTATTTTCGAAAAGCTCTTAAAAATTCAGCTATCTAAACACTGTATTTAATTAGATTATTTAAAACTAGTTGTCTTAATCTGCAAGTTTAATATTTAAAGCAAAAAACATGTAATATAGTTTAAAGAACAATTAAACAGTCTCTGCAATTGAAAAACTCTTCAATTTTGAATTATTTTCTATTGTATATTTTACCTATTTGCTTCTTTCGGATTTTAACTTTTTGCAGTTTTAAAATTAATTAATTCATTTTCACTTCATTTTGTTAGACGTTTTTGATACAGCCTTTTATTATATGCTCACCAAGTCATTTATTTTGTTATTAATTTTCTTTTTATAATATTTAAGATAAAGTAGTATACAAATATTTTATAATGTAAATATTTTATAATAAAAATATTGTAACAAATATTTTATAATGTAAAAAATTCCTAAGATGCAGTTATCTCAGTCTAAATCAGTGATGCATCGAAAATAAATATCAGATGTTTTAGTGTACAATTATTTGCATAACAGAGCACTAAAATAAGCCATATTTCCATTAAAAAATAGCTAAAACAAGAGTAGTATCCTCTATATAATAATATCCTAAATTATCTGTCCGTCTATCCTCGAATTTATGAAGCGGTTGTACAAGGAATGGATAGATGCATCCATATTGGATTCATGAATGTGTTAGGGTTCAAAATCCACCCCTTTTCTAGCATTTAATGCCATTATTTCAAGCCCTATTTTCCCCGGTTAAGAGCAGGCGATTAAATTTCTCAATTTGTCACATAATAAATAGGTAAAAATAATATTTTTCTAGCATTATGACATCATTCCTTTAACCATCCCATTTCATAATTTCTTATCTTAAATTACTTAAATATAGTCCGTATTATTTTCATACGTTTTGTCACTTTTGACCTTAGATATAAAATAAATAATTTTCTTTTATATTTGGCTTAAATAAAAGGTTAAGTACATAGGTGATAATTTTAAATTTTACCATAGATTATTTTTTGTTGCTATGAAAATTTTATCACCGGTATAACAACAAATTTTATATATTTCTAGGGTATAGTGGAAATGATAGTTTCCTTCCTTAACTTCTATTAACAACATTCCTGTGACAAAAATTGGGAAGAACTTAATGATAATATTGACGAAGCTAAGAAAACTGTGAATAATCTTTCTAAATGAATTTAACGTGATTATAAACTGCACTCGCAGTATCGGGAGACTTTAGAGGAGTATGAAGATAAACAAATTATTGAGAATGTACCAGACAGTTCTCAGCCAAAAAACAAACAATTTTTTTACCAGCTTCATAGATTACTTTACAATTCTGGAAAAATAATAACTTTACTGATCCCGTCACATGACAGGCTATATGCTAGTAAGTTATTTAAAGGTCCAAATTTAAATGTATTCTAACATTTATGACAGCTGTATTTTAGTTTTATTGTTGTACATCTATTAAGCAATTGATACACGTGTGGTTATACATAAACAAGTATCTCAAATGGTATAAAACTTTATATTTCATGTAACGAATCCAACACCAAGCAAACAAGTTTGTTAACAACCGTTAAAAATTTAGAATAGTGGTGAGTTCAACATCGTATCTTTTCTCCATCATGAATGCAAATTTTAGAACTAACTTGCAAAAATTTAACCAGAAATTGAATGAAAAAAAATTATTGAGGAAAATAATGAAAATGAACTCATTTTTATTTCAAACTTTCGTTATCACACACTCTCACAAATTATTTCACAAATATTTTAAAACATAATTAATTTTAACACACCCACATTTCACACTGACATAACTGGTGAGTAAATTTTGTCAGCTAATTATCAAAATATTCAAGAACACAATGAATTTTAAACCAGGCACATTTTACATTGACATAGCTTGAAAATAAACTTCAAAAGTTAATTGTCGGTTATTCACGAACGTAATTAATTTTAATACAGTCACATTTTAGACTTATATCAGTATACTGGGTTTCCCAACCTAACCAAGCATTTTTTCAGGATCCTATGAAGACCGAAGTTCTTGTTTAAAAGTTAATTCTCGTTTGCAAGAGTCAAAATCTTCTAAATTATTTTTGAAAAAATAAGTTTTTAACAGTACTGTTGTCATATTTTTGACTTTTATTGTCATATTGTCATACCCTTTTCAATTGGATTTTTCAAAAAGAAAAAAAATGTGAAATAAGAGGAAACCTATCCCAACTTCTAGGCTTGACCATCCTACTAGCTTGACCTCTACGAGAAGCCAAGACTTTTTGACCTTTCTCGCTCTCGGAAAGTTTACTTATTCCCTTTCAAAATAAAATGGTTGCGATAAGGTTTAGGGGTCGAAAAGGTTCTGACTTGGTTTCGAAACTTCCGAAAGAAACTTCTGAGATCTTTGGTTGATAATTTGTGATCTTCTATCAAAACGGTTTATGATATTTAAACAAATTAATTCCTAACAAGATTAGATGTAAACAAAAAGGAATTGGGATAGAGAACTAGACATGACTAGATACAAGTTGTACTCCAGTTCAAGCATAGAAATGCACATAGTAACTGCTAACGGAAAGCGAACTAGTTCGGCTTTAACTTTCCCTCCGTTTACCGCTCTCTGTTGTGGTAAAAACTAAGTATATCCCAGACAGCACCAAAGATGATTTTTTCTGCATCAAAATGATTTTTTTGTCGGAGCAGCGACAACTCAGTTGGGAAAGGCATTGATCTCACAACTGAAAGGTTGCGGTTTCGACCACCCTATCACCTTGACCTCTTGGAGAAGACAAGACTTTTTGATCTTTCTAGCTCTCGGATTGTTTTCACCTTCCTGTTTTAAAAGAAATGGTTGCAATAAAGTTTAAGGATCGAAACGGTTCTGCCTTGGTTTCGAAACTTCCGAAAGTACCTTTAGAGATCTTTGGTTGATATTTTGTGATCTTCCATCAAAATAAGTTATGTCATTAAAATAAAATAATCACGAACAAGATTAGATGTAAACAGTAAAGAAATTGGGCTAGAGAACTAGATATGACTAGATACAAGTTAAACTCCGGTTCAAGCACAGAAATGCACATAGTAACTGCCAACGGAAAGCGAACTTGTTCGGCTTTCAGTTTCCCCCCCTTTCCCGCTTTCAGGTTTGGTGAAAACTGAGTATATCACAGAAGGATTTTTTATCTGCATCAAAATGAGCTGTTTGTCGGAGTCGTGGTGACTCAGTCGGCAAAAGCAGTGATCTAGTAACTGAAAGGTTGCATTTTAGACCACCCTACCAGCTTGACCTCTTGGTGAAAGCAAGACTATTTGTCCTTTTTCGCTCTCGGATCGTTTTCATTTTCCAGTTCAAAAAGAAATGCCTGAGATAAGATTTAGAGGTATAAAGGGTTCTGAATTGATTTCGAAATTTCCAAAACAAATTTCGAGATCTTTGGTTGATATTTTGTGATTTTCTGTCAAAACAAGTTATGATATTATAACAAATTAACCACAAACAAGATTAGATGTAAGCTAAAAAGAAATTAGGCTCGAGAACTACACATGACTAGATACAAGTTGAACTCCTATTCAAGCACAGAGAGGTCTACTGCACGTAGTAACTGCCAACGGAAAGCGAACTTGTTCGGATTTCACTTTTTCTCCGTTTCGCGCTCTCTGGTTTGGTGGAAACTGAGTATATCACAGACAGCACCACGAATGATTTTGTTACTGCGTCAAAATGATTTGTTTTTCGGAGTCGCGGTAACTTAGTTGGCAAAGACAGTAATCTCGTAATTGAAAGGTTATGGTTTCGGGGCTGGGGTCGTCGTAAGATCCGCCGAGTTCATTAAAAGTGACTGGGGCACGTAACATATGTTCATGGTCACAAAGTCCTCCAAGTTCTGCATAAAAATAAGATATGTATATAAGATAAGTATAAAAGTATGACTGGTCTAAAAGACTTCATTAAAAACACTTCATATCCAGTAAATTACAAAATATCATGTACTACTCTCAGCAACACGTGTTACGTCTCCAAAACCATCAGTATACATGATATCTATTGCTAGCTTCTTCGCACAACACGTTTATACATGGCTGTGAAACTAAAAAAATGTACATACGCACTATTTTAACCTGCTACATATTTCTGGAATATTTTGGCTACATATTTCTGATTTAAGATAATACTACTTCTTACTAACAGCTAACTCCCTGCAAAATCATCATTTTCATAAAAATAAAATAATGTTGTTGAATTATAATTGTGTATGAATTCCTTTGCTTTAGTGAACATTAATTAATTTAGTTAGCTGCTGAATTGCTAGTTATAAATTAATCAAGTAACCTTAAAGTAACTCTTGCTAGCATATGAAACACTTTCCACCTAAGAATAAACTCCTATATTACAGCTGTTTTGCAAGATATCACGAATTAACCCCGGTACTCATTAAAACACAAATACTGAAAACTTATTCAAATCAAATTTATATTTTTCTATACCGGATAGTTGCGAGTTCCACATACGAAAAGTATTTGATATTTGTATAAATTTAAATAATAGGATTTTACACCTTTGTGGAGAATGATACACCACTGAAATGACAGTTACGCATTACTGTGCAAAATACTTGATATTTGTAGATTTGTAATAACAAGTTTTCATACGATTGTGAAGCATGATGAACGGTATTTGTAAATCAATTCTGTATATTTCCAATTAATAGTGTAGTGTATGAGATATGTGTAATTCTTGTAGATGTTACATGCTAATCCAGCCTTTTAATAACAATTAAATTATAATGTTGTACACATTTCTTATATTAGTGGGAATTAACTAATTAAATTAGCTGATGTAGTTATAATTCAACAAATAAATCTGAAATTCTCCCTGATGCTGTCTGAATTGATGAAGGGTACTGGTAAATCAATTCTGTATATTGACAATTAATAGTGTAGTGTATTAGAAATGTGAAATTCTTATAGATGTTATATGTAAAACCAGCTTTTTAGTAACAATTAAACTAAATTATAATGTTGTACAAATTTCTTATATAAGTGGGAATTAACTAATTAAATTAGCTGACGAATTACTAGTTATATTTCAACTAATAAATCTTAAATTCTCCCTGATGCTGTGTGCAGTAACACTTTCCATCTAATAATGAATTTATTCTACCTTACAGCTTTATTACAGTTAATCATAGAGATTCACACGGTGTCAGAAATAACCTCTGTAATAATTTAAATCTATAGGCTGTACCTTTTATCTGCAATTGTGTTTACATACACTAAACATTTTATGTATAAAATAAGTAATCTAAGTAATCAAAAAATTACTTTTATATATAGTTAATAATATACTGTAAATAAAACAAAAATAAAATTCCAGGGAAAATTCTTCAAAAGAAAATCCAATTAATTAAAAAAAGTGCCATAAAAGTGAAATAAAGCACATTAATTTTAATACCCAAAATTTTTCGTCTCACTCGAGATTGCAGAAACATTTTTCTTATTCTCAAAATTGTCGCTTTCGCTGATGAGTGAATAGCAATAATCTCGTGAGATTTAAAAGATCCAATAACCTTGTTAGAAAGAAAACTTTAAATATATTTATAGCGTAAAAGATTGTCCTGTGGGGTTATAAACATACTCTTTTCTAATTAAACAAAATTTCCTGTCATTAAAAAGACATGTTATAAATATGCGACATCACTTCATTAAAACTCCCTTTTGGAATTTTTTTTTCTTAGCTCTTGTTAAAAAATTGCTACATGAATTCATAAAATCACAAACAAGGGAGCACTTCAAATTTTTATGATATAAAATAAATTTCTTTGTCTTAATGCCTCTTCACGCGGATGCTTTTCAAAAGAAGCAAAAGTCTTTCTTTATTAAAAAAAAGTTGTAATTTATTATAATTAATTTTAGTACTTTGTGCTGCAATAAAATTTAAACATAGATCTGAGGTGATTATTAATATTTAAACAAAGAACTAAGGAAAAGATAAATTATATTTTAGTTTTACTTATACATTGCATATTGTTATGTAAATGAATAAATTTTATTGATTGCATTATATTCTTACTGCATTTATTGTATGCATTAGTCCTAGTAACGTTAATTAATTTGTTTAACACATTGCCTGTAGTATATATTAAAAAATGCCACAAAGGGAATTTTTTCTCATTAGTTTTGTTTGTAATTATCATTAAAGTGTTAGAAGAAGATGATTTTTGGAAAACAAATTAAATAATATAATTACTATTTCCATTATATTCCCATATAATGGAAGTTTTAATGAATTACAGACATTTTTGTTCAAACTACATCAAAATAAATCAAATTATATATTTTTCTGGTTAAATATATCAAACTTACATAACAGCATTATTATCTATAACAACTGTCATGAATTAATTATCCCTCAGATTCCTTTCAATTTTACAAATCCTTTACAGTATCCTAGAAAACAGCGACAAATGACTCGAAACTGTTAAACTTTTCTAGGGAAAGTATCGTCATTTATTGGGAAAATAGTAAATTACATATTATGCAATGGGAGAAGTGTGTTCGTTATAATCGGATCGTTGGCGTCCAAAAGAAGAGGTATGTCTTTCTTTATCTCACGAATACAGAAATCCAAAATTAAATTTCGTCGACATTCTCCGTCAACTCATTGTGAAAATGGGTATTACGTGGTTGTAATTGTAAACGTTCGTCATCGGAAAAGCTGAAGGAATCACTCTTACAAAGATGAATTTTTAGTGATTTATCGTTTCGAAATACGTGTCTCAAATGTTGAAATGTTTTTGGCGAATAACGCTTTTGCATTAGAAAACATACCATGACAAATGTCAATGAATGCAAGGAAGTACCGCGGAAAATTAATTTTTCTGACATGATGTAAAAAAAAAAATTAAAAAAAAAATTTTTAAGAAAATAATTTAAAAAATTTTTTTTTACAAAAAAAAAAAAAAAAAAAAAAAAAAAAAAAAAAAAAAAAAATTTTTTTATTTTTTTTTGTATATACTAGTTTTTATATATACTAGTGTTATATATAAAAAACTGTACAAGATAATGTCAATTCCTGATATGTCTCAATTTTACAAACCTGATGTCTCGGATGATCTCACCAAATGATGTCTCAATGATGACTTCAGAAAGTGCTGATAAGGAAACTCAGCAAAAAAGATTCACTTCAAGAAGGGCTTATATTAACGGAATTGAAAGATGGGTTTTTCTTGCCCGAACTCACGTCGGGTATTCCAAATATGGTTCATATGGGTTGCCCGAACTCAGTTCGGGCTTAAGATAAGGGGTTAAACATCAAATATCTGACACGAAGCATATATCCGTAATAATTTTTGAAAGTAACACTTTTTGCAGTTTAATTTCAGTAAAATATCTTCTCGATTCAATTTTTATGCTTCAGAAAACCGTTTTTTGCGTAAAGAATGTCGCTGACGAGGGAAAATACAGTCAATTGTGTAACACACCTTAAAAAGATTGAGGGTACTAGTTCGTCAATTTCAGTCCCAATGATTATTTCATAGTTTTCAATATCTTCCTAATGACCTGAGATATCAAAAATCCTTATTAACCTGCGAGGGTGCTCACTACCCGTAGTTACATGAGAACACGGGCCGGGAAGTTGCTGAAAAAAGTTGCACCGAGGATCCGAGGCTCGGTGCAACTTTTCTCAGCCAAGAACCAACAAAATAGCTTTAGATGGTGAACAAAAAAGTCGTACTACCATAAGTACTTAAAAGCTTAAAATATATTTCATTTCATTTGAAACATTAAGTTTTAAAAGTGTTTTGGACTGTCGATGATATCTCTATTAGCAGTTTATTAGCACAAAAATAAGACACATACAAGTCAAAAACAAAAATCACGTCTTCATGTTACGATATTTTAATCAAATAACTAAGCATTTTTGACATCTTCTCTCCTCGGACTACAAACACTAAATAAAATGTGCAAAGACTATGAGCATGTACTAGGTCTCTGGAGTCTAAGAATATCTTTTTAACTACAATAGTCAGAGGAAATTGAGGAAATTCATGTTATTGGGGTCATGAAAATCTATAAGACAGCTATTTAAAATTTAGGAAGTTTATTTCTACTCTGTGATTTTGTATGGAATGCTTTTATAGCGCTCGGACCAGCGGGAGAGCCGAGAGATGGTTCAACGGGACCGTTGGACCATCGTTGGTTGGATCAGAGGTCCAACGGGAGTTCTAGAAAGTTTAAGAAAAATGTCATATTTAGAATGGAATTGAATTAGGGTTGGGGCTTTATTGATTGGGTCTGCATCCTTTCTGCATTCCCGTATTTTTAGCAATTAGTTTATTATCTAAAAATGGAACTTTGAGTACTGAAGTTCTGCAGAGGCCATGCGAACTTAGAAAATCCAAGGGAAACGCAATTCTAACTATCCAATTCGAAAGTGTCAAAAATGTTATACCGGGTGATCAAAAAGTCCGTATAAACTTTAAAAATCCATATTAACTGGAAAAATAACCAAAATAAAAAACGGTTTGAAGGGTTCGTATCGCTCCGGCATGGTTTTTTTTAACATAGAAAAAAATAACTTAAAAAGAGTCGATAGAAGGCGCTGATGTACACAAGTCAAAGAAAAAGAAAAGGAAATAACAAACACAATGCATCCAAATCGTTTATTACAACAGTATGCTTTCCACATGACAGCCACTACAGGGGATAACACACTGCAGGCGTGTCACAAATCCAGCAACGGGAGTGTGCAGCAGGTCCGGTTGTGTGCAAGAAACCTCTCTGCGGATCGCATCTTTTAGTTCAGAGAGATTGGATGGATTGGATCGATAAACCCGAGATTTCAAATATCCTCACAAACAAAAGGGGGTCGGGGTCAAATCTGGAAACCAAGGAGGCCATGGGAACCTGAAACGCGTGCTAATGATTTTGTTTTCCCCGAATGTCTGGATCAGGAAATCCTTGACCGAATTAGCAGTGTGACTAGTTGCTCCATCTTGCATAAACGTGACGGTAGATAGTGCATCTCTTTCATGCAAAGCTGTCTCGACATTATCGCCCAAAAGTAATAAATAACGCTGCGCATTCACCGTATCCATTTCCCACCCATTTACTGGGTGCTCCGTTTCAAAGAAGAAGGGTCCTATGATGAACGAACCTGTGAATCCACACCACACTGTCACTTTTGGGGACTGCAGTGGTTTCTGTGTGTATTCACGGGGATTAGACGTTGCCCAGATGCGACAGTTATGTGTATTAACGTAGTCATAAGGCAGAAAATGATCTTCATCTGTCCACAAGATGTTAAAGACATAAATAGCATTCTGTTCGATTTTGGAGAAAACCCAATTCGCAAATGCTTCCCTCTGTACGGTATCCGCTGGTAAAAGTTGATGGCATGACTGCAATCTGTATGGATACAGATCAAGGATTCCATGAAGAGTATTGAGTATCTATGATGTTGGTAAGCCCAACCGTCTGGCATCGTAACGAGCACTGCTCGTTCCTGTAGCTGATTCGGACGTTAATGCTTCAATTTCGGCTTCAACCCGAGGCGAACGTGCCTCATTTAAACATGATCGTCCGGTTATTACATGATCCTCCAAAGTTCCAGTTTCCTCAAACCGCTGAACAAGCTTTATAAGGCCTGTCACTGTTAAAGACCATTTTCCACTTCTGACATTCTACTGAATTCGGAACTTACGCAAGGCAGTGGTCGTTGATTCCTGGTTGACTTAAAACAACTTCACCAAGAAAGCTTTATCCTTCGCACTCAGCATTCTTGTTCGCATACATTGTTTACAGTGGTGAACTGGTTGTGTATTTATAGGAGCGCAAGTTCTTATAACAGATTCATTTGCATATTTTCCCCGAAGTCTCTCGAACCAGAGCCATCTGTTGGCTGTTTTAGAGTTACTGGTTATTCTGTTTTAAAATATATATCCCAAGCTCTAGCTATACTAAACCTGTAAGCCGTTTTTTATTTTGGTTATTTTTCCAGTTATTATGAATTTTTAAATTTTATACGGATTTTTTTATCACCCGGTACTATATGCAACATTTCTCTAGATCACTCGTGAATATAGGAAATTCAAGGGAAACATTATTCCATCTATGCAAGTATAAAATATTAAAACTGATATATATTTTGCAAAATTTCTGTTGATGACATGTGAATGTAGGATATTCAAAGGGAATGCTGTTCTAATTATCCAGGTTGTAAAATATCGAAACTGATATATAATTTACAAAATTTCTGTAGATGACAATTGAATGTAGGAAATTCAAGGGAAATATTATTTTAGATCTCCAAGTTGTAATATGTTAAAACTGATATATAATGTTTCAAAAATTCTGTAGATATGAAGTGAATGTGGGAAATTCAAGGGAAATGCAGTTCTAATTATCCAGGTTGTAAAATAGCAACACTGATATATAATTTGCAACATTTCTGTAGATAACGCGTACGTGTAGGAAATTCAAGGAAACACAGTTTTAGCTATCCAAGTTTTAAAATATAAAAACTATTGGGTTGTTCGGAAAGTCATTTCGTTTTTTGGGGGGAACATGAAAGACAGTTTTCGTATAATGAATAAATATTTTATTAAATTATATATTGGCCATTCTGGTCCAACACCTTTTGCCATCTTTCTGGTAGTAGCATAATTCCACGCTCATAAAATTTTTGGTCTTTGCTGGCAAAAAACTGATCGAGGTGGTTTTTGACCTCCTCATTTGAGGTGCAGGTTTTACCGTCTAAAAATTTTTGGAATGACCGAAACAAATAATAATCCGATGGTGCCTGGTCTGGAGAATTTGGTAGGTGTGGTATTGTATCCCATTTAAGCTGTAAAAGCTTTTGGTGAGTGATCAAACTTGTGTGAGGTTTCGCGTTGTCTTGGTGAAACAGTACACCTTTCCTGTTGATTAGTTCTGACCTTTTCTGTTGAAGTTCATCATTCATTTTGTCCAGCTGATGACAGTAGACTTCCGAATTAATCGTTGTGTTATCCGGTAAACGCTTAAAAACAACGATTCCTTTAAGATCCCACCAAACAGACAGCATCACCTTTTTTTTGGTGAATATCGACTTTGGAAATGGTTTGAGCCGGTCCATCTTTTTTACTCCATGACCTCTTGCGTTTGACGTTGTGTTATAACCCATTTTTTGTCCCCAGTGATGATGTGCTTCAAAAACGGATCATTTTCGTGACGTTTGAAGAAGCGAATCGCAGACGTCAATGCGGCGACACAGATTTCTCTCTGTGAGAATATAGGGAACCCATACATCGAGCTTCGAGGATAATACCAGGCCTTTCAAGTGGTCAAAACTGTTGAATTTGATAAATTTAACCTCAATCTGATCTCACATGTTGTTATTCGCCGGTTCGCATCAACTAATGCCTTTATCGCGTCTTTATCAGCTTCCACCGGACTTCCCGAACATGGTGCAGCTTCGACATCAAAATTGCCGGATCGAAATTTAGCGAACCAGTTCTGGCACTGGCGTACTGTCAACACACCTTTTCCATACACATCGGTCAATTTCTTTCTGTCTTGAACAGCATTTTTACCATTTCTGTAGTAAAGCAGTAAGATATGTCAATAATGCTGCTTATCGCTCTCCATATTTAAGAGGGTACCAACCAAAAACTACTGTGTAGAATTAATTGGAATTTTTCACACACAAGCCTTGCTATATGAGCTATCAAAGCATATAAAAATTATACGGCTTAAATGTGAAGTTGGGTGAAAAAAAATACAATTAAATCCTCTGAGGGAAAAAACGAAATTACTTTCCGAACAACCCAATACTATATAAAACTTCCAGCTCTTTTGCAGGTGACATATGAATGTATGAAATTCAAGAAAAACCCAATTCTAGGTATCTAAGTTATAAAATATGAGAAATTTAATATGTTCGCTACTTATGAAACATAACTTTTGCCTTATTTTCTTGTAAAATATACAGGGTGCTTGTAAGTATCGCATCCGTGACTGTCGGGGATCAAGAAATGTGTCGGTTAGAGCGAACTTTTGGTTCATTGTATGGCGCCGAACATTTCAAGACACCGAACAATTGGAAAATGCCAGTAATGGGCTACCACCTGTTCCCCTAACCCACTGTTTCCATTGTTTGGGTGCAAGTGCCATTGAAACTTTTAGGTTATGGATCCTTGCTATACTTAAATCAACACAGCACTTGGTAGGAAAAATAACCTTTTTACACATCGAATGGGTTTAACACCCATTTGAACCTAAATCACTGCATATAATTATTACGCATTGCGCAAAAAAAAATATACATGTACAACTTTACGGAGCTGGGAGACCTTACTTTAAACAGCGTAATCACTTGTTAGAACAATAATGCAATATATAGAAACCAATTTAAAATTGTTTTAGACACAAAATATATACGCGAACAACAACAACAAAAAAAAAAACTACCGATATTTGTATATTAGACATTAATTATACTTTACAAACTCATCACCTTGATAAAAAAATTACTATTCTTCATCTGCTAACCGCGACAGTGCTTACACCCGCATACTTGTTATACAAGAGTAAATAAAGCATATGGGCAGAGTACGATAGAAATCATACAGAAGCCTGATAATAAAGAGACCTGTCGCGAGTATCGGTATGTTAAATAGTTACGACTGAAAAGACAAAAATGCCCGAAATAAAAAGAGTAAACAGAATAAAATTACATAAGAATAGCTTCCAGTTCCCCAGAGAATGCTTCTACTTCATTCTGAAAATACTTCTTTCCGTTACAATAAATTTAACATTGCTTCACATTATCAACATAAATATCGTGATATCCTATTTAATCCTTTCTCAACTTTACGTCAGCTATTTTATTTTCCTTTGCTTCCCTTATTCCTCTTCTCGAGCTCTGAATCTCATCCGACATTTTCTATGCATTAATAAAATTTCTCACTCTAGATTTTAAATTGAGAGAACTGTTTGCATCTAGTGTCTTCTTGGAATGCGAAGGAAGATTCTAGTCGCCTCAGCATAAAATATCCTTTGGAGTAGCATCTTAGAAGAGAAGAAATTGCTCTTAATCTCAACAAAAGAAATGAATTTCGTATTTTGTACTCTCTGGCATAAAAAAAGATTGAAACATAAATTGGAAGCGGCAGAAATCAGGTGATTACAAATTCCAAATTCAGCATTTTCACCGACTTTCAAGAATGCCTTCCGGGGTTCAATTTATTTACACAGCTGAAGTGTAACAAATTTCTTATTCAAGAAAAGCGTTATTCTCACTAATTGTAATGTAATGTAAGAAATGTATAACAGGGCAATTTCTTTTTCATTTTGACTTTTTTAAGTTTTTGTTTCGAAATTCTCGTATGAGTACTTGTTAGTAAATAGTAATTTTTAGTAAAATTGGATCAACTAAGTAGTTTGTTTTCGGTAATTATATGGTAATAAAAATTGTGAATTTCGTTATTTGTAAAGAAAGTGAAAAACTGATAGCCGATGGCGCAAAGTTGTTTTCATTTTTTATGGCAGTTTAGTTGGTCAGAAGAACTTGAATCAAATCTGCCTAATTTATTTACACTAATTCATGTTTATAACATATGGACGGATCTTGATATGAACGAACCTTTACATCAATGGACCTTTATGAAAATCCCAATAAAGGTAACTTTTCTAAGTTCATTCTTGTTATACACATCCAAATTCCGCAGACGACATATGGTCAGATATTAACTCATTTCTTTCAAGAGTTCCATTAATGACACAATGGTTCATGTGATTTATTTTTGGTTATCCAAGTATTTAAGAACGTCAGTGAAATGTGATTTCCCATTAATAGAACGTATTTCTATTTACTTACACCAGACATATTCCTTGGATTACCACAATCAGTTTGTGATCTAACAAAATTCTGAGGTGAACAGTTTAATTGTAAAATTATTTAAAACACATTTTTGTATTTGTCTGTTTTCTAAGCTCAAAATACTGAACACATTTGTAAATACTATGTAAAAATTTTAATATTTCTTTTCAAATATAAATATCAGGCATAAACGGAAAGAGAAATTCAACCTCCGGCATAAATGGATTAACCGACATTTTTAACAACGACGCATGGTCAGATATTAAGTCATTTTTTAAAAGAGTTCCATTAATGAAACAATGGTTCTATGTGATTTATTTGTAGCTACCCTTGTATTTAAGGACGTCAATGTAATGTGATTTCCCATTAATGAAAAACGTTTCCTATTTCCTTACACCAGAATATTCCTTGTACTACTACAATCAGTATGTGGTATAACAAAATTTTGATGCTCACAGTTTAATTGGAAATAATTAGAATACAAACATGTATTTGTTCATTTTCTAGGCGTCAAGTACCGAACAAATTAGTCAATACCATGTAAACATTCTAATCTTTCTTTTCAAATATAAATGCCAAGCTTAAACGGAAAAGAAATTCAACCTCCGGCATATATGGAGTAACCGACATTTTTGACTGGAGCTTGGAGGAAAGTCGGATGTAGTGTGAATGAACACACGAAAAAATTTTATTATAATTTTAGATCTTTTTTTCAGTTTATGATATCTAATGGAGAATCATCATCCTTTAAACTAATGTTTACCTGCATCTATTTTTATATTTCTTCTAAGAAGGTATCTATCAAAAATGTCAGTTTTAGCAAAGTGAAAGGGCGCTTCCTGTACGTCATATTGAATTTATTTGTCAGAAAAGCATATATATATTTGTAAAATGGTTTAGGCTAAATCTTTAAGTGTTTCCTAAAAATAACCTCATTGTGGTAACATAATAACTAAAATCCTTATTAGAATCAAAGAAATACAATGCTCTTACTATTATGCATTCTGTTTCTGGACTGAATTGCCGAAAATATATCTTAACTGAAAAGTACAAGACGTAATGTAAATGTCCCCCAAAAAGGATAGATTACATAAGCACTTAAAAAAGAGAAAAAAACATAAATTCTGAACACATATTTTCATGCTGTTTATGCAGGTATCATCAGGAATTACTAAATAATCCACCATCTCTGCACAAGAACGAAACACTCCCGATTCTAGCTCTGCACTGAATTACAGAAAATTTATCTTAACATATTGTACAAAAAACAGGATGTAAATTAAATGCCTTCACAAAAGGACATAGTACTTAGGTACTTAAAAAAAGGGCATTTGGAGAACATCAAACCTGAATACTTCGCACATACTTTCATGTAGTTTACGCAATCATTGTCAGGTACTACTAAAAATCTACCCTTTATGCACAAGGATGAAACATTCCCGATTCTGGTTCTGTACTGAATTACAGGAAATATATCTTAACAAACTGTAAAAAACTAAACTTAAAGTAAACGCCTCAGAAAAATATATAGTCCTTAGGCACTTAAAGAAGGAGAGTCTTAGACAAGACATCAAATTTGAACATTTCGTACATGCCTGCATGTAGGTCCCGCAGCCATTGTCAATACTACCGAGTAATCCACCATATCTGACCAAGAACGAAACATTCCCGTTTCTGGTTGTGGATTGAATTACAGAAAATATATCTTAACAAACTTAAACAAGACTTAAAGTAAATGCCTCCAGAAAAGGATATAGTACTAAACACTTAACAGAAGAGGGATTTTGAAAAAAAACATTAAACCTGAACACTTTGTACATACTTTCATGTAGTTTACATATGCATTGTCAGGTACTACAAAATAATTTACCATCTCTGTACAAGGATGAAACATTCAAGAATCTGGTCTACTGAATTACAGAAAATGCATCTTAACAAACTGTAAAAAAAGGAGGTAAAGTAAATGCCTCCAGAAAAGGATAGAGTACTTAGGTACTTAAAAAAGAGGGCCTTTGGAAAACATTAAACTTGAACATTTCGTACGTACCTTCATGTAGTTCACACAGGCATTGTCAAGTACTACCAAATAATCCACTATCTCTGACCAAGGACGAAACATTCCCGATTCTGTTTCTGTCCTGAATTACAGAAATATATCTTAATAAACTATAAAAAAAAACAAAAAAAAAAGACGTAAGGTAAATGCTCTAAAAAAAGGATATAGTATTTAGACACTTAAAAAAGAGGGCCTTTCAAAAAACATCAAACCTGAAAGCTTTGTACATACCTTCATGTAGTTTACAAAGGCATTGTCAGGTACTACCAAATAATCTACCATTTCTGCACAAGGACGAAACACTTCCGATTTTTTTTTACTTAGTCAGTAAAAATATTATAAAGGATTTATATAATTAACTTTTCAATAAACTTTTATTCTAACTATTTATAATATCATATTTACTACTGATTTACTTTATGTATGTCAAATAAATAAATGAAAAATCTTTTATTTAAATATAATTGAAATCTTTAATTCTAAACTTGTGCATTTATGTAAATAAAATAAAACACTGATGCCACATTATTTTATTGATATAAAAACTTATGGCGCTGCAAGTATATACATAGTTTCTGGAATGCAAGAATTGAATTATGAAAATTATTCCCTGTTACTATATTCCTGAATAAAAATATTGGCTACTCCTTTCTAACCCACGTATTTAAGTGATCAATTTAAAAGATATTTTCAGATTAGACCCGCTTGCTTTAATTTTTATACCGATACATCATTTCCTAAATTTATGTATTAAAATAAAGTACCAGGATTCAGTCTAAGCTAAATTTTTATTGTTACTTCATTCATAATTTCCTTTCATAAAAAAGTGATTGATTTCTTAAGGTGTTTTTAAACAACTTTTTTTGGAAGTCGTCTAGGACAGTAAAAATATGGAATAATCAAATTATCATTAAACAATATTTATGTATGATTTTTTATGGTTTTTTTAAAACAAATAACGTGACATTTGATTGATATCTTTAAAGGTGTTTAATTACGAATCTTCTTGAAGTATGAGTCAAATTTACTAATGTAATATTAATTATAAGTTATAAATATTTCTTAATGGATTTTAGATCTTGTTATTAAGGTAATTACTTTCCTGTTAATAGAATCTAGAGAAATCAAATAATCGTTATATCTCTGTGGATGAAGCATTAACAAAGAGTTTAATTTGTACATCTTTCTTTGTATTTTTTTTTACATTACACTTCTATGAGTAAAATAATTTCAGTTTTTTTTAATAAATCAAATTAAAATTAAGATAACATTTCTGGTGTTTTTTATACATTTTTCTAAACGTTTTGTTTTATATGCATGTAATATATATGCTTAGGATTTAAAGCAAAATAAAACATTCTTTAAATATCAGTAACACAATATATATATTTTTTAAAAAAAAATTTATGAATAGTCATACTTTATTTTATGTGAGTTGAATATTTAGTTTTTATTTAATATTTAATTTTAATAAATTATATTGTATGTATATTAAAATATTTTACTATAAAATAAGAAGCTATAAACAAACAGAAATGTTTTTTTATGCATTCTTCTAAACATTTTGTTTTATATACATGTATATGCATTTATATGCTTAGGATTTAAAGCAAAATAAAACATTCTTTAAATATCAGTAACACAATATATATATATATATATATTTAAACAATTTGATGTATATTCATATTTCATTTTATGCGAGTTCAATATTTAATTTTTTTTAATATTTAATTTTAATAAATTAAATTCTATATATATTAAAACATTTTACTATAAAATAAGAAGCTATAACTAAAGAAAGAATATATAAATTACGAATAATAGATATAAATAAATATTAAAATAAAGATTAAGTCTTAGTACGGAATTTAAAAATCTTTAAACACTGCCAGTTACCTTGTGGATTTAAAAATAATATATTATGCACATTCTGAACATGAATGAACGCATTTTGT
>CM063510.1:129673907-129698907 GCA_032207245.1 Pardosa pseudoannulata
TAAAACAGCCTCAACTTTGAACTCATTCGCAATCGAGCAGCATTCGTATCGTAACCTTTTTCTGTATTTTCGTGAAATAATATGGAACCCATCGTAGAGTAATTTTTCTCCTGTCCAGGTGTGTTCTTCAGAATTTGCAGCACAGTCATATACTCAAATCTTGTATGTTGGGCCAGCTCACTGACCGTTTGAAGCTGATCACTGTCCATTAGTGCGAGAATAGCATGCAATTCTACTTCTTCTAGGACTACCTGGATGATGCATGTCTACCACATTTACGTGTCCTACATTGAAGGATTTTACTCATATTGCTACAGTTCTGTAAAGCAATGCAGATTCCTCGAAAGTCTCTTCAAGCTCTTTATGTCTTTATAAATAAGTAAATATATATATATGTATATATATATATATATATATATATATATATATATATATATATATATATATATATATAATATATATATATATATATACATATATATATATATATATATATATATTATATATATATATATATATATATATATATATATATATATATATATATATATATATATATTATATATATATATATATTATATATATATATTGATATATATATATATACATATATATACATATATATATACATATTATATATTATATATATATATATATATATATATAATATATATTATATATATATATATATATATATATATATATATATATATATATATATATATATATATATATAATATATATATATATATATATATAAATAGTGTGTGTGTGTGTGTATGTGTTTATGTACATCCCATCTAATAGATTTAAATAGTAAAAATATTTACAGTATTGTAAATTAAATAACTGCAATTTCTAATAAAATTAATAATTAAAGCATAAACTATAATTTACGTATTCATTAGTCCAGCAAGAAATTTTTGCAACATACAGTTTTAAATTTATTTTTAAAGTATTATAATTCTTTAAATCTTAATTTATGAAATTTAATTATGGTCCGGAAACTTCTAAGCATTGACAGTACAGGCAAAATACCGTAAAATTTCAAATACATATGTCACCTCTAGCTCCCTTAAATGACAAGTTACAAATTAAACGACGTGTTTGCATTTATAGAACTCCAATACAATTAATCACAACTCTTGCGTACAGCACAAAGTACAGAGGAAAAATGCACGAAAATTCAGCATTTTCAAATATATTTACACATAATACTCGGGCTTTGAGAAGGGAAGTCATTAAATGTCGAAACGGTTTAAAAATCTTTTATTCGAAATGCCAATTACTTTGGAATGAGAATTTTCGAGAAATTAAGCATATTTTAATTTTTCCATTGCCCAAATATTTGAAGATAACTTCAAAGAGTTGAATCTAATGCGGTTTTAACTCTGAAATTGAATAAAAATGTTAATTGAGTTGGTAAGACCAGCTCATTATTTTGAAATCTGGGTAGAAATGCGAGTTTAACAGACCTTATTTTACTCTCAAGGGTGAATTAATGAGCAATAGGGAGGAAGAATTGAAAGATTTGTTTCAAATAGATCCTAATGAAGGGGTTCTCTCAAAAGAACTTTCCTGCAAAATATTCTTTAAATTTAATAAGGAAAAATGGTTCCCTGTTTATGTCGTTATCTAATGAAACGTATCTAATTAATCATACACTGCTCAGTTCGGTTTTTATAGATCAAGAGAGGAAAATGCTGACATGAAACTACTGTTTGTACCCAATTAATATTGATATTTTCTTATAAAAATGTTAAATATTATAATTATAAACTATTTATCCTTACATACTGAGACAAAATTTATTTCTAGCATATTAAATAGTTCCTTAAATCTTTAATTATGTTATATACACATTCATGCATATCTATCTATCTATCTATCTATCTATATATA
Source organism: Pardosa pseudoannulata (assembly GCA_032207245.1). Classification (NCBI taxonomy): domain Eukaryota; kingdom Metazoa; phylum Arthropoda; class Arachnida; order Araneae; family Lycosidae; genus Pardosa; species Pardosa pseudoannulata. The sequence goes on from CM063510.1 coordinate 129,675,810, forward strand.
TATATATATATATATATATATATATATATATATATATATATATATATATATATATATATATATATATCCCTCCCAGTGGAACACACCGAGGAAAAAAACGTCTCCAAAATACGCTAAAGATTTATTGTGTCAGTGGCCAAAGCGTTCTATGATTTTTTACTTCACCCTTTGTCGACTAGAATGGAATACGGGAAATCTACCCTCGTTATTATCCCTTGACTTCCGGTTATAAATAGATATATAAATAGATATTATAGATTGTTGATTTTGAATACACATAAAGATCGTCAAGGCTCGAAGATCATCTCAAAAGAAAATATGGATTCTAAAAGTACAAATAAAAATATTCTTTAAGTGAATTATTTATATTTTTTGCGAAAGTCATCCAAGATATTTAAGTGGTGCAATTAGAGATACATCTGTTACCGCAAATGAATTACTTTTAAATAGATTTACAAATCCATGAAAAACTATTAGCGTCTTTGTTCCTCAGGGAGTAGGGGTGCATCCCTCAATAAATGTCAGTCAAAAAGGAGTGCAGTTCCTAAACAATCGACCTGACCCTCCTGCCTCAAAACTCCATGGGGGCAGACATTGGCAGAAATGTACATTACATCCATTTTCGGAACGTTTTTGGAGGTCGAAAATTGTACGTGACAACCGGCGGAATTGTACGTGCGAACCGCTTAGAGGGTTAACCCAGCTAGCAACGTTACGTTGGGCCAACGTTGTACTGCATACGTTGGGCCAACGTTGATATGACATGTTGGTCAACCGTTGGCTAACGGTTGGTTAATGGTTGGCTAATGGTTGTTGTTTACATAATGCCAACGAAATACTACGATGGGCCAACTGAATTCCAACGTTTATTATTTCTGTTTATTATTTTGCTGTAGTGTATAATATAGAATGGGCATGTGATATTACTTTGAGATAAACTCTTGTTTTTAAACACAAGTCATTTTTAAATTTTTCAAGTGTTGAAAAATAAAAAAATTGATATAAAAAAGGAATGAGATAGGTTATATTAGTACACATCACACATTTCATATAATATTTACTCTGCGGCAATCCATTTATTCTTTTGAAATCTAAATTAATTTTTTTTGGTACAAACTGTTTCTTAAATATGAAAATCGAAAATTTCCTTTTCTGAGAGCTAAAAATAGATAATTGAAGAAAAGCACAACACAACAGATGTTAAACAAAAGTAAATATACATATTTTAGTTATTTTTCAGTTATTTACAATTTTTTATTTAAATTCGGCCACCATTTCCATCTATCAAAGTTCTCTACATTTTCTCTAGATTCAATTTCCTTCCATCTAAAACACAAATAAGTTACTTGAAAAGTATATATTTTAAAATGTTTTAATGTTACCACAGATATTTCCTTTTATCATTTTAGCTTTTTAAAATGATTCAAAGATGATTTAAATATGTAAAAAATAAAGGCAAACATAATTACATCTAATAAATAAAATTAAGTTATAAAGTTAACAAGTGTCATAACAACTACGATAAAGTGAAATCCATAATATTTACATAACATTATACAACTTCATTATTATTATTAAGAAGAGACACAATAAAGTAACATAACGATAATTTTAATCAGAATGCTTTAAAAAAATTAAGTCAACTATCTTAAATTGACTTAAAATTTCCTATTTTCTGAAATCTGTACTAAAGAAGTTTACTAAAAAGTATTAAAGATCAAAGGGTACTAAAACACCGTATATATACTTTTGTAAATGGTACATTACCGTTAAAAACACAAAAAAGAAACTACAGTTTAGATAGCCAAATATCGTTTTCTTCAGGAATAAATTAATAGTAATGAGGTCATATATGATAGAACACAAAAATATCAAGAGAACTTACCTTGCAAATTTGAAATCCTGTAGCGATGGCGCGGTAACCCTAAAGATGGCTCTTGATACACAATTTTCTCTTTTGGAGGAGCTTCTGCATATGCTCGTAGATATAGGCGGTTACTTTTATATTTCTTAGCCAATGGTATGCCGATATTTGTACAAGAGGCGTAAACAGAAAATCTCCAACGTTGGCCCAACGGTTGGTCAACGTTTCAGAATTACCGATGGCCAACCAAACATATTGCTAACTAAATACCATCATTTCATTTCCCCTTTTCAACGTTTACCAACCAAAGACCAACGGCCAACTTGTAGCCAACGAAAGTCCAATGTTTCCGTGCTAGCTGAGTACATACACTGTAAAGCCAAAATAAACTAGCATATATATGCGAATGCAAATAAAGATGTAAGGAACTAATCAAAACGACACTGCTGTCGACAACTTCTCTACAAGACAACAAATGTCTGACACAGCTATTAGATCGGTTACGATTGTATGTGTGTATGTACGTATGTATATATATATATATATATATATATATATATATATATATATATATATATATATATATATATATAACAGAATTAAATAAAATTTTTAAAGGTAGATCTTTATGAATGATCTTCTATATAAAATTTTATTCTAAACACAAGAGAATATTTTGTGTTTAGAATAAAATAAGCTCAAGAATTGTCTGCTTTCAATATCAGAATATTTTTATACATGAGCTGAAAAGGTTCTGTATCTCCATACAGTCAGATTTCTGAACACTGTCTTCCCAGATTTATATTAAAATTTTATATAAGGTTGCTTTTAATATATTTTTGAATTGGAGAAATATGCATTGTATTTTGTATGGAAAATTCGATAAAAATAAAAGGAAGAACTCATATACGTATAAAGAGATATATTTATAAAAATTTGGTTTTCAAAAAATAAATAAATCGGAACGTATCTGCAATTCCAGTCATTCTAGTAAACAGTTAAATCTAGTAGCGCAACAATAGTTAAAAAGTTCATTTTGACTTCTCTGAAACATATTACTATTGATAGAAAGTATTTATTTTTATGATTAATTAAATCTAAATTCTTAAAAAAAATTTTTTTTTAAATATATATTTTTTTCTAGAAAATGTTTAAATAGTTGTAAATATTTTTTAATTTAATATAATTTATGTGTATGAAACATTTAAACTAATATTTGATTTCAAGTACTATACATACTATTAAATCCTAATTAGGCATTTATTATATGTATAATCTAAGCGGAGTCAATTCTTAACATTAGGCTGAATCAACTATATCCTTTGCAAATTTAATGAGGTATGTTGCATTTAATTCACGAAATCTCAACGGTATGATTTGTGCTAGGCATGTATTTCTTGAGAGAACTTTCACTACAAAATAGTTACGCATTGAGGATAAAGTTACTATAAATAGGACTACACATTTGTGCGAGGAAAATGCCAACAATTTGCGAAAGTAAATTATTACGATATTTCTGTAAACAGATTACACACGTTGAGCTAGAAATTTCGCATTACGCTATCCTCTGAGTATTTAAGTTGTAAATGAAAAGAACACATGCATTTAACATAATTGTTAATTCCTAGAAATTTCTTTGTTCTAGAAAAATCTTTGTTAATTTAATTTGTCTTATTGTATGCCTTTTCCTTTATTTATGTTTCGCCATTGTATTTTCATCTGTACCTTCCATTACACTTCATTATTTATATTTTTCTTACTTGTCTTTTATATAAAACATTCTTTGATTGATATATGTTCAAGATTTAAAAGATGTAGGTATTTGTTATTTATTTAGCAATTATATTTTAGTAGATGATCCGACAGACGCTGTCCTGTTATAATGCTGTAGATCCAAAAATTGTAAAATGTTTCTTGTATACTCCCATTACACTTCATTATTCATCTTTTCCTTATTTGTCTTTTATATAAAACATTCTTGAACTGTTATATGTTCAAGATATAAAAATGTAGATATTTGTTATTTATTTAGTAATTATATTTTAGTAGATGACCCGACAGACGTTGGCCTGCTATAATGCTGTAGATCCAAAAATTGTAAAATGTTTCTTGTGTACCTTCCATTACAATTCATTATTCATCTTTTCCTTATTTGTCTTTTATATAAAACATTCTTGATATATGTTCAAGATTTAAAAAATGTAGATATTTTTTATTTATTTAGCAATTATATTTTAGTAGATGACCCGACAGACATTTTCCTGTTTTAATGATGTAGATCCAAAAATTGTAAAATGGTTCTCGTGTACCTTCCATTACAATTCATTATTCATCTTTTCTTTATTTGTCTTTTATATAAAACATTATTGAATCGATATGTTTTAAAGATTTAAAAAATGTAGATATTTGTTATTTATTTGGCAATTATATTTTAGTAGATGACCCAAGAGATGTTGTCCTGATTTAACGCTGTAGATTAAAAAATTGTAAAATGTTTCTTGTGTACCTTCCATTACACTCCATTATTTATATTTTTCTTATTTGTCTTTTATATAAAACATTCTTGAACTGATATATGTTCAAGATTTAAAAAATGTAGATATTTCTTATTTATTTAGCAATTATATTTTAGTAGATGACCCAACAGACGTTGTCCTGTTATAATGCTGTAGATCCAAAAATTGTAAAATGTTTCTTGTATATTTCCATTACACTTCATTATTCATCTTTTCCTTATTTGTCTTTTATATAAAACATTCTTGAACTGATATATGTTCTAGATTTAAAAAAAATGTAGATATTTGTTAATTATTTAGCCATTATATTATAGTAGATGATCAGACAGAGGTTGTTTTGTTTTAACGTTGTAGATCCAATAATTGTAAAATGTTTCTTGTGTACCTTCCATTACACTTCATTATTCATCCTTTCCTTATTTGTCTTTTATATAAAACATTCTTGAACTGATATATATTCAAGATTTAAAAAATGTAGATATTTGTTATTTATTTAGCAATTATATTTTAGTAGATGACCCGACAGACGTTGTCCTGTTTTAACGCTGTAAATCCCAAAATTGTAATATGTTTCTTGTGTACCTTCCATTACACTTCATTATTCATTTTTTCCTTACTTGTCTTTTATATAAAACATTCTTGAACTAATATATGTTCAAGATATAAAAATGTAGATATTTGTTATTTATTTAGCAATTATATTTTAGTAATGATCCGACAGACGTTGTTCTGTTTTAATGCTGTAGATCCAAAAATTGTAAAATGGTTTCTTGTGTACCTTCCATTACAATTCATTATTCATGTTTTCCTTATTTGTCTTTTATATAAAACATTCTTGAACTAATGATATGTTCAAGATATAAAAATGTAGATATTTGTTATTTATTTAGCAATTATATAATTTAGTAGATGATCCGACAGAAACGTCGTCCTGTTATAACGCTATAGAAAAAAATTGTAAAATGGTTTCGTGTACCTTCCATTACACTTCATTATTCATCTTTTCCTTATTTCTCTTTTATATAAAACATTCTTGAATGGTTATATTTTCAAGATATAAAAATGTAAATATTTGTTATTTATTTCGCAATTATATTTTAGTAGATGACCCGAGAAACGTCGTCCTGTTATAACGCTGTAGATCCAAAAATTGTAAAATGTTTCTTGTGTACCTTCCATTACACTTAATTATAACTGTCCTTTATATAAAACATTCTTGAATGTTATATTTTTATAAAAATGTAAAGAATGTTATTTATTTCGCAATTATATTTTTAGTTGAATGACCCGACCGTGTTTTAACCTGGAAAAATACAAAAATTGTAAAAATGTATTTTAAAATAAATACTTGAATACGCCACCACGCGTAGTAAAAATCTAAACCATACTTGACGCCACCACGCGTATATCTAAACCATTCCTGAATCAACTTAAATACATACACAAAATTTCATCAAAATCATTCCATCCATTTAGGAGAAAATCTATTACAAACCATGTTCAGTAGAATATAACTTCTAAAACACTATTCATAACTTCTAATACACTATTCATAAGAAAATATATATCTGTGGAACATTACTATAACAACAACTATATTTATATACTATAGCCAATCCCCAAGAATTTTATATATAAAGATGTGTGTGTGTATGTGTGTGTGTATGAATGATACTCTTTCTGTAAAACCCTAGACGATATCCAAATTATTTGGAAGATATTTTCTCTTCTATTTTATTGTTTAATTCTATGATACTTCTCTTATATATGAAACACTTTTGTATTTACCTGTATCACAGAAATATAAAAGATAGATAATATTTGTTTATTTGGTAATTATATAATACAGAATCTGTTATTTACTACTTAGATATATTTCAGTTTTTAAAACTTTAAGCTTGAAATATGTTAATGTTACGTATAACAAAAATATTTCCTTATTTGTATTAATCCTCTAAGCGGTTCGCACGTACAATTCCACCAAACCGATGAGGACTTCAAAACGTACAATTTTCGACCTCCAATTACGCTCCAAAAATGGATGTAATGTACATTTTTGCCAGTGCTTTCCCCCATGAAGCTTTGAGGTAGGAGGGTCAGGTCTGTTGTTTAGGAACTGCACCCCTATTTCACTCACATTTTTTGAGGGGGTCATTTCTTCCCTACCACCTGAAGCACAAAGACGCTTATAGTTTTTCATGGCTATGTAAGTCTTTATTTCGAGGTATTTCGTCTGCGGTAACAGATGCATCTCTAATTGTACCACTTAAATATCTTGGATGACTTTCCTAAAAAATATAAATCAGTCTCTCAAAGAATATTTTTATTTGTACTTTTAGAATCCATTAATTCTTATGAAATGATATTCCAGACTTGAAGAGCTTTATGTGTATTAAAAATGAACAATCTATAATATCTATTTATATATCTATATATAACCGGAAGTAAAGGGACAATAACGAGAGTGGGTTTTCCATATTCCATTCTAGTCGACAAAGGGTGAAGGTAAATATCTTACAACTCTTTGGTCACTGAAATTTTGGCGTATTTTGGAGAATGTTTTTTTAGATGTGTTCCACTCGGAGGGTTAAATTGGCATGATATTCACTTAATTTAAAATTATTTATCCCTTTTTTCATTGCCTAAGGCTTTATTCCTTCGTAGTTAAGAATTTTAAGAATGACAATTGTGAATACAACATTACTATTGAAAAGGAAATTAAAATATTCATATTTACCTATTTGCACTCATACAACTCATACTATAGACTGGTTATACATGCATGAACACACATATTTTTAATTTTCATTGAAAAAGTGAAGAAAAATGCATAGATTTTTAAGTTTCAAATTTATTGAAAAAATATTTATCTTGTAATACTTTTTTATTGACGATCCTAATTTACTCTAACTGACATCTAAGAGTACCTTTGGAAAAAAATTGTTATGATAGATTTCTTTTGTTTAAATATAAAATGAAAATTTCTGATCCTTTTAGAATAAATATTTTAGTAGTTCTTTAATAATAATTTAAATTTTGAAAAAAAGTTACTTTAAATTTCATGTAGTGTACTTTAAGCTAACACAAGAAATATATGCCTCAAATAAATAAAAGTGAAGGATTCTTACTTCCAAGAAACGTTTAGAAGTATCTTAAAAGTACCTTTGGAGAATAAAATTTTTTGTTATAACAGATTTCTTTTGTTTAAATATAAAATGAAAATTTCTTATCTTTTTAGAATACATTTTTTAGGAGTTATTTAGGATTAATTTAAATTTTGATGAAATTTTTTTTATTTCATGTAGTTTATTTTAAAACACAAGATATATATATATATATGGCCCAAATAAATAAAATAAAGGTTTCTTACTTCCAAGAAACATTTCAAAATATTTGTATTAGAAACTAGATATTCATATCAAATTGATGTAAAATATTTTAATATGTACCATATTGTATGGAAAATGAAAATGGAAAATGGAAAATGAAAATAATATTTCAGTATATTTACAAATTAAAAGCTATTGAGAATTTTAATGTAATGAAACTTAGCATTTATTACGATAACTAATCTTATTTTATAGTAAAAATTATTTGTAAGCTCTATTTGACGTAAAACTTAAGCTTCTAAGTTTGTGAAAATGCTTAGTTTTGTGTACTAAAATAGAAAAGAATATACATTAAATAAAAGAAAGTGAAAGTTTCTAAATCCCAAGAAACATTTCGAAATATGTGTAACTATTCATATCAAATTGAAGTAAAATATTTTAATACTTTCCATTTTGTATGCTAAAAATGGAAAATGAAAATATGTTTCAGTATATTGACAAGTTAAAAAATATTCGGAAATTGAAAATCATAAAAGTTATCAATTATTGTGTTAATAATCTTAGTTAAATGAAAAATTATATTTAGGCTCTATTTGACACAAAACTTTAAGATGCTTGGTTTTATTTATTAAAGTAATATAATTTTAAAATAAAAAGAAATTTGCTCCAAATAATATTGTTAAATTGAAAATCATAAAAATTAGCATTTATTATGCTAGTAATCTTAGTTTAATGAAAAATGATATTTAGGCTCTATTTGACATTAAGCTTTAAGATGCTTAGTGTTATCTATTAAAGTAATATACTTTTAAAATAAAAAGAAATATGCATGAAATAGTGAAATAGTGAAAGTTTTATATTCGAAGTTATTGTCTCTTCTTTTTATTGTTTACTTTTATGATAAAGTAAACAATTATTTTCTGTTTAGTATGTAACACTTTTGAATTTTTCTGCATCCCAGAAATATAAAAGGGTGATAACAATTGTTTATTTGGTAATTATATAATACAGAATCTGTTATATACTACTTATATATATTTCAGTTTTTAATACTTTAAGTTTGAAAGAAATAATTATACCTATCACAAAAATATTTTCTTATTTATATTAAATTTACATGGTATTCACTTAATTTTAAATTATTTATCTATTTTCTAATTGCCAAAGCTTTATTCCTTCGTAGTTAAGAATTTTAAGAATGATAATTGCGAATACAACATTCATGTTCAAAATCAAATTAAAGTGTTCAACTTCTCCAATTCACTCACATTAAATTTAATATGGGAAATATATTCATGGAAAAATCTAATGCAAATTAATCTTACCGTAAAGCAGTTCGTTAATTCAATATCGTACGTTACAAGGTAAGATCCTTCTTTCGAAACAGTGTATAAGCAAATGCCTCATTTCAGAATGTCTGTTTAAGGTTACAAGAGCAACGTCTAATTAGCCTCACCACACACTTTTAAAAAATTCCCAGAAATAAAGAGTTTAAACGAAAACCGAAAAAATCATTAATAAAACCCATCCCTTTTTACATTTTTTTTGGTAGAGTTTATCTTAGTAATTACATCGTTGTATTTAACTGTATGTTTCCAACTTGTGTAATTTAATAAGCCACCAAGAAAACTTATTCTTTTATTTACTACACTCGTAGGAAGTAAGTCATTTGTTAGGGAATAGATTATCATAATATTTGTATTTGAAGTTTCTCCAGCTACAGAAAATTCTTGCTTTTAATGAACATCCTTAGAAAATGTTACGGAGGCGTAGAATGGGAAATATAGTATGTAATAGTCTAATGAAAGGAGGTTTATAGGTGGTTGAGAGGATGTAAATTAAGTTTATGTTAAGGGGTCTTGAAAACTTTAGCATTTTTTAAAAATTTAACGTTATTTTATTAAATACTTGTCTTCTCCTAAAACGGTACTGTTACATATGTGGATTTTTTATATTTGTCAAGATATTTAAAATACATAGATTTTTGGTTATATAAAACATTTATTTATTGGAATCGTAAGAAATTTTTAAAGTTTTGTTTTTCAATTTCTTTTATTTTACGACCATAATTTTCGTTATATTTAACATTACTTTAATAACATTACTTTAATTAACTTTTGAAATATAATTTGCAATATATAGTTATTTTTTGAGAAAAGTAAAAAAGTATCAAATTAAATGCAAAATTCATAAACGAAAAACAAGATTTCCAATATATTTGAAATTAAATGTATTTTCTATTCAATTTACCGTAAAATTTACACTTAATTCTTTTTGGTAGACATTTTTGCATTTATTTGTCAACGAATTGAGAATATAGAGGTTTTTAGTTATATAAAAAATTATTTATTTTAAATGTAAGAAATTTTAAAAGTTTTAATTTTTTTTCAATTTTTATCATTTTGCTACCATTGTTTTCGTCATATGTACAACACTACTCTAAATAATTTTTAAAATTTAATTTGCAATATATTGTTATTTTTGAGAAAAATAAAAAAGTATCAATTTAAATGTAAAATTTGATAAAAAAAACAGGAATTCCAATATATTTGAAATTAAATACATTTTCTATCCAATTTACTTAAAATTTCCACTTAATTTGTTTTTGATAGGCATTTTTGCATTTATTTGTCATAAATTGCAAATATAGAGATTTTTTGTTACAAAAAAATTTATTTATCTGAAATTTAAGAAATTTTAAAAATTTAATTATTTTTCAATTTCTATTAAGTTACTACTATCGTTTTCGTTATATTTACAACACTACTCTAAATATGTTTTGAAATTTAATTTTCAATACATGGTTATTTTTTGAGAGAAATAAAGAGCCAACAATTTAAATGACAAAATTGATAAGAGAAAAACAGGATTTCCAATATATTTGAAATTATATGTATTTCCTATCCAATTTACAGTAAAATGTCCACTTAATTCTTTTAGATAGGCATTTGTATATAAAATAAGATGAAGTCATTTCACTCGTGTTTCTTTAAGTGTTAGCAAATGGAATACAGGTATGCACACAAAAAACATAATCTAAGATGAATACAAAATTCCTGTTCAAAATCAAATTAAAGTATTCAACTTCCTCAACTCACTTATACTAAATTTAATATGGGAAATATATTCAAGGAAAAATCTAATACAAATTAATCTTACCGTAAAGCAGTTTCTTAATTCAATATCATCCGCTACAAGGCAGGATCCTTCTTTCGAAACAGTGTATAAACAAATGCCTCATTTCAGAATGTCTGTTTAAGGTTACAGAGCAACGTCTAATTAGCCTCACCAACCATTTTTAAAAAATTTCCAGAAAGAAAGAGTTTAAACGAAAACCGAAAAAATCATTAATAAAACCCATCCCTTTTTACATTTTTTTTAGAGTTTATCTTAGTAATTACATTTGTATTTAACTGTATGTTTCCAAATTCGTAATTTAATAAGCCACCAAGAAAAAATTCTTTTATTTACTACACTCGTAGGAAGTAAGTCATTTGTTAGGGAATATATTATCATAATATTTGTATTTGAATTTCTCCAGCTACAGAAAATTCTTGCTTTTAATGAACATCCTTAGAAAATGTTACTAGAATAAAATTTGCAATAATAGTTTCTGAATGTTTATTTTGAAATGTAAATTAAGTTTATGTTAAAAGGACTTAAAACTTTAAAATTGTTTTTCAAAATTTAAATATTTTATTAAATACTTGTCTTTTTCCACTTAAATATTTTAGATAGGCATTTTTTCATTTATTTGTCATTAAATTCGAATATAAAGGTTTTTAGTTATATAAAAATTTATTTATTTGACATTTAAGACATTTTAGAAGTTTTAATTCTTTCTCAATTTATATTATTTTGCTACCGTTGTTACAGTTATATTTACAACACTACACTAAATAACTTTTGATATTTTATTTGCAATATATGGTTATTGTTTGAGAAAAATAGAAAAGCATCAATTTAAATGTAAAAATTGATAAAAGAAAAACAGGTATTAAAATATATTTGAAAATAAATGTATTTTCTATCCAATTTACCGTAAAATTTCCACTTATTTCTTTTAGATAGGCATTTTTGCATTTATTTGTCAATAAATTGCCAATATAGAGATTTTTGGTTATATAAAAATTTATATATTTCAAATTTAAGAAATTTTAAAATTTTTAATTGATTTTTAAATTTCTATTAATTTACTGCGACCGTTTCGTTATAAAATAAATGAAACCGTATTTATGAATAAAATGAAAGTTTATGCAATAAATGCGACCGTTGAGAAAAATAAATGCATCAATTTAAATGTAAAATTTTATAAAAGTAAAACATTAAGTCCAATATATTTGAAATTAAATGTATTTTCTATCCAATTTACCTTAAAATTTTCGCTTAAATCTTTTACATAGCGTATCATTTATTTATTTATTTGTTAGTAAATTGCGAATATGTAATTTTTGGTTATATAAAAAATTTATTTATTTGTAATTTAAGAAATTTTAAAAGTTTTAATTGTCTTTCAATTTCTATTATTTTACGACCACAATTTTCGTTATATTTACAACACTACTCTAAAAAACTTTCGAAATTTAATTTTCAATAACTAGTTATTTTTTGAGAAAAGTAAAACAGCATCAATTTAAATGTAAAACGTGATAAAAGAAGAACGGGAATTGCCATATATTTGAAATTAAATATATTTTCTATCCAATTTATGCTAAAATTTCCAATTTATTCTTTTAGATAGGCATTTTTGCATTTATTTGTCAATAAATTGCAAGTTTAGAGATTTATAATAATATAAAAAATTTATTTGAAATTTAAGAAATTTTAAAAAGTTTAATTGTTTTTCAATTTTTATCATTTTGCTACCATGATTTTTGTTATGTTTAGAACAATACTCTAAATGACTTTTGAAATTTAATTTGTAATATATGATTAGTTTTTGAGCAAAATAAAAAACAGCAATTTAAATGTAAATGTTGATAAAAGAAAAAGAGGAATTCTAATATATTTGAAATTAAATATATTTTCTACCCAATTTACTGTAAAATTTCCACTTAATTCTTTTAGAGATGCATTTGTATAGATAATAAATTGAAGTCATTTCATTTGTATTTCTTTGAGTTTTAGCAAATTGACTACAGGTTTGCATACAAAAAACATAATTTAAGATAAACAGTCTAAAGATTTCAATTTAAAATAAATATTTAAAAGATAATTGAAAATTTTGAAATAAATTTTACTTCATTCAATGTAACAATATTTTGTTCTAACAATAAAAAAGTTTTTTACTAGTTTAAATCCTTACTTTATAATTATTAATATCTTTTATGTAAGTATAATCCTTAAAAAAATTGCAAAATCTATAAATGTATACATATACATATATATATATTTATTTATTCAAATCATATATATATATATATATATATCCAAATATATATATGTATATCATTATTATACTTACTTTGAACCAATGTTCAAGTATTTCTAGCATATTCCAAATACTTAAATAGTGAAAGTAGAAATTATTACTTTAAATATGTAGAATTAATAGAATTATTTCAATTATATATATAATACAGAATAATATAAATAAACTAATAGAATAAATATAATTTAATTAATAGACTTTAATAGCATTACAAATGTTTTTATTTTCACAGAGCCAATATCACCATATTTTAAAATTATCCAGTAACAAAACTAATTCCTTACAGAATGATGTAGGCTTTGTAAACAAATAATTTAAAATAACACATTCATCATAAAATATTATATTTATAATTTTTAATTATAATATCGTCTTAAAATGTTGTCACAAGAGATAGTAGATGTGCCTGAGAATATTTTGAATAAAAAACTAGCAAGTCAATAATTTCGTTAAATCAAGAGTATAAGGTTCTCTTAAAGTAGTTTACATTTGATTTGTTTAATTAATTTCTTTAAGCAAGTTATCATTCTTCTGTTTGAAATCCTTGATACTTTTAAAATAAATTTAAACTGATATGAAATGTATATATAAGTACTCTTTTTTACTAAAGTTTAATGTATAGTGGTTTTAGGAAATGATATTTAAATATAAAAATTTTATACATTATTATTATCTGTAATATTAGGCCATGTAATTATTATAAATTATATAGTGGTATATTAAAAAATCCCCCTTCATTTTCTGAAAGAGTTAATTCATTTATTTGAAAACCAAAATATATTTTAAATACAACTCAAATAAGCTTTTTATTTTCAAAAAACTTATTTGTGTGGCCCGAATTTATCTATCTATATCTTAATGCAAATATTGTTTTAATTTTATATGATCACAGTAAAATTGCTTTATATAATAAAGGATAATTGTTTTGATATTGAGTAATTAAAGTTACATTTTTAAATGTTGTTTGGAAATACTTTAGTAAGCATCGGATGCTTGGAAATTAAATTTGTTTTTCTAAATCTTTCTATTTACAGTTTAGAGATTATATGCATACTTTTTTTTAAATTTATAATTCTCTTATATGATGCTATAAGATTTAGAAAACTCGCGTTTTTAATACGTCATTACCTCACTCACAAAAACAAAACTGTTGACTAGATTTTAGATGTATTTGAAACAACGAAAATATCTTGTTAACATTTCAGAAAACTTTCATTTGCTTCCCCGACATATTATTTCCATTAAGAATCAGTAACTTTATAAAAGATTTGTAATTTAAAAATCTTGACTCTTTTATGACAAACAATACAAACAACAATCGAGAGTAATTTGATATGTACGAGAAGAAAAGTCTCATTGTTAACCAAAGTTTACCAAAATTTTAATTTTAACGATTTAGTTTTGAAGTTTTACTAGTGTTATATTATGTTATAATAATTCATTTTAATAATCTTTGATAATCATTAAAACTTTCTCATCAGAAAACCTATGACTAACATTTTATTCCTCATATTGCTGTTGAAAGTTTTATTAATAAATATAAGTTAACTTGTCTCTACCTATGGTTAATAATAATTCAGACGTTCAAATATATGTGTTTGTAGCCATTTGGAAAAGGATTTTAAAAAGTGGGTCAAGTTCGAATTAAATCTAGCTAAAGTATTAAAAAACAGACCAAATTAAAGAAATCATAGGTATATTTTCCCTTAAATCTTTGAATTTCTGTTGGTGTACTAATGTCCTAATATTTTGCAGACTGAAGTTGAACTTCTGGATTTTATTTAAAATCTATGTTTGCTTATAAACAATGTTATATTAAAGAACATTTGTCTAAATCCAACTTCTGAAAACTTGACTTTTGCTTAAACATGAAATTTGTTAAATTTGTTAATTTGTTGAAATATGTGGTTATACGAAGAATTTCTTTTAAGGTGTCATACGACTGCTAAATCCACAAAAATTTCAACTTTTAAAATATAAATACATCTGAAAAGGAATTCAGTTGTAAACATGTTAAAACAATCCTCTTAAAAAATTCCAACATTGGGAAGAGTTATCAATAAAACCGTGTAAGCTGTTTGTTTTTAACAAATATAAACTTACAAACCTTTAACATGATTTTCTCAAATTGTGTCTATTCATGTAACGCTCCTGTTATTCAAAAATGTTCTTAATATTTTTTCATGAAATATTTATAATTTAGTTTTCATCCGATTGAACCAAAATTTTCTTGTATATTTTGCAAAATGTGTTTTTTATGCAAGGATAAATCTTTAAATTCTAAGGAAATAAATTCTTTCTTTTTCAAATTGTTTAAAGGAAACATATATACAAATATATACAAATTTAGGTTTAAAGTTATTTTGTGATATTGTAGAGTGTTTTAAAACGATAAGTTTATCATAAATATAATTATATTTTTAGTAATCATGTGCGTTAGCCTTGCTAAAATTTTTTTCAACAACAAACTGTCTCTTATTTATAGCTTTCTCACAAAAACATTTATTGTTCAAATTTATATTTCCAAAATTAGTATTTCAAAAAATATTTATATATTTCAAAATTAATATTTCAAAAAAATTATTTATATTTCAAAAATTAATATTTTCAAAAAATTATATATTTCAAAATTAATATTTCAAAAAATTATATATTTCAAAATTAATATTTCAAAAAATTATATATTTCAAAATTAATATTTCAAAATTAATATTTCAAAAAATTATATATTTCAAAATTAATATTTCAAAAAATTATATATTTCAAAATTAATATTTCAAAAAATTATATATTTCAAAATTAATATTTCAAAAAATTATATATTTCAAAATTAATATTTCAAAAAATTATATATTTCAAAATTAATATTTCAATTAATTTTAGTATTTCAAAAATAAATGAGACATGTTTGTAAATATAATAATATGTTCTAACTATGCTAAGAAGAGTTAGGTTCTTAAATCTGGTAGTTTTCAAGATATAAGAAGTCGAAAATGATTTTTTTAAAGATATTTAGGACCTATAAGTGTCTTATGACAACTTAAGGCATTTTATTATACATAAATTTTCTCCTTTTTTTGTTGATATCTATGTATCCAAAGATGAGGAATCAAAAATAGTTTACTAAAATAAATAAATGTATAAATAATATGATGCTAAAGTATATTCCCTGCTATTTTATCATAATATTTAAACATCAGAAAGGACAATATAAGAAAGAAAACTATGAATGAAAATAAATAAATTCAATTGAATTCCTTTGTCAGGGTTAAAAAAATAATAAATTCATAGATTTAATACAGCCTAAATCTTAAATAGTGTAAACATATGTTATTAATCACATCTAGTTTAAAAATATAAAAATGCAGTGAAAATATTTCATTGTATTTTTAAACATTTAAAACTGACATGAATATAACATTTATATAAAATAAACATGAATGAACTAAGAAATATTTTTAAAAAGATTAAGTAAAATATTTTACACGTTTCACTAATTTGTCACAAATAAACATGAAAAAATTATGAAAACATCTGTAAGACATTCCAGGAATTAAGTTAACTTTAAATACAAATGTTTTAAAAATCCGTGTAGTAAAAATGCATAATTACGCTCTAATTTCCTTTGCTAATAATTAAATTCATAAGGCTTAGGAATTTTTCGGGAACAAGAAGTTTTCTTTTTCGAAAATAAAAATGATATGTTTATGTTAGAAAATTTCTGTTGCAATAGACATAGGGTTTGTTTCAGAATGAGCATTAATTGATAGTGTGAGGTTTTGCATAAGGTGCTTAAAATGTTTCAGTTTTATTTATAATAATTCTTTAGCATATTGTTGTATTAACAGGGTATCTGTCCAAATGAAATTTTCAAATCCATGACTTTTCATGACTTTCCCAGATTTAGCAGATCATTTTCCATGACTTTAAAAAGCTTTCGTTAAAGAATATATGAATAAAACTTCTGATGTACATACAAATAAAATATATGCTTTTAGAAAAATTACAGGAATTTTATCATAAAAAAACTATAAACTTAGTTTATAAGTGTTAATAAACTCACATACATAAAAATAAATTGTTGTATCTACATATCTAAGTATAATCATATAGCAATTTTACAATCAAAATGTTTCCACTTTGAATTCAGGGTACTTTGGTATTATCCAGGTGACCATGAATAATAGCCAAATATTACCCTAAAATGTTTATATACAATATCCTTAGAGATAAACATATATTTTGTGCAAAAATCTTAACTAATTTTTATTAAAAATAATTATTATTATATTAATAAAATTTTAATCTACAATTTAAGAAAAAAACAGAATAATATACATTTACCCACCCATTAAGCTTTCTTGCTTTGAGTTTCCTTAGTGAACAAATTTTACTTGGCAATATGATCAATAAGATAATACATAAATACCAAACTCAGTAACTTCAGCCAAATGACAAGTAAAAATAGAATTAAACAATTCAATGCATTTTTTTAATTGGTAGTTTAGCGGATCCATGACCTTCCATGACTTTTACTCATTTTACTTGAAAAATCAAGACTTTCCATGACAAAATTAATGCTTTGTCTAAATCCATGATTTTCCATGACTTTCCAGGTGCGCGGGAATTATGTATTAAACTTATTCCGATTTGAAGTATTTAAACGTTAAAAGAATCAAAAGTCTTTATTGTAGTAAATTGATTTCATGCAAAAATGTATGCTAGTTAAGATATTACCGGGATTTTCGGTTTCCAAACAACAAATAAACCAAAAATATTTACTTTTAGGATACGGTAAATGACGAGTAACATACATGTTACTTATCACAATGAAATATGCTGCGTTACTTACCCTTACTGAATTGTAATTCTCTTTTATATTTTCCAAACAACAGATTAACCCCAAATATTCACTTTTAGGATACGTTAAATGACGAGTAGCATATATGTTACTTATCTCAATGAAATGTGCCGTGTTACTTACTTTATCTGAAATGTAATTCCCTTTTATATTTTCCCAGATATATGTAGAACATCCTGCATAATATTGTTTAATCATCCTTTCTTATAATATCATTATAATCAATTGTTTTCAATGAGGGGGCACTTCCTCTAAAGTATTCGAAACTATTAAGATACATGTATTTGTGGTCCATTTTATGATGGGAGCACCACATAGGCTGCCAACATTACTCTCTAGAGGTAATATAAAAACTGAGAGGGTCCTAGTAATATAGAAGCAGAAACAAGCACAATTCTAACCAAGATTGTCCTGTGTCCTTCAGCAGTATCATTTAAAAGCTTAGAGATAAGTTAATTCACTTTCAATGCTGACCCGAAAATAAAGTTCATACAGCACCCACTGAAGACTATAACGCCACGACAATAACCACAACAGCTATAGAGCTGCTACTGACCTACAAGAGTTCTGTCATGGTCCGATTTTAATTTTGTCAAAGTTGGTAAGGATCAAGAACTACAAAGGTAATTTCGACTATCAGGAATTACTGCAGAATTACTGAATTTACCCAGATCACTCACATGAACCCCGGGCTCTTGAAACCAGTATATACATAAAGGAGGTATACCCCTGAGTTTGTCTCTCATTTAACACGTGCAACTTGAGCTTGTGACCGCGAACATGAGAGACGTCCCCCAAGCTTAGAGGAAAGTTAATTCGTACACTGACACATCTGAAGGCATACATCAGCATGCAAACTGAAGACCAGAAGTCACGGCAGCAACCACAACAGCTACTGAGCTGCTGATGTCCTACTAGAGTTCCGTCATGGTCCGATTTAATGTTGTCAAACCCAGTAAGGGACAAACACTACAGAGGTAATCTCAGTCTACCAGGAAGACCTAGATCACTTAGATAAACCCCGGGTGCTTGAAGCCCGTATATACCTAAAGAAGGTATACCCTTGAGGTTGTCTCTCATTTAGCACTACCCAGAAGACATGTGAGGCTTGAGCTAGTGGCTTCAGACGTGAGAGACGTTGTTCACAAAGTTCAGAGGTAATTGTGAACAAGGACTTATAAATGTATCCCCTTCACCAATACTGAACATGGCAGATGACTGACAGACTTGAGTCGTCAACTAGCAACTCTATTTTAAGACAGTTGCCTTTGCCAATTCAGCTATCTCATATCCTTTCTTGTTACATAAGATATGTGTTTACCAAATTAGCCGATGTCCTGACTTTTGTCCAAAAGGAGGATGAATCCCCAAGAAATTTGGTTTCTCTGTTAGACCAGAGCATTTGATACCTCAAAGTAATAAAATTTATTCTCTTGGAAATTACGCTTTTATGGGCATATTTTTGTAAAAGATTTTTCCTGAATAAAGCTTTTTCTATAAATAAATACTGTATAATGTTGTTGAATTATTTGTTGTTATACAAGACTATTGTTATAAACGGAATTTAACATCGCTTGAAAATTTACTCGTATGAGTTACAAAGTTTCATCTCATTTTTATAAAATTATTTATAACGTAACATTCTTTCCTGTTTTAGATACAATATGACACACATGTACTACAGATATACATTTTTAATATGAAACAACCTTAACTGAAAATTGTATCACCGAGAATAATTATGGAGAATTTTACAACATAACAAAATGAGTCCATTTACTTAGAGTTCTCTATTAAATTGTATGTTAATTAAATACAGGATATGTACTTTTTGGAAGCGGTTTATTAGCTATGTATCTTATATGATTTAAAGTTTGTCTTCATTTCAAACTTAATGGGGCACAGGAGAATTGAGTTTATGAAAATTATCAATAAATATGACTGTATCTTAACTACAATAATTGAAATGATACGCAAGAAATAATTTTATTAAACTTACATAAAATACTGATAGTTAATATATATACAAAACAATTTTATACATACGAAAATAATATTGAAATTAAAGATTTTATGTATGTAAAAAACTGATAAATAGATAAAAATCATTCAATGCTGAATTCATTACGAAGTAAAAGCACATAAAATTTTTTTAAAGAAGAATCAAACTTTTGAAATTATGAGCAGTTTTAACTAGCCGAAGAATAGAATATGGATGTTGGGGCAATCTGACGGTATGTTTAAACAACAATTTGTTATTCATATCTTTTAGCTATTACGCCGAACGATGACGCGTAGGGAGCTTCTGTTCAGTACCTGAGTTTGTAAGTTCAAATCCCTCAGATTTCACTGATATAAGTATCCATTCGGAATCAGCTTTTAAGCAGTAAGTTCTCGTTGTTGATTTCTTTACAGTTTATCCCCACCTGGAAAAGATAGCAAAAATGTACTCAGTACTTTCACAGAATTTTTCAGTATACTAAAACTTATATTCTTTCTCGACGAAGATATTCTTCTTTTTACACCAAACGATGGAACTTTGTTTGTAATTTTACCATAGCCAAATCATGAAAGGGGGAACTGTATGTCCAATATATTTTATTATTAATATGAACAAAGATTTTATAGGATACTCACTATTATGTCGTTCAGGTTGGAAATGCATTGTAATCAGACACTAGACCTATCAGTATTATTAGATTTTACATCAGAGATGCTTTTTTGCAGGAAAAAGCCTGAATTCTAATAACAAAACTGGGATATGATTTTCTCACGAGGACATTTGAAGATTTGAGTATCACTGTAATTTTGGATGCCTATAGTCATTTGTAATCGGATTTAAGTTACAGGTTCTTGTCTCAGTTCTCATGTTGCAAAAAAAAGGTTGATTATATGAATTTTTGTTATTTAGACTAGCCTGATTTTGGATGTCCTTTCAAAATAGCTATTTTTCCTGATTCCAACAAAAAAGAAAAAAAAATTACGGCCGGATACAGCTGAAGGAGCAGAGGAGAAGTCTGCAGGGATGTCGTCAATACACGGTCCACCATACTGCGAATGGTCGCGGCAAGTTAAATTTAAGATACAAGATAATATCAGCAATAAAAGAAAGATGTATACATATTTCATACAAAATGAGTTTGAAAATGCCCTAAAATATTCAAAAGATTTGTATATTTTTCAGTTGTAGAAAAATATAAACTAAGTATTAATAATATTCGATTAGAATACAGTGAATGTTAAATCGAATGTATGGTTAAAATTTTTGTAATATGTATATATAGTGATGAGTTGAAGCACAGGAAGGGAGCAACGTGTGGAGTGAAGAATGTCAGGAGTAATAGTGAAGTGAAGTGTTAGGTCGATGAGTGAAGGCAGACAAAAGAGACTTTGACTTGAGTTCCAGGCATTTTTTTTTATTTCTTTTCCTTTTAAAATCTTTCAAAAATTGCAAATACTACTGGTCTACTTCTGCCATGATCAAGTGGTTGTTATATGCGTTGTTGAAAAAATTAGAAAAACATTAGTGCGATTAACAAAACTTGTTATGTTTAGAAATTCCAAGTATTAATCGGTAGGCCATACATTTAGATATAGAGAAATTACTAACTCAGCAACTAATGCGATAATTTTAGTCTGATTCCCCGATTAATGATCAGATAATGTTTAGATATGTAGAAGTTATAAAACACTCGAAATTAATTTATTGAATATTTAACTGTCTTGTGCACTTTAGCCGAAATATTACCCAATAGGTAGAGCGCTATTCTTTAGTATTGCGGATCAAAGATTTGAGTACCACTGTTATCTTGGATGCCTATAATGCGAAGATGTAGGAAATATAACCTCAGGCCAGTCGCAGAAAAATACTAAGATAAAATGCTCAGGCTAGCCAGAAGATTTACCCGTACGGCGTACGGGCAAACTGATTTCTATTTCGCTAGCACTGTTTCGGCCGTATTTTTTCAATTTTAGTAACAAATTATTCGTATAGATACAGTAAATGATAGTTTGCAGTTTATTGTATTTTCTACTCTGATTGGTTCAAAAGCGCGGGTTTTTTCGCACGTTTTGTATCAGAAGACGAATTTTTATCTTTTCGTGTATAGCTTTCTGGTTATATTTTAATAACCGCCTGAGAATTTTATTGATGTAAGAGTTGAATAATATATTTTTGCTTTTAAATAATGGATAATGCAGAGCGTAGGGAGCTAATTTCTTGTGATTCAAACTGTGACTCGGTATCAGAAACTGAATTATCTGTAAATAATAGTAGCGAAAGTTTACTAGATGACCTGGATAGTAGTGACTCTGATAATAGTACAGATGGAATCTGTCAAGCAAGACAATTTTTTGAAATTAATTGTGATAATCCTTCGGATCGGCCTCCTAGATTTGCTTTCACTGGAATTCCAAAAATTAACTTGAATATCAATGAGACTAAAGGTAAACTTCAGTTCTATGATGCTTTCATAGAAAGAAAAAAAGTTGTAATAAATGCTTAAAAATATTAGAAATGTTAATTTTAATAACATATCTTTACTTAAAAATGTAGAATGAACAAAAAAAATACAATTAAAAAATGTGACATTTTTCGACCTAATTCTGGAAAAAAATGAAACTGTCAAAGGGTTAAGCAACTGGTTCTTGTCTCATTAGTTATCATGTAGCGAAATAGTAAACAGTTGTATTTCAATAAAATCTATATACGTGTCCTTTCAAAATAGCTATTTTTCCTGGTTTCAACAAAAAAGAAATAAACTTCAAAAATAACTGAAAAATTGATGATTTAGTTACATTTTTAGAAAATATATCCATATCAGCAAATTATGAATGATCACGAAAATACTAGCAAGTATAATTATATAATTATATTCATCTATTAAAATATTTTCATGTCACTTATTTGTTATGAAGGAAATACCAGCAAATATAATTATATTTAATTTTACAGATTTTTTCGAAATATTTTAGCTTTTACGAAGGTAAGACTAGCAAGTATAATCATATATTTATTTTTATCTGATTAACTTTACTGACTTTCATGAAATGTTTTTTTTCTCTGAAGGAAAGAATTCTTGAATTTATTGAATTTAA
>CM063510.1:129703907-129711407 GCA_032207245.1 Pardosa pseudoannulata
TTCCTGAGAAGATTATGTTAGAAAGTATTGAATACAAACAAGGCTTCGTTAAAAATAAGGACTAGTCAGAAAGAAAATATTTACAAAAGGAGTAACTCAAATACTGTTGAGTTTTGAATTTTATAATAAAGTCAGAATATTTATAGAGTTATAAGTAACGAATATAATTTCATACATGAACAGGTTCATGAACATGTTAAAGTATAAGATCAGATTCTTAGATTCCTGAGAAGCTTATGTTAGAATATATTAAATGTAAACAAGGCTTCGTTAAAAATAATGATTAGTTAAAAGGGAAAGATTTACAAAAGGAGTAATTCAAATACTGTTGATCTTTGAATTTTATAGTAAAGTCAATATTTATAGAGTTATAAAAAAAGAATATAATTTCATACATGAACACGTTCTTGAACATGTTAAATTATAAGCTCAGATTATTAGATTAATAAGCTTATGTTAGATCGTATTGAATGTAAAAAAGGATTCCTTAAAAATAAAGAAGCCTTGTTTTATTAAAAATAGTTAAAAGAAAAGATTTACAAAAAGAATAATTCAAATAATATTGAGTTTTGAATTTTATAATAAAGTGAGAATATTTATAGAGAAAAAAGTAACGAATATGATTTCATACATGAACATAAAAGTGTATTTTATCATAGTCCTATTATTCTGAGTTTTGTAGTTATTATGAAAAGCATTTTTCAATCCAAAAAATACTCCCAAAAATATGAATTTGAACAAAACACTTATTTAAATTCATCAATCTAAATTTTATAAGCATCAAGTTATACAAATATATTTAGTTATTATACATTCCATTTTAAAGCTGCAAACAAACATCTTTATCCTTCAATATGGTGAGGTTCATACAAAATTTGTCTCGGTTATCCCTATATAAAAAGTTCTACTTTATATTATGAAGAAGCTTTTGTTATAAAGTTGTTAAAATACTCTGCAATAATTTTCGAAATATATCTCTGCAGTCTTCCTAAAGCAACCGAAAGAAGTGAATTATAATTTTTTTAAGAGAGAGACTTAAAGACTTTTCAAATTAACTTTAATACTTTAAGTGAAAAAGCAATTCTTTTTCTTTACAAAGCTAAAAATAGCAGTCCATGCTCCTTACTCTTAAACAATGTAATGTATATATTCAATATATCACGCAACGTTTTTAAGGTAAAATAATACATTTCCAAAAAAAGCTGATATCCTCCAAAGGAAAAAAATGCGGTTTAACTAGTATACCTTTTTCTCATAAAATAAAGTACTATCTTCCTCGGAAAAAAGTTCTCTTGTACGAATTTCCTAAAAGTCGTAGAAATCTTAAAGTAATCATAAAGCTAAAGAAGGAATTAACAAAAGCAGAAATATTTCGACAGAAAAAAAGGCCACCTTATATCTTTTTAAGTAGACATTTAGGAAAAAACTTTACACAATCTACCAACCAAGAATTTAAAGTTCTATTAAAGATTTTCAACAGAATTAATTATAAAAGAACAAACATACAGTTAGAAATCTAAAAAAAAAAGTTGAAACTCTTTTATTTTTAAGTTTCGAAGTACAAGTCAGGTCAGCAAGACCAAGTGGGAATTTTCAAGCTACATTTAATTCTGGAGTACTTTCACTTAAATCATATGTAATTACTTTTGCGAAGTTTATTCCTTATAAAAGAAATTCTTAAGTCAAAGAAGTTTTTGAAAATTGTTTTAAAGAAGATTTAGACGTCTACACCTACATAAGAAATGAAATCTTTTAAAATAATAAGTTGCAATTTAAGGCAATGAAATTTTATCACATTGATCTACACTCGGTTTTAAACTGCAATTTATAATATGTGTTTAACCAGTTGCATGAGAAATATATTTGAGAAAAACGTACCAAAAATTTATTTTTTTTACCTACACATAGACCAAATATTAAACATTTCAATTACCATAATTCATTAACCGTTTTAAGGACAGTGGTTTCACAGCGAAACCCCCTGTTAATACTTTTTCCCTGTTTTAAACACATTAATTTTTTTCTTTGTTTTTGACACTTTAAACTATAAATATATGGTATCACTACTATTAATTTATTTCTCTTTGAAATAAACTTTCTTGAATTTTCTTTACATGGAAGAATCAATAGTTCGATTCTCTTAATGATCTCATGTTAAGCTGCCGAACGATGGCCGATTGGTTAGGATGTTGACCTCGGTACCGGAGTTCATGGGTTCGAATCCTACTGTCGCATGGATGTTCGTAGCCGTTCGGAATCGGCTTTAAGCTGTAGGTCCTGGTCTCATTAGCCCTCGTGTTGCAAAACATAGACCGCAGCACTCTAAACCAAACCAAAAACTCATATGAAACTACTTACCCAAAACATTACTTATAAATTGTTTGGCTATTTATTAATTACATTATTTTAAGCGTAATTATTTACTGCTCTCTAAATTTAATTAAAGTTTTAAGAAAGAAATAATTTCCTCATGTACAAGGGTGGCGTTTCACAGTCAAATCAGCCTCTCTAAATCTCGCCTCCCCCCCCCCAAAGAATGTAAAAATGTTTTTCAAAAATTTTCAAATCTATAAGGCTCATAGATAACATTTATAGCCTAATTTCATTAAATACCAAAGGATTTGCAATCGTGATCTTCAAAGGGTTAAATTTATTTAATTTTAAAAACATATCAATAAACAATTATTTAACAACTTATACTCTTGTTTTAACCATTTTTAAATTAAACATGAGCCTTTTTATTAATTACATGCGATGTTTCATTTAATACTTTATAATAATAAGCCTTTTCAAAGAATATAAAGGTTGTATTTTAAATACTATAAAATATCCTCAGCATTTTTAATGATTAAAATTCAAAGAAAAAACATGGATAAAAAGCAGTTTTAAATATTATATTTCACCGGCACAAAAGTACTATTTTATTATTTACACACATGTTTTTTGTTGTTGTTATCCTGTGCCACTTGGTCAAAAGAGGCACGAATGATCCGGAGGTTACTTGTATTAAGGCAAAGGGTTGTGTCTTTCTTTTTTTAACTAGCACCACAAGAGTGAACGTACGACTTATTCTCAAGTGGGTCCTCGTATTTTTGATGCAGGGACCAAGCAGAAGACCCACAGGCTTGGCCTACCACCCTCAGAGGTATTGATTGAGACTTTGAAGGACAGAGTGACCCCAACGTGTTTTAAGTCACCGTCCTTTAACGAACACGGCGGATCTTAGGCTGGCTCGGACTCATAACCCGCAACTGTCCACTTACAAGAGTGTTGCCATTGCCGACTGTTCTAGCTACAGCTCTAGCATGTATGTAAACAGTTAGAGAGAGTTAAGAATAACCATTATGTTACGTACCTCAACATCATTAAGAAATTAAAGTAAACAGCCTACTATTATTTTCAATTTTCATTCTAGTAGAAAATTGCCACACTAATATTAAAAAGGACAACAATTCCTTTAAATTTTTAACTTCCTTAAAAAAATGTAAAAAAAAACTTTAATAAATATCTAGATTTTAAATTTCCAAATTGCATGAGTGTCAACGACATTTTTAACTAATAAAAGATAATCGATATTTTAGCTAGATTTTTACCCCTTGCCTTTGGAATAATACATTTAAAAAAAAACCTGCCAAACATGGAAGTTATTTCTCTTTCATTTTGTTTTTTCATTTCTATTTCATTTTGTCATTATCATTAAAATATTAGAAAAAGATTCTTAAAAAAAATAAATAAATAAATAAATAAATAAATAAAAGGCGTAAATGAAATGGCGTAATTTTCCGGATATATATATATATATATATATATATATATATATATATATATATATATATATATATATATATATATATATATAGACTCATGTCCATAAATTAAGGATAATGAAGTTCAGGCAATGAAAGAGACAAAAGCAAAACAAATTTGACTTATTTGTAAAGTCTATTTATTAAACAAAAGGTAAAGAGCAAAAAAGATGCTATATGTTTGACATAATTAATAAAAATTGCGATTTTTACTCCCTGGAGCAAATTTCAAAAAAGAACCTATTTACAGAAAACAGTATAACATGGTTAGTATGATGGTTAATACGGAGTATGTCTCCCGGACGATGCAATACAAGCGTTACAACGCCTACGCATGCTGAGTATCAGATTATCAATCTGATCTTGGGAAAATTACACCACTCATCAAGCAATGCCCTCCGAAGTTCCGATAGACAGTTGGGAGGGGGTTGACGGGCTGCAATTCGTCGGCCAAGCATGTCCCACACATGCTCTATTGGATTCAAGTCCGGTGAGTATGCTGGCCAATCCATACGGGTGATATCCTCCGATTGAAGGCATTCGTCTACAATGTTTGCACGGTGAGGTCGGGCGTTGTCATCCATATACAGAAATTCAGGACCCATGGCGCCCCGAAACAAACGTACATGTTGTTCCAGAATGACATCCCGATAGATGTGGCCTGTCATCGTTACACTCTGAACATGCAGGTCAGTTCTGGAACCAAGAATAATTCCTCCCCAAACGAGCCATCCTGCACCACCGTAACGGTGTCGTTCAATGGTGTTCTCTTGGTGGTAACGGGTACCTGGCGCTCTCCATATGAAAGTCCGGCGAGAATCAGAATGTAAACTGAACCTGGACTCGTCGGAAAACATCACACAAGACCACTGTTGCGGTGTCCACAATGCATGCTCTCTAGCCCAGCATAATCGCAGGCGACAGTGAGTTGCGGTAAGGGGAACACATCTGACAGGCCTACGAGCATATAGACCAATGTTCCCTAAGCGTCTGTACACGGTCTGCCTTGAAACTGTCGTACCGGTAGCTGAAGAGAGCTGACGAGACAGGTCTGATGCTGTGCTCCGTCTGTTTCTTTTGGCAGTAACTGCCAAATACCGGTCATCATTCGGCGTAGTAACTCGGGGGCGACCTGTGCTGTAACATCTACTCACATTACCATCATGTTTGAATCGTTGCCAAAGCCTGGAGATGACACTCTGGGCGATTCCAAGTTCCTCGGATACTTCCAGCTGGGTACGTCCACATTCCAGTCGTCCGATAATTCTACCACGTAAAAAATCATCCAAATGCTTCCTTTGTGCCATAACTATGCGGTTATTGCACTGAAAGGCTTTTAAAGCGCTTGTGAACAATTTTACTTCTTTGCTACCATTCCTTATATACCCCTTTCATACACTCTCGTCATTGTGACGTACTATCCGCGCCATCTGGTGGTTTCCTGCAATTTGCATATTCTTCTTCAAGATGTTTGTGATAATTCTACAGGTGAAATTTTTATTTTAGAGCTCAATTTCTGTGTGATTCTGAATTATCCTTAATTTTTGGACATGAGTGTATATATAATAAACTAATACAATATTATTATCTTTATCAACTTTTACGCATTCTATGTCCATCAGATTCCTTTGGATTTCCCATATACCTTGTGGTATTGGAGAAATAGTGACAAATGGCTTGAAATTGCTCAACTTTTCAAGGGAAAGTATCTCTATCTATCGGGAAAAGGGCAAATGAAATACTATGCATTGGATAATGCGATTTCGGGCTTCAGGGAATTGAATTACCGTTTTCTGTCTTGCCCGAACTCAGGTCGGCCATTCCAAATGTGGCTCAATTGCCCGTGACTCAAATACATAGGACTTCCCGAACTGAGTCCGGGCTTCAATTGTATTTACAATAAGGAAGTATGTATGTATATGTATTTGTACAGGCAAGGGGTGAAGTAGATTATGATAATATTTTAAATGTAGTACGATTCAGAGTCTCACATATTAACTATGTTTTGTAGAGTGTATGCAATTAATAAAAAACAGTCATTTCGCAACACTGAATATGATATTCAAATGAAACTAAAATATAAATAAATATAAATTGCTTTTTGAACAAAAACTCTAAAATTCTTGCATTTTATATAACGCTTTTGTATATTAATACTAAATGTTACTTTAGTATTACATTTTCAGATTAAAAATTCTATACAGTTACATGCCTAATTTAACAAAGTAAACTGTTTAATTTCAAAGTTAACTGAAGCAAATAACTTTATGTAATTTTGATAAACACGGCTTTTGACTTTTAATTTGCATAAAAATTTTTAAAACTGTAAAAAGTCTGATAAATCTATAAAATTTTATTAGCTTAATTTTTTAAGTTGATAATTAAGATTAATGAGTTTCATACATAAATATAAGTTACTAATCTTAATCATTTTTGATTAATTGCTTTATTAAGTGCATAACCAGTCAACCATTTCTTCTGATACTGAATATAATTTTATGTACTTGTTTTATTTCTACACTGCAGTAATTGCTTTTCAAGAATTTCCCCATATTTAATTATTAATTTTTTTTCAAGAAAGTATAATTATTTTATAAAAGGAATTCCTATTGAATCCAATTCATTTAGAATCATAATGGGAAAAATTAATTTTGATACCGTTACATGAATGTTTAAGTTTAGCTCAAACAATCTGTTAAAGTTTATCAAAAAATAATAAAGTAAACGTTTATGGACGAGTAAAAATATCCAAATGTATGTATCCAAATGTATGTATAAATATTACTTTCCAAATTTTACTTTTTGATAAATATTTTCTGCAAAAAACATCAAATATATGTGCTGAATTTTTTTATCTTCATTAAATGTAAATATTAGCCTAATTAAAACTCATTTTCTGCAAACATATCTTTAATTAAAGCTTTCATAAATGTTTGTCGAGTATCTTCAAAGTATATATCCCAAAGGGCATTTCAAGATATCATGGATGGAAAAATATCTCATTATTTTCAAATTTAGTAATAAGAAAGACATTAAAGAGTTTTACTGTAAACTCAAAATGTATTTATTTGACAACGAGCTACATTAAAGGATGTCAAGTACTAAAATAGAAACTACTCAGCATAAGTCAGTCTTGACAGTTAAGTATTGTGATCCAAGTTTAATTAGTTACTTGAGTAAATATTACTGAATGACTACAGTGTCTACAGCGTCTAGATCATAACTTCTTTACCCTCTGTCAAAATTTGTCCTCATAGTAACTTCATTACATTTCTAAATGAATAGTTAAATATTTTTTATTTTGGAGAACTAAAATGTGTTTTAAATATGGATTACAGTCATCTAAAATTAAAATACTTTTTCTTGATTTAAGAAAATTAAAATATGTTTTAAAATGAACTAAAGTCATCTAAAATTTAATATTTTTTCTTGATTTTAGAGAATTAAAATATATAAATATATACCTAACATATATATATATATATATTTAAATATATATATTATATATATATTTATATATATCTCAAATATATATATCCTATATTTTTTTAAAAGAATATATATAATATATATAATATATAACATATATATATACATATATATACATCACACACACACATATATATATACATATATATATAATATATATATACATCACATATATATACATACATATATATCATATATATACATT
>CM063510.1:129713907-129736407 GCA_032207245.1 Pardosa pseudoannulata
ATTATATGTGTAATTAAAGATAGATAAAAGGAAACTAAACTAATAAAATGTTTTGAAAGTAAATAATCTTAATTCCTTGTAGTTTCAACATTAAAAAGATGCATTTTTTGGGAATATTTTTTATAGAAATGAATTTAATATAAAATCTTTTTATGATAACATGTATTTTTATACAAGTAACTGTCTTGTAGAGGAAAAATTTCGTTTTTTTTCTAAAAACTATTAAGTGTAAAATCATTGAAGGGTAACTGTTGTTTTTAAATTTATATACTGTTTTTACTTGATAAGGAAACAGAATATCAATTGGTAACTGGGATGTTATAAGAGCTAAGATTCTACTTCTTAAAAAAGTAACAACTGTTTTATTGGTGAAACTAATATATTAACCTGTATAAACAAATACAGAAAGGGTAACTGTTGCTTTTAAATTTATATACTATTTTTACTCTGAAAAGAAAACAGAATATCAATTGGTAACTGGGATGTTAAAAGAGATAAGATTCTACTTCTTAAAAGAGTAACAACTGTTTTATTGATGAAACTAATATATCAGCGTTTGAGATATTTTAAAATGAACATGATTTCAAAAGATACTTTGTGTGATTCAAGGTTAATATCAAACTATCGATCTTTAAGATTTATAGAAATTGAGATTTATTATCATTGCTATTTGATGAAAATTGTATAAACCATATTTAAGATCCACACCTCTTTTCTTCGGTTTTCTATTGATTGAAATACCTCTACTAATACCGGTGATTTCAGTTGATTTAAGTAGAATTTAAGTAGCTTTCTTTAAAAATTCCGGTTATATTTATGTTATAAAAGTTAAGAAAATTTAATGCATAACAATCAGCATATCAACGTTTCAGATATTTTAACATGAACATGATTTATAAGGAAACTTTTAAATCATGTAGATTATCATGTCAGGATTATCATGTCATGTCCTGATCATGTCAGGATTTATTACTTTTTAGTATTTAAGGTTAATATCAAACTATCAATCTTTAAAATTTATAAAACTTGGAATTTATTATCATTGTCATTTGATGAAAATTTTATAAACCATATTTAGGATCCACACCTCTTTTCTATAGCTTTTCTATAGATTCAAATACCACTACTATAAACAATAACTTTAGTTGATTTAACCCACTAAATGGTTCGCACGTACAGTTCTGCCAAACCGATGATGTCTTCAAAGCGGTTGTCAAGTACAATTTTCGATCTCTAAAAACGTTCCGATAATGGATGTAATGTACATTTCTGCCAGTGTTTTCCACTATGGAGTTTTGAGGTAGGAGGGTCAGGTCGATTGTTTAGGAACTGCACACCTACTCCCGGAAGCACAAAGACGCTGATAACTTTTCATGGCTTTGTAAATCTCTCTTTCGAAGTATTTCGTTTGCGGTAACAGATGTATCTCTAATTGCACCACTTAAATAGCTTGGATGACTTTCGTAAAAAAGATATAAATCATTCTCTTGTGGCGGTTGTGCGAAGAAGATGCAGACTTCTATGCAAATTCCAAGCGTGATCGCCTGCCCATGCACGACTGCATATAAGCGGAGGAATTCCCTTCGTTTGGGAGAGCGTTGCTGGCTGGCTTGACTGACTTCTCGTGCCTGACCTTTGCGGAAGGATCTCCTGGTCGAGTGCTGCTGAAGTGTTCGACGTTGTCTTCTCCCTGATTGCTGTGGCTCTGAATAAGGCTTCAGACCTTCGTCTTTGATGTCGTAAGCTACTCTCGCTAGCAACCCATAGATTCGAGGAAGGCCTTGCTGCTGATCCAGCGCAGGTATTGCACACCGAACCTCCGAACGCTGGCATATTACGTATTTCATTTTTGCAATTTATGTTTTAAACGCTCACACAAATTGTGGAAAAGTTGAGTATACTTGTATAGCGTAATAAATTGTGTATTTTTATCATACCTCAAGTTTTTTCCTGTTTTGGTATAGATTTTGTTAAGACAAGATTATACAGTTATCGGGTCACGAGTTAAGACTTGTGGTAGGTTCCGAACTGTTACTTAAGTTAAACTTTTAATAAATAGGCTGTAATATTCTCGGGGCCACCACACTCTTAAAGAATACTTTCATTTGTACTTTTAGAACCCATTATTTTTTATGGGATGATCTTCGAGACTTAACGAGCTTTATGTGTATTAAAAATTAACAATCTATAATGTCTATTTATATATTATATCTATTTATAACCGGAAGTAAAGGGACAGTAATGAGGGTGGGTTCCCCATATTCCAATCTAGTCGACAAAAGGGTGAAGTAAAAAATCGTAGAACACTTTGGTCACTGACACAATGAAACTTTAGCATATTATTGGAGACTTTTTTCCTCGGTGTGTTCCACTCGGAGGGTTAAATTAGCTTTAAGTATAATTCTTTAAAAATTCTGGTTATATTTATGTTATAAATGTTAAAAAAAATGCAATGTATAACATTAAAAAAATTACTGTTCAGTTGAAAAAAATATATAGTATAATATCCTATTTCTATCGTCCCAATAAACTCCTGTATTTCTTAGATATTTAGATACCTTTCTACTATTTTGAAAGAAAGAAAATTCTTTTTATATTAAATTTCTCTTCCCTGGCTAAAAAGTTATGGATTTAAGAATTACATATTCATGTTCTTCTTTCGTGCCGACTAAAGAAGCCTCAAAGAACCAGTTTTTCCAGCACAAAATTATTCTGGATGAATTATTTTAAAAACTTGCGATGTCTAGGAAAAAGACTGGACGATTATTGTGGTTTTAGAGCAAGGGGAAAAATTTTTTTAGAAACAAAATTTTTAGAAAGAAATATTTGCAAGTCAAAGCCACAAACATTAATCGATTAAATATTATTTAAAAAGTGGCATAAGTTTTTCCTATTTTGTTTTCCCAAATGTAAATTATTATACTTGAATAATTATTTTCAAGTTTCTTTTGATGTATAAGCACGTTATTTTTACTAGTTACTTGTTACCACGTTACTTGTCTAGTTCAGTGATTGCAGGTAATGATTTATAAATATATACTTAGGACAATTGCAAATGAGAAGAATTAAAAGATTTTTAGTTATTTTGTGATTATCTTTGTGTAATAATCACAATATTTGTAATACCTTTAAACGATTATCAGCAAAAGTATTTTTTATGGAATGCCCCTTTGATGCAATAAATTTTAGTCGAGATTTTGTGTTTGGAACAATTTATCCCTTAAAGATGCAGTGGCAATAAGTTCGAAAGGGCCTACAAGCGCAAAATAACATAGTGTACGTCTGACAATGTGAATAATTAAAAGATTTTTATTTATTATATAATTATCGTTGTATAATAATCACAATATTTGTACTAACTTTAAACAATTATGAGAAAAAAATATCATTTATGGGATGCACAGTTGAAGCAATAAATTGTAATTGAGATTTTGTTTTTGGAAAAAGTCTTCCCTGAAAAATACAGTGGCAATAAATTTGAAAGAACTTACCACCTATCAATAACATGGTGTACATGTGTCTATGAGAATAATTAAAAGATTTTTATTTATTATATAATTGTCTTTGTATAATAATAACAATTTATCTATTTATATTATATATTTATCTTTGTAAGTTTAAATAAATGCTACGAAAAGGTATACTTTATGGACTGCATAGTTGCCTCCAACAATTGTAAAATAAATTTTAAAAGAAAAAGCAAGCAGATCCTAAAATGTGTTTAGAATCCCTTGAAAATGTAAGGGTAATAAGGTAAAATGAACCAATCACCAGAAAAAACATGGTGTATATTTTCAAATTTAACATTGCTCAGAAATATCTTTGTAAATTCTATAAATGTAACTAACATTTTTTATTGAAAAATAATTGAAATTATTCATCATGATATACATAAGCTTTTTAAAACAAATTGTTTTGGACAAAATGATTGTATATTTACTGTAATATTAGCCACTATTAGCTGACAAAAACAGTCTCTTTAAAATGTTCAGAAATTTTCCCAGCCACTCATTATCTCTGTGCCATACTTACTCAATAAATTCTTAACAGTCGGTAGCTAAAACAACCCATAAAGGTCTAAAAACTCTAAAAGATACTAAACAGCTCAGATACTTAACTGAAAATGATTAAAAATTCTACTACTCTCAATGAGTAACACTCCACTTAAGGAGTGAATTGACCCCAAATTAACATTTTAAGGAGCAGATTTTTTAAAACCTTTTTAAAAGTTACCTTTTACTTAAGAGGAGTTATTCCACTTCTTTATTTTTAGAGGGAAATTCTCTCTTTTCGAGTTGTTTTATACCCTTTTGGTTTAGAGTGTTTATCGCCAAACTTTAATTCTCGACAGATGAGTAAAATTTCTTTCACTAATTAATCACAAAAAGTTTTTCTGAATTTATGATTAATTGGATGCTTTGTTTTCATGATAATTAAGAATATTATCTCCATGCCGTTCAGCATATAGCTATGTAGTTCACTTATTTTGATTTACTGAGATAATAAAAAATATTGGAAAATCAAGAAAAAAAGCAGAATTTTTATTATGCAAATCAATTGGTAAATTAGTACGGCCCTTAGAAATAGTTTTATAAATAAATTTACTTGTTATGATATAATCAGTTAAATATTTTCAATAAATATTTATTTGATAAATTAAATCCACAAAACAAAAGTTGTAATCTTAATAGAATAATGTTTGCATGTTTATGCCTACACGGTTTCTCGACACCGAGACATGTAGCTCTTCATGAGAGCATCATGTAGCGTCTACATATAGCTCTCCACCGATATCTAAATATGCAAGTAGAGTCTTACTAAATTTATTTTTTCAATGCCGAACTTTCGCCGAATTTATAGACCGCTGATCTTCGGTACCTAAATTCGAATACATTGTTTCAGGGATATTCGTAGGCATTTGGAATCGGCTTAAAACAGTAGATTCTTGTGTCATTAGCGCACATGTTGCAAAAAAGAAGAGCATAATGCTTGCTCCAAGCCGAAAATGAACTAAATAATAAAGATAATGACGAGATAATTCTTGAACGAGCCTTGTATAAATTTTGAAACATTTTACTTAATTAGAAAACAGAAATGTCCCAAACTTCAAGTAAATCATAGAAGTAAATTTGTAAGCATCGCGTCCGTCTCTATCAGTGGTCAAGAAGGGCTTTTGTTAAGCGAGCTTTGGTGCATGGTCAGACGCCGAACGTTGTAAATTGCAAACAATTGAAAACGACAGTATTACGCCAGTAATAGTCCTCTTGACGCAAAACTGTTAGAGGTGTCAAGCAGGTCATATATGAAAGCACTGACAGAGAAAAGCAAGTATGCTTTGTGTGACCAAGTCGGCCAGGCGCCAAGGTGTCTTTAGTTACTCTTGTCTCTTTAGGACTCTTGACTCTTTAGTCTCTTGACTCTTTAGTTAGATGAAAGCTAAAAAAAAGGGGGGCGGTGATCTCCCCTAAAACCGAGAAGAAGATAGATCCTGGAGGGAGTCCCATCTGAACTCTTGGACATATAGGTGGTTTTCTCTGTTGAGTCATTGACTCCGGCTTTGGATGAAGTTATTATCAACCAGTAGTTCTATTTTAAAATGTTTTTCTTGTAAATAAATCAACCTTTCTTTATGTTTAAAACATCTACTGATCTGGATCTTCATCATCAAGTCTGCTTCATTTCTCGATACCCATGTGAAGCCCAAAATGACTATGGTGTGACTAAGTACAGGAAGATGAAAACCGCTCGACGATCTTATAAAATTGAAGAAAAATATTACATGCGTGCTAACTATATAAAGTTAAATAAAAAGAAAAGTTCATCATGATTTTGTGACTTTGAATATGATAAAGTTTGTTTTACAAATAAAGAAAGATTAAATTCAAATATTTTATCTTTACTAAAAGCATATTGTGATAGTGTACTGATGCACTTTCTCCCTAACGACAGCACGTGCACACACATCTGTGGACTAGATTTCTAAGAAGAATATATACGCTGCTGGGGATTTCGAGTTCTAATGACGGACCCCTGAGGATGGAGTTGCAGAATTTTAGCGGACAAGCCCAGGCGGGAATTCAACCGTGATATATGGGGGCAGTGGCTAGGCAGTAAAGTCAACTTTTACAAAAATGGGCATTTTAAGGAGCCCAAACTCAAACTCGTAGGGGATGTATATGTGGGAAAGTTCCACTAACAGATGAGTGGAAAAGAGAAAAAGGGGCGTTGAACCTAGGCGGAATGCTGTTGAAAAAATTGGAGGAGGAGTCGAGGAGGTCCAGAGTGAAGAGTAGGTGGAGGCATCCAGAGCCAATGAGAAAAGAAGAGATTCCTCGACAGCAAACTGAGATATTGCCCAATCCCTCAGCCCACAGCCGGAAAGAAACAAATGACGACCTTTACGCCAGAACTGAGGTTTATCCTGTCTATAGCCCTGTCTGGACATCCTGATTTCCTTAGAATAAATGCCTAGAGGTAAACTGATTTAACATACTCATGATTGTTACTTGGGCTTCAGATAATTACTTCAATAATTTGATTAAGAAATAACATTTAAACAAATAAAAAGAAATTTGTAATGAATTAGTATATTGATGAATAGCTAAGTAGTGAATGACATATATTAATCAAGAAAATATTTGTAAATAAACAATGTATATAATAAATCTTTTAGTTAATATATAAGGCTTCTTCTTTTAGTTTTGTCATATATATTTTGTTATGTTTCCCCTTGGAAGAATGAACACTGGTGTGAGTGTTGTAAGAAAATTACAACAATAATGCTGTGTAAAGTGTTAACTGAAGTATAAGTAAATTAATTACGTGAGAGGTTTCACGAAATCAGATAATATTTTTCAAAGTTGTAACATTTTATGAAAGAGGTTTTGTATTTCAATACTTCCTTGCTATTTAATTTTTTATATACTCTAACAAATTGTTTGTGGAACACTCCTAATATATACATTAAAAGTTCTGGATATCCAAATAAATTTATCTACATATAAATAGATTTATTTACACAAATTGCCTCTAATTTGTCCCTTAAAACAAAATTTAAATTTAATAGGTCAGAGGTTTTCATGAAAGTTTTAAGTTGTGTTGTATATTTTGCTGCGTTTCCCATGGAAGAATGAACACTTGTGGGTGTGTTTAAGTACCTTACAACATACAGTATTGTATCAGTTATAATAAAGTTTCTCAGATATTTTTGTTTAGTGACATCAAATGTAATACAGTTTGTTTTATAAACGGAGAAACATTGTTCTGAATTTTTCCTTATGAAATTCTAAATGAATTTGCAAACAATAAAAATAATTTTACTAATAGCGCATGGAAAAAATTTTATTTCAACTATAATGAAGTTAGTAATATCCGATATCTAAAAAAATATACAATTTACACAATATTGTCTCATATTTATTTCCTTAATGATATGTATATATGTATTCCCTTTGTAATATACATGTATATAACTTTGGAATTCATATACTCCTAACATGACAGATTTTATGAAGAAAACGAAGCAGTTCTGAGAGCCTGTTGCTTAAACTGGCAAATATGCTCAAGAAATATATGAATTTTCGAACAATAAAAATAATTTTACTTATAGCATATGGAAAAAAATGCATTTTAATTGTAATGAAGTTTGTAATATCCTATATCTAAGAAAATATACAATTTACGCAATATCGTCTCATGTTTATTTCATTAATGATATGATATATGTATTCTCTTTGTAATATATATGTATATAACTGTGGAATTCATATACTCCTAATATGACAGATTTTATGAATAAAACGAAGCAGTTCTGACAGCCTGTTGCTTAAACTGGCAAAGATGCTCAAGAAACATATTAGAGAAATGAAGACATATGACTATTATAAGCATAAAATAATCTAAGAGATATAAATTTAGATAGAATAATAAATGTGGTAGGTAAGTCTTTTTAGAATACTTCTAGAAGATCCATGGAAGATAACAACCAACATTATGATATTTTATTTAATAAGATACATGTTTTGAAATCAGACAAGCTTGTAAATAATGCAAGTGTAATAAGCTTATTCACTACTTGCCTTCATTTCCCTGGAATTGAAAGTAGATTCATAGAGTGTAACAGAAAACATTTATTGTCTAAGTCATGATTTATTTAAAGTACAATATTAAAAAAACTCTGAATTTGCAAATAAAATATTTCACCATTTTTTTAAATTGAAACACTCAAAACATATTTTAACAACTACGAATGAATGGAGAAGCAAAATATTTTATCAGGAAAATATTTTGAGATTTCACATCTAATTCAATCTATCTAAAATCCGAAAATTGAAAAAGAAAATAACATAATATGTTTTATATTAATCTAAAATTTGGATAACACGTCTGTTATTTTTTTCTGTAAATAAACAGAAGTGAATGCTTTTTAAATTAGTTTATGATTGAAAAGAAATCATAATCTTCGTGCATGAATGCTGCTTAAATTATGCCAAACTTTTCTCGAACTCCAAATAATTGAAAAAAATTCGAAATGTCAATTTAGCTTAAATTTAAAATAATGCTTCTTAACAGATGAATGCATTTGAATAAACACAATTTATTTGTCCATGTTTTATTTGATAATCTAGGAATCTAAATAGTAAATTACATTGAATTTCTTTGTATAGTTATTTCTTGAACAATTTTGTAAATAGTTAAAGAGAAAATATGATTTTTAAGATGCTTCTTTAAACTGATTATTGTTTTTTTTAAAGAAACTCTTACGTTTTTGTTTAAATATTTCTTTATTATAGAGAAAATAATTTAATATTAAAAACCCTTTATGCGATTGAACTGTACATTTTGATTTATACAGTTTCAGTCTCCAGCTTAAAGAAATATCTATATATAACATATAGTACCGATTACTCATCTTTCTAAGAAGGAAAATTTATGTATATTTCATATAGACGCACAAGTATATGTGTATATATATATATATATATATATATAAATATATATATATATATAAATATATATATATATATATATCATATATATATATATATATATATATATATATATATACATATATATATATATACATATACATATACATATACATAAAATATATATATATATAAGTAAATATATAATATATATATATATATATATATATATATATATATATATATATATATATATATATATATATATATATATATATATATATACATAAAAGAATAATACCTAAAATAACTTTTACATAATAAGAGATGCAACATTCATTTTGCTTTATAATTAGAGTTTTGCCTTAAAATGTTTTTTGCTATATTAAAGTGGTTATATTTGTATGTCTTTCAAATAATCCCCTATATAATAATAGCCTAAGTTATCTGCGCGTCTGTCTTCGAATTTTTAAATAGATACATTCACAGTATTGGTTGGACTTGGAATGGATAGAGCATCAGTATTAGATTCTTGATGAATTAGCAAAATTCAAAGCGAGTAAAGATTTTCATCTCCTCAACTATCGATACCATCTTTTAGTTAATATATAAGGCCTGTTCTTTTAGTTTTGTCAAATATATTTTGTCATGTTTCCCCTTGGAAGAATGAACACTGGTGTGAGTGTTGTAAGAAAATTACAACAATAATGCTGTGTAAAGTGTTAACTGAAGTATAAGTAAATTAATTACGTAAGAGTTTTCATGAAATCAGATAATATTTTTCAAAATTGTAAGATTTTTTTGAAAGAGTTTTTGTATTTCAATACTTCCTTGCTATTTAATTTTTTATATACTCTAACAAATTGTTTGTGGAACACTCCTAATATATACATTAAAAGTTTTGTTTATCCAAATAAATTTATCTACATATAAACAGAATTATTTACATAAATTGCCTCTAATTTGTCCCTTAAAACAAAATTTAAATTTAATAGCTCAGAGGGTTTCATGAAAGTTTTAAGTTGTGTTGTATATTTTGCTGCGTTTCCCATGGAAGAATGAACACTTGTGGGTGTGTTTAAGTACCTTACAACATACAGTATTCTATCAGTTATAATAAAGTTTCTCAGATATTTTTGTTTAGTGACATCAAATGTAATACAGTTTGTTTTATAAACGGAGAAACATTGTTCTGAATTTTCCCTTATGAAATTCTAAATGAATTTGCAAACAATAAAAATAATTTTACTAATAGCGCATGGAAAAAATTTTATTTCAACTATAAT
Source organism: Pardosa pseudoannulata (assembly GCA_032207245.1). Taxonomy (NCBI): domain Eukaryota; kingdom Metazoa; phylum Arthropoda; class Arachnida; order Araneae; family Lycosidae; genus Pardosa; species Pardosa pseudoannulata. Next base: position 129,724,121 of record CM063510.1, read on the forward strand.
GAAGTTAGTAATATCCGATATCTAAAAAAATATACAATTTACACAATATTGTCTCATATTTATTTCCTTAATGATATGTATATATGCATTCTCTTTGTAATATACATGCACATAATTTTATAATTCATATATTCCTAATATGTTAGATTTTATGAATAAAACGAAGCAGCCTGTTGCATAAATTGGCAAAGATGCTCAAGAAACATATAAATTTTCGAACAATAAAAATAATCTAAATTATAGCACATGGAAAATATTTATTTTAATTATAATGAAGTTATTAATATCTTATATCTAACAGAATATACAATTTACACAATATCGTCTCATAATTATTTCTTTAGTGTTATGTATATAAGTAGTCTCTTTGTAATATACATGTATATAACTTTGGAATTCATATACTCCTAACATGACAGATTTTATGAAGAAAACGAAGCAGTTCTGAGAGCCTGTTGCTTAAACTGGCAAATATGCTCAAGAAATATATGAATTTTCGAACAATAAAAATAATTTTACTTACAGCATATGGAAAAAAATGCATTTTAATTGTAATGAAGTTTGTAATATTATATCTAAGAAAATATACAATTTAGGCAATATCATCTCATGTTTATTTCTTAATGATATGAATATGCATTCTCTTTGTAATATAATGTATATAACTGTGGAATTCATATACTCCTAATATGACAGTTTTATGAATAAAACGAAGCAGTTCTGACAGCCTGTTGCTTAAACTGGCAAAGATGCTCAGAAACATATTAGAGAAATGAAGACATATGACTATTATAAGCATAAAATAATCTAAGAGATATAAATTTAGATAGAATAATAAATGTGGTAGGTAAGTCTTTTTAGAATACTTCTAGAAGATCCATGGAAGATAACAACCAACATTGATATTTTATTTAATAAGATACATGTTTTGAAATCAGACAAGCTTGTAAATAATGCAAGTGTAATAAGCTTTTCACTACTTGCATTCATTTCCTGGAATGAAGTAGATTCATAGAGTGTAACAGAAAACATTTATTGTCTAAGTCATGATTTATTTAAAGTATAATATTAAAAAAACTCTGAATTTGCAAACAAAATATTTCACCATTTTTTTTTAAATTGTAACACTCAAAACATATTTTAACAACTACGAATGAATGCAGTAGCAAAATATTTTATCAGGAAAATATTTTGAGATTTCACATCTAATTCAATCTATCTAAAATCCGAAAATTGAAAAAGAAAATAACATAATATGTTTTATATTAATCTAAAATTTGGATAACACGTCTGTTTTTTTTCTCTGTAAATAAACAGAAGTGAATGCTTTCTAAATTAGTTTATGATTGAAAAGAAATCATAATCTTCGTGCATGAATGCTGCTTAAACTATGCCAAACTTTTCTCGAACTCCAAATAATTGAAAAAAAAATTCGAAATGTCAATTTAGCTTAAATTTAAAATAATGCTTCTTAACAGATGAATGCATTTGAATAAACACAATTTATTTGTCCATGTTTTATTTGATAATCTAGGAATCTAAATAGTAAATTACATTGAATTTCTTTGTATACTTATTTCTTGAACAATTTTGTAAATAGTTAAAGAGAAAATATGATTTTTAAGATGCTTCTTTAAACTGATTATTGTATATTTTAAAGAAACTCTTACGTTTTTGTTTAAATATTTCTTTATTATAGAGAAAATAATTTAATATTAAAAACCCTTTATGCGATTGAACTGTACATTTTGATTTATACAGTTTCAGTCTCCAGCTTAAAAAATATCTATATATAACGCATAGTACCGATTACTCATCTTTCTAAGAAGGAAAATTTATGTATATTTCATATAGACACACAAGCATATGTATATATATGTATATATATAATATATATATATATATATATATATATATATATATATATATATATATATATATATATTTATATATATATATATATATATATTATATATATATATATAATATATATATATATTATATATATATATATATATATATATAATATATATTATATATATATATATATATATATATATATATAATATATATATATATATATATATATATAATATATATATATACATAAAAGAATATTGCCTTAAAATGTTTTTTGCTATATTAAAGTGGTTATATTTGTATGTCTTTCAAATAATCCCCTATATAATAATAGCCTAAGTTATCTGCCCGTCTGTCTTCGAATTTTTAAATAGATACATTCACAGTATTGGTTGGACTTCGAATGGATAGAGCATCAGTATTAGATTCTTGATGAATTAGCAAAATTCAAAGCGAGTAAAGATTTTCATCTCCTCAACTATCGATACCATTCAAAAATAAATTGGTATAAATCACAGCAAAAAATAATGTAGTCTTTAAAACGTTCGAAATCCACCCATTCCCCCCTTTTCTAGCGTTCAATGCCATTACTTTAAGAACTATTTTCCCCGGTTATGATAAGAGATTAAATTTATCATGTAATAAATAGGTAAAAATAATATAGATCATGACGACATTAAAATGTTTTCATGAAGTATAGAAATAACTATTTTCAAATTTTCTTTAATGGTCTTATTATTTTTACTAGAACTGTAATAGTTAATTTTATGTTTTTATACTCTTTCCTTTCATTTAATCAATAGTGTTGTCCCGTAAAATACGATGAAGTTTCAATGATGCCAGCAATAAAAACAGATAATCAGTAGTTTTATGGTCAATGTTTTAGTTACGTGAGAGCTAATTTAACCAGATCTTAATGCTTAAAACAGATTCTAAATTGCTACAAATATCCGTGCCAACACAAGAAATCGAACCCAAAGACTCTGTTCCGAATTCGGTGGCTTATCTACTCAGTCATCATCCGGTCATTACTTAGGGGGAAAGTCATTTGGAGTAGAAAATACTCAGTACTTATTCCTATTTGACGACCCTTTGACCTTTTGTATACATGGAAACCTTTTTTTGATGTTTACTTGCTTGTTTCTTTGATGCTGAGATAGATTAATTTTATATGAGTAATGAAGACTAACTCATCAGACTTTATGGATTATTTTCATGAGGATTTCTTATAAAAGATTTATTTTAACAAAAAATCATTTAATCTGAGATGTTTTAAAAATATATACAAATTAGTTACTTCAAATTAAAACCTGTAATTATTAAGTTTAAAAACATTTTTTTTTTCGAATCTGAAAATTTATTTTCTCTACAAATGTGTAATATAATAATTACTCTCATTTTTCAGATATTGTCAAAATATAAGTTTAATATGGGTAGAGCCTCAAAAACTATACCAGTCTTATCTTAAATATTAGTTTTAGATTGAAATTTTGAATAAGTATTTCAGACTTTTATATATCAGATGGTAACTACAAAGAGATAAATTTCGCGTTGGAAGAACTTTTACTTTTTTATATAATTTTGAATATATTTTCTCTACAAATATGTAATATTATAATTATTCACATTTTTCAGATATATGTGTAACTGTCATATAAATTTTAATACGATTAGAGCCTCTAAAAGTATATCAGTTTAATCTTAAATATTAGCCTTAGATTGTAATTTTGAATAAGTATTTCAGCCTTTTATATATTAGATTTTAACTACAAAGAGATAAATTTCGCGTTGGAAGAACTTTTACCTTTTTATATAAAATATATTTTCTCTACAAATATATATTATTATAATTATTCACATTTTTCAGATATATGTGTAACTGTCATATACATTTTAATACGATTATAGCCTCTAAAATTATATCAGTTTAATCTTAAATATTAGCCTTAGATTGTAATTTTGAATAAGTATTTCAGCCTTTTATATATTAGATTTTAACTACAAAGAGATAAATTTCGCGTTGGAAGAACTTTTACCTTTTTATATAAAATATATTTTCTCTACAAATATGTAGTATTATAATTATTCATATTTTTCAAATATTTGTGTAACTGTCATATAAAGTTTAATACGATTAGAGCCTCAAACACTATATCAGTTTAATCTTAAATATTAGCCTTAGATTGAAATTTTGATTAAGTATTTCAGCCTTTTATATATCAGATGGTAACTACAAAGAGATAAATTTCGCGTTGGAAGAACTTTTACTCTTTTTATATAATTTTAAATATATTTTCTCTACAAATATGTAATATTATGATTATTCATATTTTTCAGATACATGTGTAATTGTCATATAAATTTTAATACTATTAGAGACTCAAAAACTATATCACTTTAATCTTAAATGCCTTAGATTGAAATTTTGAATAAGTATTTCGGCCTTTTATATATCAGATGGTATCAGATTGTTAAAAAGTTCAAGTACTAAAAGGAAGGTTCTAGAACAAAGGTTTTTAATTCCTGTACACTTAATTTATTGCTTAATAGTTGATTTAAAACAGTTCCTGATTATCAGAAAATTAAAGAAGTAAATTATCAGAAAATTGTTAAAAAGTTTAAGTACTCATACAAAAGTTCAGGTACAATGGTACTACATTTCAGTACAAGTAACATATTGTTTAATAGTTGTTTTAACAGTTTTTAGTTAAGATATTATAATTGTTGAAAAGTTTAAATACTTAGAAAGAACGCTGCATAAGATGTAAGGCATGTGAGTGCCTACCGATAAACTTTATACAGAACTTTCTAAGAAAAAAAATAAATAGAAAAAATGCAATGTGAATGGTCTGGTTGATTCCGTCGAGTGAATTTCGTCGAGTGGGAATTTTGTTGATATTCATGTAGATACAGGAAAGTAAGCTTTAGTGTTTTCCTATTTTTGAAAAAAAGAAATATAGCCTTATGGATATATTAACATAAAACTGTGATTGATAACAATGTTTCCGATGTCAGCTGAATAAAAGACAGTGAGGAGAGGAAGTTCCAGGTTCATTTTACATTCATTACTGTATTTTTGAAGATTCCCGTTCCGGCTGAAATACCAACCATCCGTCCCGAAAGGGTTAATACAAAAACGACTGACGAGAATTCATTTTATTAAGAAAAAAGTATGTGAAATTTTAGTATATTTTTCCCACCCCCTTAAATTTGTCCCCTAAAATTGTGGGCATACTCTTGTAGACACATTTTCTGCACATACCACCTTGTTGTGCTACCATTTTATATTTTTTCACTAAATTAGTCGCTGAAGGAAACACCTAAGAATCGTTACAGTAGCAATAAAAGGATGTTCCTTCCTTACTCTACTGTCTCTAAATACTGTCTCTAAATTTAATTCACGCCCTGCAATTTTGGCATTCAAAGACGTCAATATTATGACAAGTATATATTATGAAAATCAAATAGAAAGACGAAAGAAAAGTATAATTAATGTAATACCGCTTTTGTTTTATTTAGATTGTATCTTCATATTTCAGTGTCATTATATTTGTACTTGCTATCATTTTTCCTGACAGAGTGGTTTCGTTGTGTAGTATAAATAACATAGACGACTGCTTAAAGCTATATAATTCTATTTAACCATTTTAAAACTTTTAAGTTGATACTTTGATGTTTGATATTTAGGCCACCTACGTATCAGAAAACATAGATCTCAAAACATAAAACAAATAGTAGTGTTACCATAACATACAAAACAATATAGAGGAAAAGAATACAGAAAAAAATATAAATATAATACCATTAAACTATTTTCTTCTCCTAAACTATACAAATGTATGGCAACCAATTCTAAAATTTCGTATTTTTGACAGTTGTCAGTTAAAAAAAGGCTAGTTGCGGACGTTTATAGAAAAGAAATTAATAGAGTTACACGTTATATTTATGACACTTATCTTCTAATGAAATCTGTAAGTGTAAATATTTAGTCTCATCTTGATATGAAGCTACAGTTTCAACTAGTAAAAATTATAACTTTAATTTTACTACTCCAATCGTTTCATGAAATATATATGTTACATTTATAAAATGCATAATTCCCTAATCTGTATTGAAACTACTGTTTTGAAATTATAAATTCTTTGAGCATAAATATCTATTCTAAAATACAGATATTTAAAATATAATTAAAGAAGAAATAGTTACAAATAAAATTTAAAATAAACATTTCAAAGGTAACATAAACGGGGATTTTTCTAAGAAAATAAATTTGTCGAATACGATTTCTATCTATACCATTAGTTGATACGTGACGCATTCTAAAATCAATTTAGAATGCGTTCGTGATTTCTAAAGTCACCAGAAATTCTTTTCTACTTACACTTCAAATCTTTTCTACAGCTGTCGTTGCTGAAACAACCTGCTAAAAGACATCATTTTTTAGAAAGAAAATGGAATTTGATATATGAGTCGAAAAAGAATTAAAGTGTATATGAATTTTGTTTCCTATACTTCTATCATTGATAATTTTAAGTGCAAACGTATGTCCTAAATTTAAAATTCAAAATCCATTAAGTTGATTAAATATAAGTTTACCAATTATTAGAGATAAGAAATGATGAATGGAAATTTTAACACTACAGCATTGATAAGTATTATGTATAAATATAAATGTAATAAGAATGTTATAAATTTATATACTGAATTACGTAAAAAATAAATCTTTTATGTAACGAATCCATTTATGAAACTGATGTGACATAAAAATGTGTAAGAAATACATTTAACAAAAATCTAGAAGTTTTATTTTACCTCTTTCATGTGTGTATTTAAATTTTAAAATTAATGTTTTAGAGACAGGTGGTCGATAGTTCAACCAAGTGGACCAAGTATTAAAAGTAAGGGCCTGGTCGACACACAAGCACCTCCTAACATACTTGTCTATAGATCATCTTTCATAAGCGGCATGCCATAGTCATTATTAATTATAAGTTCTATTATTACTCCTATTTCTGATTGCTTTTCACCCAACTCTTAATATTCTCGTTAATTTTTCTATTCTGCTTATTGTACAAAATGACAATGAATACATTTCATCAAAAGTGGTTAGTACCTTTGGGGGGGGCAGCCCCAAATATATATATATATATATATATATATGTATATATGTGTATATGCATGTATATATATATATATATATATATATATATATATATATATATATATATATATATATATATATATATATATATATATATATATATATATATATATATATATATATATAATATATATATATATATATATATATATATATATATATATGTATATATATATATATATGTATATATATATATATATATATATATATATATATATATATATATATATATATATATATATGTGTGTGTGTGTATGTGTGTGTGTGTATGCTATTCTGTATGACACACACTTCGTATTATTATGGATAAATATAGAGGTGAAAAACAACTATAGATGCTCTAATATTTACTATAATGCTATATTTTACCATTCCTTCAGATTTTTCTACTTTTAGGTGAGATATAATTTCTTACTGTTAAGTTTCCAATTTAATACAATTGTTGTAATATTAGAAAATCAAAGGAAACGAACAACACGCGATTTTAAAAAGATATTGAAAATTTAGTTTTAACAGGTTTAAGAATGTAAATTTTAAATAAAGTCAGTATATGAAAAACTAAACATATCTCACTATATATGAAACACATATCTTATTATCTTGAATAAATAATACACGTTTTGTATATAAAAACTGTACTCTGTATTAATTATAAATGATGGGAGCTTGTTTCCCATTCTTTGCTATGTGTATTCAGCTTTTATTCAGCCAAATCACTATGGTTTTCTCCTTCATTCTCCTTTCAACCTTTCTCCCCTTGAAAGTTTGAAATTAGAAGACTTTTCCTTATTGCTTTTACACATGCTAATATCCAAATATTATAAAAACATATGCAACAATGATAACCAGAAGAGCCAGCATGCTTTCCCTGATTACGAGTGAATAACATTGACAGTCATATTTTCGACATTAAGGATGAAACTAATGATCTAAGAATACTGATCTAATTTCCTTTGAAACCGTGTCCAATGTCAACAGCTTTTATCTTTTGTCATCTTTTCCTTATCTCATTAAAATGGTTTTGTTTTTTACTTTTTGGTAGACAATCATCATTTATCATTTACATGTGTAATAGAAGAAAGTATGTTTCAAATGTCCAGCTTCTACTTTTAGTAGATTGGACTATGTCTTGATATTGTAATACTATTCTCTATTACTTCCACTTTTGTTAATATTTCATCACTCGTTTCACCCTTTAAAGTGTTGGATTTTGAAACTTTCTCTCTTATTGTTTCCGTGCTATTGAATATCTCAAATAATATAAAAAAAGATGCAGTAATGTCAACCAGGACAATCAGCAAATACTAAAGGCTACCAAACTTTAATTGCTATCTCTTAATTGATGGCAAGAGAGAGTACAAATAAAATATTAAAATTGATAACATACAGCAATAAATATATCAGTAAACAAACTTTTAAAAACGTTCTGAGTTGTCACTAATCCGATATTAATGATCTTTACGCAGGTTTTAATAATACAGTACAAAAAAAAATCATGCTTATTTTGTGACCATAAAAATGATTTAAATTCATTACATTTAATTTCTAGTAGAGTTTCATTAATGAGATTCATTTAATGAGATTTTTTGTCTCATAAAAGCCTTATCTGTATTATTACGGTGGTATAAATTCCAAAGTTATAAGAACTATGATTACAATTTTGTTTAGATTCTTGCAGTTCCTTTAATTTGTTTCTTTTTTAATATTTATTTTCTTTATACAAGTTAAAAACATATTTACTCGATGTTTCTTTCCCCATATATTTTAAATTGATTAAAAAATTAAAATAAATTCAGCAATACAAAAATTATAGCAGTTCTCAAAGATTAAAAAAGATTTTAATTACATTAAATAGCTAAATAACATTTAAAATGAATTTTTAAATAATATTGGTGAATAAAATTTAATTGAATTTCTAATATTCTATTATGGATTTAGATTACATTTAAAATTAATGCTTTTTTATTATAGGTAAACAGTAACTTGGATATACTAACACAAAATTGTACTATTTATAAATATTCTTAAATATTGTCATTGTCTAGATCTTTCCGAAAATAATAAAGATTTTATTTTTGATGTTCAATGTTAACCAGTTAACTGCGGAATTTATTTTTAAAGTCCCTCATACAGAGCGTAATTAAAAATATAAAATTGAAGCTATGAATGTTTTATTTTTACTAGATAGAAATTAACATTTGATTGTATTGAATAATGGTATAAAATTATATTGTTATTGAAAATTTACAAACATTAACAAATAATAATAAAATTTACAATCAGGAAAAATTTAAGCTATTTTTTTTAAAATAAATTCGGATAACTTAAGTGCGGTATTTTTAAAAATAAGTTACAGCACAAAGTAAAACTTCACAGGTTAAGTACCAGTAAAGTACGATTAATACCCGATGTATTAGGTAAAGTATTTTGTAAAAAAACAATTAATTGTATATACAATAGTTCTAAACTAAAGAAATTAAATGCAGTCCTACTTCTTATTGAAAATCTAAAAACATTACCAAATAATAATAAAATTCACAATCAGGAAAAATTAAAGCTATTTTTTTATTGACATTCAGGTAATTTAAGTGTGGTATTTTTAAAAATGAGGTATCACAAAGTAATTCTTCACAGGTCAAGTACTAGTAAAGTACGATCAATGCCCGATGTATTAGGTAAAATATTGTGTAAAACTCATTTTGTAAAAATCACTGAATTTTACATACAATAGTTCTAAATTAAAAAAAATTAAATGTAGTCATACTTCTTATTAAAAATTTTCAAACATTGCCAAATGATAATAAAATTTACAATCAGGAAAAATTAAATATATTTTTTTCAGAAATTCAGATAATTTAAGTGTAGTATTTTTCAATATAAGGCATCACACAAAGTGATTCTTCAGAGGTCAAGTAACAGTAAAGTATGATCAATGCCCGATGTATTAGGTAAAATATTTTGTAAAACTCATTTTCAAAAAATCAATTAATTGTACATGCAACAGTTTTATACTACAGAAATTAAATGTAGTCTTACTTATACTGTAATAAAAATATCTAATTAAATGACATTTGTATTGCATCTTATTGAAGTATTAATTTATTACATTGAATGGTAATGTTTTTATTTTACACGACTTGTATGAACAACGTAATAAGTAAGGGAAGATATAAAAAGTAAGATGTGGATTGACGTGTTTACACTTCACGTCGAATTCAGTAAACTGGTTAAAATCATTTTACTACTTTCTGATTATTTAAATTGTTCTTCCCCGCTAGGAAAAAAAATTAAACTGATTTTATCAATTTAAAAAAATGTTGGATTTTTTTTTTAATTTACACTAGGGAATATGAGAATTACAATAGATGCAATAATCCTATTTGTATCTTAAAGCAATTCTTGATAAAATATAAAAGATTCTGTTTCTTCACAGAATTATTATGAGTGTCATTAAATTTAATCACTTCATATTTAAAACTTGAATGATAACAGAGATGAAAATCTATTTACTTTTACAAAGAATATGAACAAAAAAATGAAATTATAACCCATTCTTTAATCGGATTTCAAAGCAGTTTACTTTCAAACAGTGAACATTGTGTTTATGAAAAATCCTTTTAAAGTTTGACAACACAAGACAACAAACGTAACACAAAAGCGAAATCCAATACAAATCCTTGCATTATAAATGTTTGCAAAATATAAAAGTGAAACTATGAATGTTTCATTTTTATTAGATATTATAAATTTGTTATTGATTGTTATTGTAAATTTACAAAGAGTGTCAATTAATAATAAAATTTACAATGAGGAAAAATTAAAGCTATTTTTTTAAAGAAATTCAGATAATTTAAGTGGTGTATTTTGAAAAATAAGGTATCACACAAAGTGATAACTTATTAAAATAAGATAAAGAAAATAAATGTAGTCCTACTGATAGTGTAACAAAAACATCTCACGAAATGACATTTCTATTGCATCTTATCGACATTTTACTTTATTACATTGAATGGTAATGCTTTTATTTTACACGACTTGTATACACAACGTATAAAGTAAGGGAAAATATAAAAAGTAATTATTCTTATACTTCCATAAAAAGTAATTATTCTTCTACTTCTTATTATTTAAATTGTTCTTATATGTTGCGAAAAAATTATACTAGTTTTACCATTTTAAGAGAAAATGTTGAAAAATTAAGTTTCAAAATATACGCTAGGAAATATGAGAATTACAATTGATGCAATAATCCTATTCGGATCTTAAAGTAATTCTTGATAAAATAATAATTGAAGATTCTGTTTCATCACAGCATTATTATGACTGTCGTTAAATTTAATCACTTGATATTTAAAACTTGAATGATAACAGAGATGAAAATCTATTTATTTTTACAATGAACATGCACAAAAAAAGAAATTATAACCCATTCTTTAATCGGATTTGAAAGCAGTTTACTTTCAAACAGTGAACATTGTGTTTATGGCAAATCCTTTTAAAGTTTGACAACACTACGCAACAAACGTAGCACAAAAGCCGAAAGCAATACACATCATTGCATAAAAAAGGTTTGCAAAATATAAAAGTGAAGCTATGAATCTTTCATTTTTATTAGATATTATAAATTTGTTATTGGATGTTATTGAAACTTTACAAACAGTGCCAATTAATAATAAAATTTACAATCAGTAAAAATTAAAGCTAATTTTTTTTAAAGAAATTCAGATAATTTAAATGCTGTATTTTTAAAAATAAGGTACCACACAAAGTGATACCTGATTAAGATTAAGATAAAGAAATTATATGTATTCCTACTGATATTACAACAAAAAAATCTTACGAAATGACATTTCTATTGCATCTTATTGAAAATTTAATTTATTACATTGAATGGTAATGCTTTTATTTTACACGACGTTTATACACATCGTATAAAGTAAAGGGAAATATGAAAAGTAATTATCCTTACACTTCTATAAAAAGTAATTATTCTTCTACTTCTTATTATTTAAACTGTTCTTATACGTTGCGAAAAAATTATACTAGTTTTACCATTTTAAGAGAAAATGTTGAAAAATTAAGTTTCAAAATATACGCTAGGGGATATCAGAATTACAATTGATGCAATAATCCTATTCGGATCTTAAAGTAATTCTTGATAAAATAATAATTGAAGATTCTGTTTCATCACAGCATTATTATGACTGTCGTTAAATTTAATCACTTGATATTTAAAACTTGCATGATAACAGAGATGAAAATCTAT
>CM063510.1:129741407-129753907 GCA_032207245.1 Pardosa pseudoannulata
TGTAAGAAACAAGATTCAATCAATGTTATTTGGTTCAACTATCTAACCGTAAGAAACACAATTAAATTAGTTTTAATTGGTTTAACTAGTTAACAGTAAGTAACACGCTATCAATACGATTTATTTTAGCTAGTTAATTGTAAGAAACACGATTCAGTCAATATGATACAGTTTAACTAGTTAACAGTAAGAAACACGATTCAATCAATATTATTTGGTTTAACTAGACATAAAAGATTAATATATCTCAAAATTAAGTCAAAACAAATAAACTCAGTATCGTATACAATATGTAATTGCAAACAATTATTTTATATTCCATTAAATTAATACTTGAATATCTCAATTTCGATAACTAGGAACTACTAAAAGATTATTTACTGATCTTTTTAAATATATTCCGAAGAATATTGTAATATTGTATATATTAACTGGAGTCTACATTTACATAATTTATACTATTTTCAAATAAAAAATCCGATTTCAATGAAGAGTTAATGAATGATTGATTATTGTTAAAAACTTAATTTCATTTAATCTGTTAAATTCCCTCATAGTCTTACTGAAATATAAGTTCGAAATAATTTTGAGAAACGTTTTCCATTAAATTTAATACCATTCGATATTAAGTCAAAAGTAAGGAAGTTTAGCATTCTGTAGGTTATGACATATGATATTCTATTACAGCTATATTGACTTTTGAAAATTTAGTAACTGCTAGAAGATTATTTTCAGATCTATTCAATTATGTTGCGAATAATATTAAAAAACTTCAATAAATTGTTGGAATTTATCAGAGTTTAAAATTACACATATTGTGAAGTTTTCAAAACAAAACCATAATTATGTTATATCAATATATTTTTTGATAGTGAAAACATGAAAGACTCTTTTTAAAATCTTAATTTCATTTTATTTGTTGGAGTAATTACATACACTCTTTTCAGGAAATTTTCCAAATAATTTTTAGCAATTAAATAATTATTAGCAATTAAATAAAATTCTGTGCTTGTGTTGTTTATTTCATTATTTATAGCACTGAATACAATAAGGACATGCCGTAAATCTTACGCTTTGAGAACCGATAGTATTTTAAGGTTTTTTTTTATATTTTACATTTATCCTACGTTTTCAAATAATATTGAGATACATTTACCACTAGTAATTTAATCAAATCTTCCACTTTGAGAACCCATAGTCTTTTAAGGTTTTTTTTATCGTACCGTTATCCTACATTTTCAAATAATATTGAGATGTATTTTCCACTAGGGATTTAATCAAATCTTCCACTTTGAGATCCGATAGTCTTTTAAGGTTTTTTTTTATCGTACCGTTATACTACGCTTTCAAATAATATTGAGATACATTTAACAAATATGATTTAATCAAATCTTACGCTTTGAGAACCGATAGTATTTTAAGGTTTTTAATATATTTTACATTTTTCCTACGTTTTCAAATAATATTGCGATACGTTTACCACTAGTGAATTAATCAAATCTAACGTTTTGGGAACCGATATACTTTTAAGGCTCTTTTTACAAGGATAAGGAAATACTTAACCTTTGCCTGCTAAAAATGTATAAGATTCAAACTTTTCTTCATTTGATATTAAAAAACAAAGTTTTAAATATGTAAATATATTCATGAAATGCATATTTATTCTTGAAATGCATAATGTGATGAATTCAAGTAAAGCTTTATACATGTATGGCATAGATGACACCTTACCTTTTCTTTTAAAAGAAATAAAAGGTGGTAGTTCCTGATGCCACTTGAACAAAATAAGAACGATTGAGCTATATATTACTAGTATTAAGGGAAAGGGATGCTCCTTTCTTTTTAACGAGCACCGTTAAGGTGAAAGAAAGACTTCTCTGAAGTGGGTCCTCGAAAATTTGAAGCAGGCACCAAGCAGATGACCTGTAGACTTGGCCTGCCATACCCAGAGGTATTGATTGATAGCTTGAAGGAGACTGTGATCACGAAAATATTTTATATGACCCAGTTACCTTTATTGTACACAACAGATATTAGGTGGGCCCGGGATCCAAACACGCGATCTCTCATCTACGAGATCGTTCCTTTTGCCGACTGAACTACCAAGTCTCAGAAATGGAAGGTAACTTTCAAGTTCAAAAATAAATTTTAAAACATAATACGATATGTCTAATCACGAGTACAGAAGAGTAATACATTTACTCTTCTGTACTCGTGATTAGACATATCAAATAAATAATAAAATCAATGATGTGTCCTCATATGTTTCTTGTAGGAAATAAGTATAATTAAAAATACTGCTGTAATATTAATGCTTTATGTTGATACTTGTATTTAATAAATCTGGAAGACTGTTATCCTTCGATCATTTGTATTAATTTTCAGGCAGTATTATTTATATTGATTTTATTAATTGTTCCGCATTGAGTGTAGGATGTCTCTGGCTGATTAACTCTTATGTAACAAAACATTTGCATGCATGTTGCAAATAAAACCAAGCCAATACTTGTGCATTTGATGTATAATTCATTAAATGAAATTTTACTGTACAATTTATTTCATACGCATCTCGAATATAAAGTTGTTCATTTCTGTTTACAGCATTTTAAATTTGCTAATGGAACGACATATCTAATGTATGTAGTCTGATATTAAAACTTGATGTTTTAAATTCAAAACTTTGATATTTTTCACGAAAACGTGAAAGTAGAAATCCTTAAAAGCAAAAACATTTATGCTCTGCTATACAGAATTAAACTAATGCTCCTTTTGAGTCTTTGCCTCAGACTAATGTTTTATGAAGCGAGATGAATCTCATGAAATCTTTTAAGGCAAAGAAAAATTATATATTATGCATGAGAGAGGAAAATGCATATTTTTCTGGTTTCATTCAACATGAAATTATTTCTGTTTCTGAGTGAAGCTATGCTTAAACTTTTGTGTTCTTATATATAAATTTAAATTACATAAACATTAAAAAACAAACTGTATTCACTGATGTTAGAAAACAAGTTTTTTGCTATATTACGTAAAAAATATAAAAAATAAATCACTAATGTATTAAAAATTATTTATTATTCTGAAATTTGCAAATAGTAATTAAGAAGGATTGAGCTGTAAAATTCATCAACAGAGAATTTAGATGGATAAGATTGCACATTTCCTTAATCTCTGGCCTGTGACAACCGAATTCAGTTCGGGTAATGCAAATGAGCCAATCTTGCAATGCCCGACCTGTGTTCGGGCAAGAAAAAAAAGTGTTATTTCAATTCCGTGAAGCTCGAAATCTGTTCATCAATTGCATAATATTTAATTTGTCCTTTTCCCAAAATACAGAGATACTTTTCCACAAAAAATTTGGCAGTTTCAAGCCATTTTTCACTATTTCTCGGATACTGTAAATGATTTGTAAAATTCAAAGGAATCTGAGGGATATGGAACTCATGACAGCTGATAGAGATAATAATATTGTTGTATTAATCTATTACATTTATCCAGAAAATTATGTCATTTGATTTATTTTGTTGTAATTTAAGCAAAATCTGCTGTCATCTATTAATTATTTTCCCATGATGTTTGGTTTGGTTTGGAGCGCTACGGTCTACTGTTTTGCACACGAGGGCTAATGAGACCGGGACCTACTGCTTAAAGCCGATTCCGAACGGCTACGAACATCCATGCCATAGTGGGATTCGAACACACGAACTCCGGTACCGACGATCAGCGCTCTAACCAATCGGCCAGAGTTCGGCAGACTTTTCCTGAAATTAATTTTTTGTTTATACAGAAATTTTACAATAACCATGTTTGAACGATAAATATTCCAGATTAACTTATCAAATGCTTAATACTGTTAACATCGATTTAAGAAAAAGATTTTATGAAAAAAAAAGATCAATTTGCTACACTATTTCATTAATACAAAATACATACAAAGTTAATTATCTATACAACAAATCTCCTTTTCTAAATAATTAATAATTCTCCACAGATTTGAACACTGGGAGTATTTTACATAAAATAATTCCATTAGACAAATTTAATTCATATTTAGTGATTTTTTTCTGAAAGGATCTTTGTTAGAATTGTTTCGGAATACCTATAATCCTTTCTATTTCTCAACAAGCAATTTCTCAATTTTATAAGTATGGAAAATCATAACGTAAAGCAGTCTAACTTCTAATAGCTTTGAAATTTACAATGAATACAAGAGTACAATTCAAAAACTATAGTAGACATTTGAAATCCCCTCTTTAATATTAAACATTTATATATAATGGAGTTTCTGCTTCTCAAGTTTTTGGAAGATTATTTATGCCATTTTATATAAAGAAAAACTTTTACAAGTAGGGAAATCCATAACGTAAACCTTCTGATAGCTTTCAAATTTACAAGAAATACAAAAGTATAATTTAAAAAATTTATATAAAGAATTTTATATAAAGAATTTTATATAAAGAATAACCTTTTATATAAAGAAAATTGTTGGTTAAGCAATAGGTGTCTGATATTTCAAGGATGTGAAGTATTGCAAAGTTTCTTGACATGTTGACTGCAGGGCAGGAAAGGTAGTAATCATATTAATAACTCTGACAAAGAGGTAAACTATTGTCAGAATACGATTTCTAATTTTAAAGAAATGTGATTTAAAAGTAACAGATAAATTTGAAATTAAGTACATTTATATCTGCTTTATAATATTTACTCATTTTGACCATACATACTTAATACTTAATACCGATTTAACCAGGGGAATGAGCTTTGAAACCATGCACTTCTTGTGTGAACAAGGAAATTGAACGGTGTAGTTTTGCTCTTCCCTATGTCAGTTCTTTCCTGGATACTTAGAAGTCAACCCACGATACGCAATAGGATTGTTTAGTCAATGATATCGTAACTTAAAGCGCTGGCACAAGATCGACATGAAATCCAAGTCCGAAAAGATATGATCAATAAGTGGGTACGGGACATTCAAAACAATAAATTTCGACAGAAAATATAGACAATTCTTATATCCTGAAAATGTAAAAAACATTATGTGGTTCATTAAGAAGTGAAGAATTAACAACTGAATAAATATATATTTATTCACCAAAACCAGATCATTATTGTACATTTTATATTATAAAACAGACTTTGCATTTTCCACATTTCATTCCTATTTTCAAAATGTTCCAAATGCATTGATGTTTTTTCACTCTCTTTCAAACTTTCAGACATTGTATTTTTCTCAAATCTTGTTATGCTGTTTTGAAATGCAAAGTAGTTTGCTAAGTTAATGAGAACTCATTATTTGCTAAATGTTTTATTTTGCTAAAATGTTATAAAATTTGAAACAAATGTTTTATGGATGTATTTAGCGTAAACGAAAACTGATACCCAGTGTTGTTTTTATATAAACAGTAAACAATTTAGTGAAAAAATTAACTGGAACATCTATAGAACATTTATAATTAATGCTCTAGTAAGATTTTTATTAATAAGTTCTTTTATAAATAGGTTTATTTTTAGATGCAATTTACCTTGTTATTTTGATGCAAACAAATTTATTTGAGTTCATGAACTCTACAGACTAACTGTTCATTAAGTATATAATGAATATATAAAAGGACAGGAAATATATGAATTGTTTTCTTCAAAAGTTTCTTCATATATGGATTTTAAATTTATTCTATACAGATTTCCGTATATCTTCTATTTATAATAGATTACTTTTATAAGAACATATTAAAAAGAACTACATATCCTTAACTGGCAAATCTATAGAGCGTCTATAATTAAAGCTCTAGTATGATTTTTATTAATAAAATCTTTTGCGAAAAGGTTTATTTTTAGATACAATTTACCTTGTTATTTTGATGAATTTATTTCAATTCATGAACTTTACAGAAAAACTGTTCATTAAGTCTATATCTAAAAAGGACAGAAAATACATGAATTGTTTTCTTCAAATGTTTCTACATATAAGGATTTTGAATTTATTGTATACACATCTTCGTATATCATTTTTTAATAACAGATTACTTTTATAAAAGTATTAAAAAGAACTATATTGTTTACAAATTATGTTAAAAAATCTGTGAATCACCATCTTTTTTTACAAAGTAAATCAAACTTTTGAGTTTTAACGTATGACGTGTAAATTTATTCTTGATTTTTTTCATTCAATAAAAAAGAAACTTGTATTGAACTTATTTAATACTACTCATTTCACAAAAACATATTTATTTTTCCCTTTCACAGTGAAATAATTTGATCTGTTTTTCAAGCATAAAATCAATATTCAAGAACGCCTACATATACGAGTATTTATGTATATATATATATATATATATATATATATATATATATATATATATATACATATATATATATATATATATATATATATATATATATATATATATATATATATACATATAATATTTTTGTCACTTTCCGTAAGACACATGCAAACATGCAAATTTTGTATTTTGTTTCGAAAACTAATTCGGAAAGGACAATCAAGACGAAGCATAATTGAAGAATTTGATGTTTTCTAAAATGAACTGAATTTCAGTGCTTTGACGATAGTGTCGTTTTTCATATAGAACAGAAAAAGAAGAAAATGCTTTTTTTATATTACGTTTCTTCAAGCAGTTCTTGAAAGGAAGAAAAAAAGCATGCTTTTTATCGTTTGTCAAAATCAAAAAAAAAATCTCTTAGGATATTCATTAATGTATAAAAAAATAATTTTCTTAATGTAAAGTACATATTTAAATTTGTACATGAGTAAATTTTATAATTAATAAAGTACTCTTGCTAAATTCTGAAATTTATACAGAAAATTAATAATTCATATAGTTTCTTTCATTTCCAAAGTGAGTAAGTACATTTTAAAATTATACTTTATTTTTAGGAACAAGCTAAATGAGATTAATCGACATTTATAATGCGGAGGAAAAACATATACATACTTACGATATTGGAATCTATAGAAGAATAGATTGGGATAAAGTGTAATAATGTATTATTTTTACATACCCACACAAACACACCTGGAGTACACAGAGGAACACACAAAAATACACACACACACATATATATATATATATATATATATATATATATATATATATATATATATATACATATATATATTATATATATATACATATATATATATATATATATATATATATATATTTATATATATATATATATATATATATATATATATATATATATATATATATATATATATATTTATAATATATAAATATATATATACATATATATATATACATATACATATATATATATATAATATATATATATATATATATATATATATATATATATATATATAAATATATATATATATATATATATATTTATATATATATATATATATATATATATATATATATATATATATATTATATATAATATATATATATATTATATATATATATATATATATATATATATATATATATATATATATATATATATATTATATATCTTATATATATATATATATATATATGTATTATATATATATATATAT
Source organism: Pardosa pseudoannulata (assembly GCA_032207245.1). NCBI lineage: Eukaryota > Metazoa > Arthropoda > Arachnida > Araneae > Lycosidae > Pardosa > Pardosa pseudoannulata. The sequence continues at coordinate 129,748,957 of CM063510.1, forward strand.
ATATATATATATATATATATGTATATATATATATATATATATATATATATATATATATATATATATATATAAATATATATATATATATAGTATATAAATATATGTATAATATAAATATATATATATATAAATATATATATTATATATTTATAAATATATATATATATATATATATATATATATATATATATATATATATACATATATACATATATATGCCTGCAATAGAGAGAAAATAATTTAACTTATTCTTTATGATGTTCAAAGTACACAACCTTAATCTAAGGATGCAACTTTCCTGGTGAACTAAGGTAATCATGACGCCGAACGATGTCCGGTTGGTTAGGGTGCTGTCCTTCGGATTCGGAGATCGTGGGTTCAAATCCCACTATGGCATGGATGTTCGTAGCCGTTCGGAATCGGCTTTAAGCAGTAGGTTCCAGTCTCATTAGCCCTCGTGTTGCAAAAAGTAGACCTTAGCGCTCCAATACAAACCAAACCAAAAGGTAATCATGACAAAAGAATCTTTTGTTTTCAGGAAACAGAAAATAATTTATAATTCAATTAAAATTTTGGGAATGCTCTTCTTTCTATTGTATTACTATATATCTATACAATAGTGTATTATTGCATTACTATATTGTATTGCTATATATCTATTGTATATCTATGAGTAAATATTTTAACATAACATTTTTATTTCTACAAATTTACTTGAGTTTTAGTAATCTAAATAAAAATAATATTTCAAATGCATAATTTTAAATATATTTATTTTTATGAAATATGCAGCAAAGCACTTTTTAGAATCTTTTGAATAAAATTTTTGTAGGGAGCATTTCGAAAATTAACACAAAACTTTTAGATAAAATGATATTTTCAGAAATATTAATAAATTTTAAGTATTAATTTGATTACAATTTAATTTATCTGTGCATAAAGGTTCAAGCATCAAAGTTAATAATTTTCAATACTCTTTGTCAATTAAGTAAATAATTTATAACGATTTCTAACTTTCATCATCCACCTAACAAAAACGTGAATGTTGCAAAGGTCTTTTATAAAGTATTAACTATGTAAGTTGCGTTATGATTGTACTGGTGTAATTTCTCACGATGCACAGCACGTGCACACACAGCTGTGGACTGGAACAGATTTATAAGAAGAATATAGACGCAGCTGTGGACTTCGAGTTCTAATAGGGAACCCCTATGGAGGCGTCATAGCTTGGAGTTTTAATATGATAAAGTGTTTTTTTACAAATAAAGAAAAATTAATTTAAAATATTTTACCTTTACTAACAGCATATTGTGACAGGGTACTGATTTATTTTCTCATGAAGGACAGCACTTGCATACACAGCTGTGGACTAGATTCCTAAGAAGAACATGCACGCAGCTGTGGATTTCGAGTTCTAATGAGGGACCCTTGAGGATGGAGTTGCAGGATTGTTGCTGTCAAGCCCAGGCAGGAATGCAATTTTGAGATATAGGGGCAGTGACTAGGGAATAATGTCAATTTTCATCAAAAGGGGCACTTTAATGAGTCCACCTGCACACCCGAAGGCGATGGGGATGTGGGAAAATTTCAGTAACAAATGATTGGAAAAGAGATAAAAAAGTGGCGTTGAATCGAGGTGTAAAGATGTTGGTGAAAAAGTTGAAAGAGGAGTAGAAGTAGGGAGTCAAGAGTTGGTGGTTGCATCTGGAGTCCGTGAGCAATCCAGAGGGTCCGGGTCAACAGGCTAATTGCTCTATCTCTCAGCCTACAGCTGGAGAGAAAATATGGACGACCTTTAAGCCCTCACCGAGGTTTATCATGCCTAGAGCGACCTGTCCGGAGACCCGGATTCCCTTAAAATTGCTGGAGGTAAACGTGGGCCTCAGATAATTACTTTAATGTTTTGATTAAGGAATACCATTTAAACAAACAAACAAAAAAAACTGGAATGAATTATTGTATATTGATGAGTATCGAAGTAATGAATGTCATATATTAATCTAGAAAATATCTGAAAATAAACAATGTATATAATAAATATTTTAGTTAATATATAAGGTATTTCCTTTTAATTTTGTGTAATATATTTTGTTATGTTTCCCCTTGGAAGAACGAATACTGTGTGTTAGTTCTTGAAAAGCGTTAACTTAATTTAAAATTTAACTTACGAGTTTTCATGAAATTAGATAATATTTTTCAAAGTAGTTATAATTTATGAAAGAGTTTTTGTATTTCAAAATGTCTTTGCCATTTAATTTTTTTTATATATTCTAACAAATTGTGTATGGAACACTCCTAATATATGCATTACAATTTTTGGATATCCACATAAATTTATCTACATATGCATATATTTATTTACATAAACTGCCTTTAATTTGACCCTTAACCCCTTCCGGTAAAATGACGAGTCTAGCTCGTCATTAGTTTTTTATTCCATACCGCACAATGACAAGCTACACTCGTCATGCGATTAAAGTTACTGTTAAATATGATAATTAATTTAGTTTAAAATTTCTAGTGTACTGAATTTGGCAACACTTTTATCACTTGTGAAAATCACAAGTCACTATTGCATATTGTTTACTTAGAATTTCTTGGTACAAGTCATTGCCAAATTAATGAGTCAGAATAAAAGAAAACCTACTAAAAAATGCCGTGTGTGTTACAAGAATCAAATTAAAAGTGAGACTACTTGGCGGTGTAAACAATTAAGAATTCCTTTGCACTTTGTTTCGAAAAGTACCACTAGCTTGAAGACTATTATCTGTATACCTTATTAATGTTTTGCTTTGATATTTTCTTAATTTTACTGTTTCCGATATTATTTAACACTATGTAAAAAGTGGATTTTAATTAAGAATATGTAAGAATTGTAAAATGAAACAAGTTTTTTAAATAAAAATTAAATTGTTATTTCATGCACAGTTTTTCATTATTAAATCATACCGGAAGGTATTAAAACTCAATTCAATCTCAGAAGGTTGTTATGAAATTTTTAAGTACGTACATACAAATATTTCCTTACATTAACTAATCAATAAGTTATGAACTTAATACTTTAAAGATTTCAAATTATAATGTTAAGTGAAAATAAGGCAAAAACAAAAAATAATATTGAAAATTAATAAGAAAAGACCAGTTTAAAAAAGAAACAAAAAAAATTTTAAAATGAATTTGAGTGAGTTATATTCCAATGTATACATGTAAAAACTTTTAAACGTCAATTTAATTATTCTTAACCTTTTTTAATATACACACGTCCCCTACTCGATGCCTTACCTAAACTTGAATACCCATATAATGTCTAGATTTATAAAAATTGTCCCTAAACTTAATAGTTTGTTGAAAAAAACATTTTAAACAACTTTTATATTATATAAATTAGACGTTTCATATGAGGTTCAATTATAAAATGGATTTTGTTATTTTATAAAGGGATCTTGTTAAACCAACAAATATATTTTTCGTGTATGAAATTTTAAAATAATCCAAGGTTGCATTTCATTTCCATAGCATTATATTTTATACTTTTAAAATATTTTCTAAAAATTCTTATTAAATTAATAAGATAAGATAATATTAAAATTAAAGACTCTTGAATAACCAAAAGAAATATTTAATTTAAGAGCAGTTTAGACAAAAAAATAATAAATGATTTAAAATTTCCCCTTTTTACTATCTATTTGTTTTGTTTATTTATAGGTTGGATAATATAAAACTACAAATATTTGCATGAAGTTGGAGAGAAAAAAAAGAATATTTATTTCAAAGGCTTTTATTTTACAGTATATTTTCCTTTGAAATAATTTCTTTTTTAAATACTCAGGTTTAAATGTAAAACGTGAGTAAGGGATTATAAAATTCAAATTGATATTTTAAAGTAAATTTTTTCCTCTTAAATTTGTTGAATACTAATTTTCCTCTATAACCTGCATAATAACTTTCGATTCATTACAATCAACATACCATTTTAATGAATCAAAAGTAGGAATTGTAATGTATGTCCTACCTCTTACTTCTCAATGAATGATGTAGAATGTTCATTTCATTAACTACAGTAAAATAAAAAGATATAAATATATGCTTTAAAAATCCTCTATATTTTTTAGGATATTGATCATTACACAACAGGTTCATAAAATTACAAGGTAACTGACTGAATTTGAGTACTAAATTTAAAAAAAACTCAATATGTTAAGTATTTGTTCTGCTATATTTTCTCTCCTAAAAACATTAAAAAGAAAAATTTTAAAGAACTATCGATTTCTTTTGTTTATATATAGATTGGATAATATAAAACAAGTATTTGCATGTAGTTAGAGAGAGAAAAAAAGAATGTTTATTTCAAAGGCTTTTTTTGCAGTATTTTTTCCTTTAATATTTCTTCTTTTTTTCAGTATTGAGGTTTAATTATAAAGCGTAAGTAAGCGATTATAAAATTCGAATTGATATTTTAAAATAAATTTTTGCTGTTAAATTTGTTGAAAGATTACACCTGCATAATAAATTTCTATTCAGTGCAATCAACATACAATTATGTAACTAGTATCACCTATCTCTTACTTCTCAATGAATGGTATAGAATATTCTTTTTTAACTACAGTAAAATAAAAAAAAGTATACTCTTAAAAATCCTCTATATTTTTTAGAATACTGATCATTACGCAATAGTATTAAAAAGTTACAAGGTAACTGACTGAATTTGAGTACTATATTTAAAAAAAATTCAATTTGTTAATAATTTGTTCTGGTATATTTTCTCTCCTAAAAACATTGAAAAGAAAAATTGTAAAGAACTATGTATTTCTTTTGTTTATTTATCGATTGGATAATGTAAAACTACAAGTATTTGCATATAGTTAGAAAAAAATAATGTTTATTTGAAAGGCTTTTATTTTGCAGTATTTTTTCCTTTAATAATTATTTTATCAGTATTGAGGTTTATTAA
>CM063510.1:129763907-129778907 GCA_032207245.1 Pardosa pseudoannulata
TTTAAGTTTTTAACTTTAAGTATCTTAAGTTTGTGCTTTCGGAATCCAAATATAAACATCTACAGTCCAAAATACTTTTAAAAACTAATATTTCAAGTAATCCGAAATATATTTTAGACCTTTAATAAAGTATATTTCGCAAAACAACTTTTTTGTTCCTCATCAAAAGCAACATTGTTGGTATATTGCTCAGAGAAATTGCACCGATCCTCAGAAGTTTGGTGCACGTTCTCCCGTGTTAAATCGGTGTGATTTTCGTACGATACGGGTTTCTAGGTTGACCCATAGACTTCTTCTGGAGGTGTTAAATAATTTTATATTTGACTCATAAAAATTTGGCTTAAATAACCCGAGAAAGATTTTTTATTTCTCCTGAACTGGAAATTATTTTCCAGGAAGAATACATTTGGGCCATGAACAATTAGTTCCACCAACATCAAGTAGTGGGACCACCTTTACTTAGAATATACGATTTCTCATCTCTGTGAGAATGCATGAAATTTTTATATCCTCTGCCTTTAAATTGACTTTGATTGAACGAATATGGAGGGTCCCTAACTGTACAGCTATTTTATTAACGTGACTTAGTAGGGTTTCTAAAATTTCTAAAGAACTGTGGAATTGTCATCAAGCTGAGGACAATAAAAAAGCCTGAGATACGTTGACTCTGAAGTATGAACTATGAGTAAATGAATTTTACTTCAGGGCAGCAAAAAGTAGTGCACCGTGATCAGATGTCTTTTCTACCGAAAGCCAGTCGAATGATGGCCGAATGGTTAGGGTGCTGGCAATTGGAACCGGAGTTCCTGGGTTCGAATCCCACAATGGCATGGATATACGTAGACTTGGAATCAGTTTTAAGCGGTAGATTCCGGTCTCATTAGTCCTCGTGTTGCAAAAAGTAGACCGTAATGATCCAAGAAATACCATATCATACTATTTACCGAAAGCTAAGAAACCATACCCAAAGCGCACACAATAAAAAAAGCAAGCTGCTAAATGAAACCTCAGCAAAAATTATTGATAATAGATAAATAGAGATATTTCATTTCAAACACCTTCTAATGGGAAGGAATTTTCTGTGGTCCGGTATTTATAAGCAAATTAAAGAGCTATATTCCATGACAAAAACAGCAATTACTTATGCTTTCTAAGACCTAATTTTAAAATGAATAATAAATATAATAAATAAACTAATTTGTATAGTGTAGTTGAACATATAAGAAAGCATAAATATTAGTCTTTATGAATTTCAATACTTTTAAATTAAAGTTGCTATAAATTTCAAATAAATAAATAAATAAATAAATAAATAAATATATATACATATATATATATATATATATATATACATGTATATACATATATATACATACATACACACACACATATATATATATATATATATATATATATATATATATATATATATATATATATATATATAGATATATATATATACAAATATACATATACATATATATATATATATATATATATATATATATGTATATATATACATATATGTATATATATACACACACACACACATATATATATATATATATATTATATATATATATATATATATATATATATATATATATATATATATATATATATATATATATATATATATATATATATATATACATATATATATATATATACATATATATATATATACATATATATATACATATATATATACACATATGTATATACACACACACACATATATATACATATATATATATATATATATATTTCAAAATTTATGCTTTTTAGAGGATTTAGAGATTTATTATCTGGGTAATTCCTAGGAATTAAACATGCCTGTAAATTAGAAACTATTACGTACAACTTTAACAAACTTAAAACACTTTTATCTATACTAATTGTGCTTCAAGACCTTCAGGATTTCAGTCAACAGGATTCTATGTGTTTAGTCATTAATACTAACAGATCTTTCAGAGAGCATCGATAATATTCGATGATTCATCGATTTGATAGCATCAAGCAATAGAAATTAGAAACTGAAAGATGAGATGGATATATAAAAATTGGAATCAAGAATATATGACACAAACATACTAATTCAGTTTACAATACACTAGTGAAATAGTAGATTACCCTTAAAACCTAATCAAAGTTAAGTTTTGTTCTTTAAAACTCTTAAATATATTTTAAGTAAATTGAGAATGTGTTATACATAATGTAGTTATTATATTCCGGTATCCCTCCAAGTAAGAATACGAGTAATTAAAGTCTGAAATAATGAATAATAAAAACTAATAATGTAATGTTTTCATATGCCATGTCTCCTCTATTTCTGTATACAGACTAAATTTTATAAAAGGAAAAATATTTTTGCATATTTCATACGCAATTTTAGTACCAAAATGTAAATGAGTGCTATTAAGCTTCCTAAAACACACTGGAAGTTAAATATTTAAACAAAGTTGGCGTTTTATAATTTTTAACATTTCAAATCCTTTATGAAGTTTCAATGTGCATAATGCATAAATGAAAACGTAACATATTTTTTAAACAGAAACATAGAAATCGCTAGATTAAACTATATTTTTTTCTCAAGAACTATTATATTTCTTTTCAGAATGATAAACAGTTAATCATAAATTAAGTAGGGAAAGGGAAATATATGAAAGTATTTACTTCTTGGGATATGCGTCAACATATGTTTGTTTCTATGTTTCAACATTAATTTTCAGTTCAAATTTAAACAATACTGATACAACCACATTTTATTTATATGAATTCCTTTCTAGTCTTCCATTTACACCGTGGGATATGTATCAACATTTGTTTGTTTCTATGTTTCAACATTAATTTTTAGGGAAAATTTAAACAATATTTATGCAACCACATTTTATTTATTTGAAACCCTTTCTAGTCTTCCATTTCCATCTTGGGATATGTATCAACATTTGTTTGTTTCTATGTTTCAACATTAATTTTCAGTTTAAATTTAAACAATACTGATACAACCACATTTTGTTTATATGAATCCCTTTCTAGTCTTCCATTTACACCGTGGGATATGTGTCAACAATTGTTTTTTTCTATGTTTCAACATTAAGTTTCAGTGCAAATTTAAACAATATTTATGCAACCACATTTTGTTTATATGAATCCCTTTCTGGTTTTCCATTTACATCTTGGGATATGTGTCAACATTTGTTTGTTTCTGTGTTTCAACATTAAGTTTTAGTGCAAATTTAAACAATATTGATGCAACCACATTTTGTTTATATGAATCCCTTTCTAGTCTTCCATTTACACCTTGGGATATGTGTCAACATTTGTTTGTTTCTATTGCTGCGCCGATGCTCGGCGTTACTGAGCCGATCCCTTTTACTTTTAAATATTATTTTTACTCATTTAATTCTTAATAATACATTTTAATTTAATTGACCTTAAATCCATAAGGTTACCCAGGTTCAACCCTATCGGCTCAGGTTAATTAATTTCATTAAGACATCAAAAGGAATTTAAATAAAAAAAATGATTTATTAATTATTTACATATATACAAAAAACAATATCTCGTTATTGGTCACTACTTCATGAAAATAGTAAAAATAGAACTTACCCCACTGCAGAGAAAAGGACATCTTTTTTTCAGCCAAAAATAGTATCACTTTAAACTTAAAGAAGAAAGTTTTACTATATATATTCTATCTCATCTAATCTAAAAATCTCATCTCCTATCTAAAATCACTAACTAACTTCACTAGCTAACATCACTAACTCCGTTCTCTCCTCTTTCCCCCGTATATATCCTCTAATCTTTTTTTTCTTAGCCCCTCCTTTTTTCCGTCCCATTTGGGAAAATAGCCACTCTTGAAAATTCAGGTGGTCAGTTCTCAAATTCTGATTTTTCATTGGATTAGTACCCCACGCTCGTATTTATTTATTTATTTGCATTTTCATATTTATATTTTTTCCTAAACTCTCTTCTCGAAACATGCCTATCTTGAAAACGTGCCCTTTTTATCTTTTTCCCCTTTTTCTCTCCTTCTCGATTTCTTTCTATACTGACCCTTTGAAGGGGGGTATAGGGAGTTATTCGCCGACGCGGCTTCTTTTATGCTCTTCCGAAAATACTTTCTCATTCTTAAATCTATAAGTGCGGTATCTTTGTACCTATTACACCTGGCTTAAATTCCGTTCTGTTCAAGAGCTCGCGGTTTTGCGCAAGTTTTACGAGCCGGTCTTCTTTTGAAGTGTTGACCACAATTTTATATTTCGGACCTCAGACTGTCCTTTCTTTAATTTCATAATACCTAGCTACTAACTTCTATTTCTAAGAATGTGCGAGGCATGAGCGTTTCTTATAATACTTTTTCTTTTTCTCTACCAGGTGTGGGGGATTTACACATATGCCGCATTTTCCTTCTTTTTGAATAAAGCCTTAAATTTCTAAACGGGGTTTGTGAATAACATTGTAGAAAGTCATTGTAAAATTTAGCTTTATACCTTACAGGTGTGGCGTGACTACACGATAAGGCGCGTACCACATATTTGCGGAGAAAACCCTAAAATATGAAAGGGGTTTTCCAGCAATACACTGCCTAGTCAGGAAAAAGAAAAAAAATGTAAAAAAAAGAAAAAAAATTGCTTGTCCGGAATTTTCGCTAGCAGTGGAGTTAGTCCTTTACAAATGGAAATAATTGCAGTTAATGACAAGAGAAATTGAATAAGGATACATGAACAATAATATAAGTAAAAAACATACTGCAGTTTCTAAACAAGATGTATGCTTAGTATATGCATATATATAAGGTCATAAAATTTAAATTGACAGTAAAATTATGTGATAAATTTAAAAAACAATAGATGATGATAATAATAATAATAATAATAAGAGTAATAATAGTAATAATAATAATAATAATAATAATAGTAATAGTAATAATGATAATAATTAAAAATTGAAAATAGTAATAAATATCAAATAAAGATAAAATGAAACATAATTCATCGTTGTCTACAGCAACACGTTATAACTGTAGATACTGTAGTTATAAGCAAACAAATTATAAATAAAGATGAACCGAGTAGTTTTAAGAAAAACAGTGAAGAACCCATAGACGGAAGATTTATCCAATCCCACCACTTACTGTTTGTGGATGCGCTCGCGCGTGTCGTATAATTTGTACTCAGGCTCAAAAGCTCTATTGATGGTTCTTCGAGACAAAATTCTAACTGTCTGCATTGAACCAAGGTTTGAGCCTTTAGACATATTTTTTTCAGAATAACATTTCTTATCTGCTACAAACTTAATAATATGTGAAATGGGATCAATAGATAAATATACCGCCTTAGAGTGCACATTAATTTCCTGGAAACTAATCATGACAGTGCCAGGTTCACATGTGCCTTAAACGTGAGGCGATTTAAAATTGGGCATTGATAGCAAACACACTGTTATGTCGTACTAGACATATGAATTTTTAGAGCAAACAATATTTGAACTCAGATGATCGCTGTGGTAGATATTTTCAAGTAATTATTAGCAATTCATTCATAGTTACCAGCATCTTTCTGGTAGGTTTTAGAAATCCTGCTTTGGGATTGATCATTCATTTTCATCATGTTTTCTCCATTACATTTTTTTGACATGTAATAACAGGAGTTGAATCACCAGTTGCATCATCCAGTTGAAATAGGTTCTCGTTACTTTTACGACCGTACAGTAAACCATATCAGGATTCAGGCTGAATATATGGGGCAGACATCATTTGTACGGTAATTACAGTAGTTGCAGGCTCTCCACGGAAATGTCCGCAGTACATTCTTATTTAAGTCCTTCCTGCATGCTTTCAAGGTATAGAAGGAGTTCGATTTCTTGTAGCATCACAAGGCAGAGTAACACTACCTCCTTTCACAGTTCAATCGGCGAATTATTACTAATTTGACACGAATATTCACCACTGTCTTTTGGCAGAACAAATGTTATATGCAATGAATTTCCTTCAGTTCACAATTTTTTTTTTCATCACGAACTATACGTAAATCTCCATTAAATAAAATACGATGATTTTCCTTTTTCCACAATAATATAAACACGGAAATGTAACGGATTCTTCAACACTGGCTTCAATATCAAGTGTAGTAGACAAAAGTAGAGGCGCAAACGTTGATGTGACTTCTTCAAAATCATCCTCATCTAGGTCACCTTGGTGAAAACAGGAAGCGTAAGCTCTGGGTCCTGGATAAAAAACGTCAGGTTCCGGGAATTTAAAGTAGCTGCTTCCTGTTCCAGGAGTCGTCGGTGTAGCGAAGGAGTTTGGCTCTTCGTTTTCGAAAGGGCAGACCTCAAGCGGGAATCTCTAATTACTATATCAGAGATATGGATAAGTTCCAAAAACTTGTTTAGAAATGCACAATGACAATCAGTATTTGGGAAGCATGAATGTCGAGTACAGAATGCTTGATCTCTTGTATAGAGATCATTTTCAACCAGTCTTGGTTTTTCTCCGTCCGCACAAAATTACGCCGTGGTCTGTTTCGTCACAGTTACATTGGAGTCTTTTAAGATAAACATTTTCGATGAGATAGCTGTCGTGAATTAAAAAACGTGGAGAATCCGATGATGCAATGCTGACACAAGCGGATGATGCACGTATTTGGAGCAATAATATTAACCAAACTCCATTTGTTGATTTTCTCACACTCGCAGCTCTGAACAAAGCTGAATATAAACGAATGAGTGTGTCTAATTCCTTTATTGGAATTATTGTGATGAATAAGGCTAGAAGGAGTAAAGTTCACTCTTACTATTCACAAAGCAGTGACAAAATTTTTACTCATTTAGTTTAATTAAATTAGTTTAATAGCTTAGATATTTTAAATGAAAGAAATAAACATAAATATTCATGAACAAATTGCATCAATAAAATTTACGTTGCCAGTTTACCACTGTTATGATCTGTTCACATGTATATATAATGTATATGCACAGACACGTATTGTATAATTTTAAGAAAGAAATTAAGAAAAAAAAGTACTAAAAATAAGAATAATGTTAAAAAAAAATTTTAAATGAAAAAATATGAATCTATATTTACAAAATCATGCATTTGTCATTACGATATTAAATATGATAGAAAAAATGGAAATGTACACAAAAATGGAGAAATTGTAAAGAAAATAAAAAGAAAGAGAAAACTGAAATTGTTATCGTAGGATATAGTGAACTTCTAAATTCTAATCCAGTGCCTCCGAAAGTGATCGTAAAAATTTTACCGGAGCGGGAGTAGAATTATCAGGTTGAGTGAGTGATAGAGACCAATTAAGAAGTCTATTAGCTCCCGTTGAGATAGTATTTCCCGAACCAGACCTAAGGTTATAGGTGTGTGTAACAGGAGTCTGTGCTTGCGCCGTTCCCTTTGTATGAGTTGGATGTGGGTCACGGCTTTGAATAGATTCGTTAGAGCTATAACTTTCCGTGGTCGTCGAAGAAGAGGGGTTTTGACAATAGTTTTCTTCAATTCTCTCCCCTGTTTGAGTGCAGCCCGTGGTTTGAAAGGCGTGTGATAAAAGGGCATGTTTAGGTACTGTATCAAAAGATGCGTGCGGTTTATGTAGTGGACTCAGCTCTGTATCGCTTTGGTCTATGTTTTGTTCCCTCACGATTTTATAGAGATAATCTAATTCTTTCTTCCTTTCAATGTAAGGTATGAGTCTCTGTGTATGGACTTTTATCGGCTTTGCTTTAGGGTTTGAGGCGTCAATAATCGTGCATAGTACTTTATTATGAATTTTAAGAATACGCATGGGGCCGATATAATTTTTTCGTTTAGGAAGGTGGGATTGTCTGTCACTATCAGGAGAGAACATATATACGAATTGGCCAGGATAGAAATCTCTGTATTTTGCAGATTTATGTTGATATTCTTCTTGTGTTTCAGCTGCTTTAATTAGATTATCACGTAGTTTTTCGAAAGTGTATTGTAATTGAGAGGTTTTTGTTGAAACATAATCGGGGTATGATGGTTTTGTATGTGGCTTTTTCTCATTTAAAACGTCAGTGGGCAATATAGGGTCGTAAGATAAATGTAAATAATTTTTTTTTGTGTAGAATGCAAACTTATAATAATAATTCGTGTAATAATTGATTGTGGTCGTTTAAGTTGTAAAAAAATAGAGATTTTTTGATAGATTTGTTAATTTGTTCCGACTGACCATTAGAGCGTGGATTCAGCGTCGAAATGTTTAATTTAACTACACCTAGACGTGAACAAAGGTTTTTGAAAACTTCACTCATGAAGCAAGTAGCTTTATCACTTAAAAGGTATTCAGGAAATCCAAAAGTGCAAGCGAAATCTAAAAATTTGTCAGCGGTTGTCTTCGCTGTTTGGTCAGGAACGGGGTAGAGTTTTACAAATTTTGTAAAGTGGTCTATAAATGTTAATATATAAGAGTTTCCTCTGTTTGTTGTCGGGAGTTTACCAATGTAATCGCATGATACATATTCCATAGGTCTAGAAGGCATGTAATGTCGTTGGAGTGGTACAGGAGGAAATTTATTTGGAGATTTATATGCCATACAATGTTTACATGAATCAACATAGTTTTTTGTATCCGAATATAAGCCTTCCCAAAAATATTTTTCTCGAATAGCATCATAAGTTTTTAAGTGTCCGAAATGCGGAAGATGTTTTGCTGCTAGGATATGCGGTTTGTATTTTTCAGGGATAACAATTTGACGAACTGTATGCGATCTTCCTAAGCGCGGAACTGAGGCTGTGTGCATCAGAAGTCCGTTTTTCAGGAAATAAGAATTTTTCGAATAGTGAGGAGTATTCTCAAGTTCTAAAATTAGACATGATAATTTCGGGTCAACGCGTTGAGCGTCTTTAATGTCAAAGATGGTGGGTAAATCAATTTGTATGCTGTTAACAAAAGAGTCTCTAGAGAGTATATCTGCCACTTGATTGTCTTCAGATTTAACTAGCTCGAAATGATAATTAAATTCTGCTAGATATGCAAACCAACGAGTTATTCTGTTACAAGGGCTTTCAAGTTTTGACAGTTTTGTAATTGCAGCATTATCGCAGCGAATAGTAAATTCGCGACCGTAAATATAGTATTTGAAACTTTTAATAGCTTCTACAATTGCCAGTAATTCCTTTTCCATGATAGTATATCGTAATTGAGCATTATTTAGTTTTTTTGAAAAATAGGCTATAGGATGTATAATGCCAAAATTATCTCTCTGTCCTAACATTGCACCTAAAGCGGTGTCACTGCTATCCGTTGACAAGATAAATTCTTTGTCATAATCTGGATGAGTTAAGATAGGATACTGGGAGAGTTTTGCTTTAAGTACCTCGAAAGAGTTTTGCGCTTCGGGTGTCCAAATAAATTTTTGTCTTTTTCTAATGAGATTTGTCAATGGGGCAGTTAATTCTGAAAAATTTTGTATGAAACGACGGTAATATCCTACTAAGCCGCAAAATCTACGGACTTTTCGAACTGTATTAGGTGCTGGGAAATTCATGATTTTCTTAATATTGTCATGAAGCGGTGTAATACCTGAATTATTTAATTTGTGACCCAAAAAGTTAATTTCCGGCAGCATAAAAGAACATTTTTCTGGATTTAATGTGAGTCCGAATAACCTGAAACGCTCAAAGAGTTTTCGTAATTTAAAGATCATTTGAGAAACGTCTGTAGCTCCGAGGCAGAAATCATCGATATAATTAGAGATATTAAGCTCTGTAATAGGAGATAAAAGTTTATCAGATAATTTACAAAATAATTCGGGGGATAGGTTTAATCCTTGAGGGAGGACTTTAAATCTAAAACATCCGAATGGTGAACTAAAAGTTGTTATATCTCGATCTTCGGGTTTTAACGGAATTTGCCAAAAGGAGGAAGACAAATCCAAAGATGTAAAAAAATTTGATCCACGTAAATTCTCTAATAAGTGATTAACTAAAGGAAGATTGTGTCGCGGGTATTTCAAATGAGTGTTTAAGCGACGATAATCAACAACCAATCTGTATTTTTGATCTACAGGGTTTTGTGTATTATTTTGTTTTTTCTTTATCATTAAAAGAGGAAAACTAACAGGACTATCCGATGGTTCAATCAAGTCGGCCGCTTTTAATTCTTCTAGTTGACGTTTCAACTCAGCCTGTAAGGCCTGGGGTACATTATAAGGACGAGTAGAAGGAAGTTGAGATGTGTCAACATGAAAAATGGGTGATATAGCATCCGTTTTACCAATCGTATATAGTCGTTTGCTAAAAATGTCTGAAAATTCGAAAAATAATTTTAAGAACTCCTTTCGTGTAACCGGATCAAGGTGGTCCAATTGAAAATCCGATTCTTTTAATTCCTGTCGTCTGATTTGTTTTATAATTTCTATGTCTCTGACTTTCAGATCTGTAGAGACTATACCAAATCGAGTATTTTTGTTCAGGGGAATTTTTCTCGCTGTTAAATTCGCAATTTGAACTGAAATTTGTTTACGAGAATCTACTTTGCACAGGGTAAGAGGCAATTCAATATCGGAATTTCTCATGGTAGGGGAAAATAATATTTCATCTCCTTCCTTTAAAGGCATGTCTAGTGTGAGTGACACTGATCGAGTTTCAAAAGGTGACAGTATCATTTTCGAGCTCAATTTAGCAGAGCGATTTGTAATGACATTATTTAAAGGGGATGAGGAATTAGCATCCCGAATTTTCAAATTCGTACTACCCGATATTAATGTATCATTTTTGAGACATAATGTAAAATTGTGGAGTTTGAGAATATCATATCCTATAATCGCTTGATACTGAGGCGCTAAGTCATTATTGACAACATAAATTTTGTGCCTTATACGTTTATTTCCCATTGTAATAGGTATGGAAAAACATCCAAAAATGTCAATGTTATCGCCCGAAATTGATGTTATGTTTACATCAAATTTTGAGACTTTTATAGTAGGATCATGTTTGATAATCTCAAAGACCGATAATTGTAAGAGGGATACAGAAGCTCCAGAATCTATAAGAGAAGGAACGCACTGTCCCGCAAATAAAATATCCGTTATCGGTAAATAAAAAGTTTTATTTGAATTTGTAATTTGTGTATTTACAGTGTGTGTAGTCGGATTTGTTTTGGTGAGAATCCGTGGCTCGAAAAAAGTTTGCGACTGTTTATTTTTGTATCGTGGGGAAGCAGGATTAGTCGCATTAAAGTAAGTACTTCCCCTAGTTAGTTTAAAGGTGTATTACGGCTTTGGGGCCTGCGAGAATTATTAGGGAATCTTTTATTGTTATCTATCGTCCTGTCGAATCTACGATCACTGTTCGACCGCGGAAAATATTGCTGATGTGTCCTCACTGGCGCATAAAAGCAATTGTCAGAAATGTGGTTCGTCCTGTTACAATGGACACACCGGGGAAATCGCGGGTTGAAGAATGAGGGGTGTCTTTGTGTCGTATTTTGACGGGGTGGGTAGTTAGAGGTATTTCGAACGTTCGCATGTGAATGCATTCTATTATGTGTGTGAGGGAATGAGCTGTTAGAAGGTTTCAGATTTTTTTGTGCGCTTAATTTAAATTCATCGAACTGTTTAGTTAATGCAGCAATACTTTCATTAGATTTTTGCGCGTGACATTCTAATATTCTTAAAATTTCATCATTTGACACCGTTGTTTGCACATTATTAGTTAATGTGTTGTGTCTAGTACAATTTTGTTCATAGGAATTAGATTGTAGTAATTCTACAAAATTTACTGCTTCCTGAAATGTCTGGGGGTCTTTCAAAACTATTTGTGTCTTAAATTCAGGCAATAAACCTTCGAGAAATTTAGACAGTTTCGATTGTTCGAATAGAGCTTTCACTTCTGGGTTATTTAAATTAAGGTTTCCAAAAAATTTTTGTGTAACATCTGTTACACGAGACGCGTATACTTTTGCTTGCTCATTTTCATGCATGCGGCAGTTTGCAAATTGTTGTTGTCTCGCCGCTAGACTGGATTTATTTTCAAAGTAAGAAAGAAATTTGGTTTTAAAATTGTTATAATCATTTTCTTGTGATAAATCTGGGGAATTTATGATATGAGAGAGGGCTTCTCCTCTTATGCGACTTTTTAAGATTAGGAGCTTTTCTTCGGAAGTACAGTTTGCGATATTAGAAACATGTTCCACACTGTCAATAAAAAATTTAGGTGTAACTGCAGAGTTATTATCAAATTGGGGAATGATAGCTTGAAAACCGGCCAATTTGGCGAATAAATTATTTGATTCCGTATCAGGCATTTTGAAATTCTACTTAATTTGCGGTTAAATAATAGGATTAAATAAGATAAAAATAGAATTAAAATAGGATTGTCGGTAAACAATTCGTGTTAGAATAAGGATAGGAAAAGGATAATGGCACAAATAACAATATACTATAAGTTATACACTAAAAAAAAAGAGTACACATAAAAGCAAAATTGTTGAATGGGATAAAAATGGAAAAATTATTTACTATAATGAAAGCACAACAAAAAATTACTAAATTACTTTTTGGGAAAAAAATATTTCATTTAAGTATATTAAAATTTAATTACTGAGATCATTTTAGTAAAAGTTTCATAAATACGAATATGTCTGAGCATGCACAATACATATACAGTATGAAAATAACAAGTCATAACAGTATGGAGAAAAAAAACTTTTTTTGTTTAAAATGAAAATAAAATGCAAACATATTTTCACCATTTGAGAAAAAAAATTAAAGTTATGTGCTAGCATTGAAATTAAATATACATTGCATTATAGTGATATTAAAATTAAATGCATATACAATTGAATATTTAAATTTAAAAAGACGAATTCGTTTACATTAATTACTGGTTTTTGGCACGGCACCATTGCTACGCCGCTGCTCGGCGTTACTGAGCCGATCCCTTTTACTTTAAATATTATTTTTACTCATTTAATTCTTAATAATATATTTTAATTTAATTGACCTTAAATCCATAAGGTTACCCAGGTTCAACCCTATCGGCTCAGGTTAATTAATTTCATTAAGACATCAAAAGGAATTTAGATTAAAAAAAATGATTTATTAATTATTTACATATATACAAAAAACAATATTATATTGGTCACTACTTCATGAAAATAGTAAAAATAGAACTTACCCCACTGCAGAGAAAAGGACATCTTTTTTTCAGCCAAAAATAGTATCACTTTAAACTTAAAGAAGAAAGTTTTACTATATATATTCTATCTCATCTAATCTAAAAATCTCATCTCCTATCTAAAATCACTAACATCACTAACTAACTAACTGACCCCGTTCTCTCCTCTTTCCCCCGTATATATCCTCTAATCTTTTTTTTTCTTAGCCCCTCCTTTTTTCCGTCCCATTTGGGAAAATAGCCACTCTTGAAAATTCAGGTGGTCAGTTCTCAAATTCTGATTTTTCATTGGATTCGTACCCCACGCTCGTATTTATTTATTTATTTGCATTTTCATATTTATATTTTTTTTCTAAACTCTCTTCTCGAAACATGCCTATCTGGAAAACGTGCCCTTTTTATCTTTTCCCCTTTTTCTCTCCTTCTCGATTTCTTTGTATACTGACCCTTTGAAGGGGGGTATAGGGAGTTATTCGCCGACGCGGCTTCTTTTATGCTCTTCCGAAAATACTTTCTCATTCTTAAATCTATAAGTGCGGTATCTTTGTACCTATTACACCTGGCTTAAATTCCGTGTTTTTCAAGAGCTCGCGGTTTTGCGCAAGTTTTACGAGCCGGTCTTCTTTTGAAGTGTTGACCACAATTTTATATTTCGGACCTCAGACTGTCCTTTCTTTAATTTCATAATACCTAGCTACTAACTTCTATTTCTAAGAATGTGCGAGGCATGAGCGTTTCTTATAATACTTTTTCTTTTTCTCTACCAGGTGTGGGGGATTTACACATATGCCGCATTTTCCTTCTTTTTGAATAAAGCCTTAAATTTCTAAACGGGGTTTGTGAATAACATTGTAGAAAGTCATTGTAAAATTTAGCTTTATACCTTACAGGTGTGGCGTGACTACACGATAAGGCGCGTACCACATATTTGCGGAGAAAACCCTAAAATATGAAAGGGGTTTTCCAGCACTATGTTTCAACATTAATTTTCAGTTCAAATTTAAACAATACTTATACAACCACATTTTGTTTATATGAACCCCTTTCTAGTCTTTCATTCACACCTTGGGATATGTGTCAACATTTGCTTGTTTCTATGTTTCAACATTAATTTTCAGTGAAAATTTAAACAATATTTATTCAACCACATTTTGTTTATATGAATTCCTTTCTAGTCTTCCATTTACACCTTGGAATATGTGTCAATATTTATTTGTTTCTATGTTTCAACATTAATTTTCAGTGCAAATTTAAATAATATTTATTCAACTACATTTTGTTTATATGAATCACTTTTTAGTCTTCCATTTACACCTTGGGATATGTGTGAACTTATGTTTGTTTCTATGTTTCTACATTAAATTTCAGTGAAAATTTAAACAATATTTATTAAACCACATTTTGTTTATATGAATCCTTTTCTAGTCTCTCCTTTACACACAAAAATAATTGATGACATATTCATGAACATTTACTAACAGTTTTATCTATACAGTAATGTTTCGTGCCCAAACACTTAACTATTAAATATTTTTAATTTACAATAATTTACTTTACGTAAATTTGTCTAGGTAATTGGCAAATATTTTAAGATACATATAGTAAGTTATTTCCATCAACTGCAAATAAAATTAGTTTATATATATATAGAAACTGCCTTTCATTCAAACACATTGTACTGAAATTCCAAAAAATATTAACTGATTTCGTTTAAATATATCACATATCCCTTAAATCTTTATTAAGAGTTTCCGTTTCTATCAGATGAAATGCAAACTTAAAGGGTAAATAAGTTAGTATGGAATATTTATTCAACTAATTTTTGCTTTCATCAAACTGTC
>CM063510.1:129791407-129828907 GCA_032207245.1 Pardosa pseudoannulata
GTTAGGGCAAGAGATTTGATGGGGAAATATTTAAATTATTCTAATCAATATGAAATATGTTTACGCAATTTCATGTCAATGTAATAATATAAGTATGATATTAACATAATTTTATATTACTGAGTATTGAAATTTTCTCTGGGCATTAAAATGTTTCTCAATTTTATTGCTTGTAATTTGAAAGGAATATTTTATGAAGTTTGACTTAATATTTAAGACAAATCTAATATGTTCAAACTGATATGTAATCTTTATATTCTAAGTCCACATAACATCGTTTCTTCTCTACCTCTTATTAATGTTTAGTTTTCTACTGAAATTAAGTGTATGTTCTGGTGAGGTAAATTTAGATCATTAATGTAATTGATAATTAATATAATTTATATAATTAATAATGATTAATTAATATAATTGCTATAAATAAAACAAGAAGGGAATTGCTTGGGATCTAAATCTGACCCATCTTTTGTAAAGGGGAGAGGATCCATAAAGATTAATTCAATGGATTTTCGTCGTGTGCGGGATTCTCTGCCGGGATTCTGATTCCAGTCCCAGATTAGAATCACGTCTCCGAACATGACACTACAAAAAAATGTGAATTTGTTGAGTTATTTATGAGTCCCTAAGGGACAGTTCCCAATTTGAAGGGGTAAGGTTTTCCCCATGTTTGCGGTTTCAAGGCTGGGAAAAGGAGACCAATAGAAATATACACCTCTGGTGATTGGACGATGGAAGTAAGAAATGTAAAAGATGAAAATAATATAAAAGAAAAGAAAATCAGGAAAAAAAGAGTGTTCGGCAGTCGAGGAGAGAAGTTCGACTCAGAGTTCGCAGTTCGAGAAGCAGATTTCGAGAGCAAGTGTTCAGAACTCGAAGACGGAGTTCGGGGATCAAGGGAAGAGTTGGGTTCAAGAGAGAGAAACTAACAACTACGACATCTCTCAACAACCAGAAGTGATCTAGATCATCCACCTTTCAGAATCACCCAAATTACTTTAGAAGGCCCCAGACCAGTAGTGAGACTGGAGTCAACATTGTTGTCCCATCAGTTGAGATAATACTCAAACTGTCTACATCATTTCACAAGAGTGTCCGACCGGAGTACCGCCTTGGCACAACCAAATAGATCCACAAAAGTACTCATTATAAATATTTGAAATTGAGGTAAGGTACTCTCTTCTTTATATTTTTTACCTAAATGTAAGGAAATTATTAATGTTAAATCTTAAATAATGTGGCACTTAGTTGTAAATCGCCTTACCACATATGTATGCTATTTCAAATGGGATTCCAATTTTATGGCATTTGTATTACTTATAAGTTTATATACAATTTTTAAGACTCACAAATTTTATTGATAATACAGTAAAATATTACACACTTCAAACTTCATAATGACAAATCCTTTAAATTTTTATGATCATTTTGAAGTGTTTATCCACATGTAAGGTATTTCATATTATCGCATTGTAACGACTATTTTTACTCACTGGACTACCATTTTAATAAATGACTCTTGAATTTTATTACTATATAAATAAATTTTGCTTTATTCTTCCTACATTATGAAAGACCAACAAAAAATTAATTTCATTTCAATAAAATTCATGACAAGGATTTTATTTGAGAGGAAAACATAAATATATTCTAATTATTAGTTTGTCGTTAAGTTTCAATGTGCTTATGCAAACAGAGACATATGGAAGTTTTTACTTTAGTAAACAACAGTTTTTAATATCTGCAAGTAACATTAAAATAGCAATTTCAGTATTCGTATTAAATTTCATAGTGATGTCTGAAAAATAATAGGGAAATTATTAAATTTTTCTGATCAGTATGGAATGCGTTTTAAAAATTTCAAGCCACTGTAATGGTAAAATTAAGCTAGTTAAAATGAATGTTTTATTACTAAACATTAAAATTTTAAAATCTCTCAATTTTTTTAAAAAATTGAACATACTATGCTGTTAAGTCATTAAATGTATTTAAATTTATATGTAAGCTTCTTTTTATGTTCATCCATTAAATATTTTTTAAGATTAATTAATGTTTCCTTTTTTTTGTAAAATTAAGTGTATGTCTACTATTTTAAAATTGATTCTAGTTATCATTTGTAGTATTATCATTTTCATTTTTTAAAACTCCTAAAATCCGATTTTCAAACCGTTATAAGAATATGATCTGTAAGCTGCTCAAATTACAGATACGATTCGATGGTTTCTTGGCTTCTCGCGAGTCGTGCTTTACATTTGATCATCGGCCATTCGGTCGACGTGCTTTTTTTTCCTCTTCTTCCAATTTTCTTGATTAGAGCAATGAACAACTAGCAGATAATCCGCGGAATATGCAAATTACGGTAAAATTACGGTAATATTTTAAAACACTTTAATTAAGCACAAATTTATATAAGTACTGCGGCTCATCATACAGCTAAAGGCTTTCAAAAGAGATAAAATAAAAGCCAATGGCTTAAAATTTTAATTTTAAATTTGTACACCATCTATCTGTACAAGAATATTTTCTTTTTTTGTAAAATTAACTGTATGTCTACTATTTTAAAATGGATTCTATTTATCATTTGTAGTATGTATTATTTTCATTTTTTAAAACTCCTAAAATCTGATTTTCAAAATGTTATAAGAATATGGGCTGTAAGCTGCTCAAATTACAGACACGATTCGATGGTTTCTTGGCTTCTCGTGAGTCGTGCTTTACATTTGATCATCGGCCATTCGCTCGACGTACTTTTTTCCCTCTTCTTCCAATATTCTTGATTAGAGCAATGAACAACTAGCAGATAGTCCGCGGAATATGCAAATTACGGTAAAATTACGGTAATATTTTAAAACACTTTAATTAAGTACAAATTTATATAAGTACTGCGGCTTATCATACAGCTAAAGGCTTTCAAAAGAGATAAAATAAAAGCCAATGGCTTAAAATTTTAATTTTGAATTTGTACACCCTCTATCTGTACAAGAATATTTTCCCTTTTTTTGTAAAATTAACTGTATTCTACTATTTTAAAATGGATTCTATTTATCATTTGTAGTATGTATTATTTTCATTTTTTAAAACTCCTAAAATCTGATTTTCAAATCGTTATAAGAATATGGGCTGTAAGCTGCTCAAACTATAGATACGATTCGATGGTTTCATGGCTTCTCGTGAGTCGTGCTTTACATTTGATCATCGGCCATTCGCTCGACGTGCTTTTTTCCCTCTTCTTCCAATTTTCTTGCTTTGAGCAATGGACAACTAGTAGATAGTCCGCGATCTATGCATGTGAAATTACGGTAATATTTTAAAACAATTTAATTAAGCACAAATTTATATAATTATACTCACGCTCATCATACAGTTAAAGGCTTTCAAAAGAGATAAAATAAAAGCAATGGCTTAAAATTTTTAATTTTGAATTTGTACACCATCTATCTGTAAAAGAAATTTCCTTTTTGTAGTAAAATTAACTGTATGTCTACTATTTTAAATGGATTCTATTTATCATTTGTAGTATGTATTATTTTTCATTTTTTTAAAACTCCTAAAAATCTGATTTTCAAAACGTTATAAAATATATGGCTGTAAATCTCAATCACAGATACGATTCGATGGTTTCTTGGCTTTGTTAATCGTGCTTTACATTTGATCATCGGCCATTCGCTCGACGTGCTTTTTTCCCTCTTCTTCCAATTTTCTTGCTTTGAGCAATGAACAACTAGCAGATAGTCCGCGGACTATGCATGCAAAATTACGGTAATATTTTAAAACAATTTAATTAACCCTCTAAGCGGTTCACACGTACAATTCCGCCAAACCGATGAAGTCTTAAAAACGTACAATTTTCGACCTCCAAAAACGCTCCAAAAATAGATGTTATGTACATTTTTGCTTTACTGCTTCCCCCCATGGAATTTTGTGGTAGGAGGTTCAGGTCGATTGTTTAGGAATTGCACTCCTCTTTGACTGACATTTATTGAGGGATGCCCTAATATCCCCTGAGGCACAAAGACGCTGATAGCTTTTCATGGCTCTGTAAATCTCTATTTCGTTCGAGGTAAGAGATGTATCTCTAATTGCACCACTTAAATATCTTGGATGTCGGATTGTCTTTCGTATAAAATATAAACAAGTCTCTCAAAGAATTTTTATTTGTACTTTTAGAATACATTATTTCTTATGGGATGATCTTCGAGACTCGAGGAGCTTTATGTGTATCAATTAGCAATCTATAATATCTATTTATATATATATATTTATAACCTGAATAGAAGGGGCATTAACGAGGGTGGGTTTCCCGTATTTCATTCTAGTCGACAAAGGGTCAAGGAAAAATCATAGAACGCTTTGGCTACTGACACAGTTAACCTGTAGCGTATATTTTGGAGCCTTTTTTTCCTGATGTGTTCCACTGAGAGGGTTAAGCATAAATTTATATAATTACAGCGGCTCATCATACAGCTAAGCACTACTGTTTTCAGACCATAGTCAAAACCGAAACACATTCTTCGAGAGTAGTAGAAGTTGTAGTTCTCATAGAAGTAGGAGTCTAAGGGAAATAGTAGTTTTTTACAAGGCTTTCAAAAGAGATAAAATAAAAGTCAATGGCTTAAAGTTTTAATTTTGAATTTGTACACCTATAACTGTACAAGAATATTTTCAGGTATCTTACAGTTATCTAAATATCGCAAATTTCTTCGTAAAATGGCCTCCAAATAACGAATATTATATTTTTACCTTATTTATTAAGCAGTTTTCCAAATAAGAATGTAAATATATATATATGAATTATAAAATAAACGATATCTGTAGAGTTCGTTAAAAAACTATTAACTTTTCATTATTAAACAAAACCCTCTTCATTTTCAGTAAATTACACGTTATTATGTACAGCAGTCAGCAACACGTGCAAAACTGTCAAGCCATCAGCAAGGATACATTCTATATCTTCCTTCTTTTCACGGTACGTTTTATTACATTTCAGTGAAACAAAAAAAAAATGCATAAACATACTATTTTAACTTTCTATATTTTACTGGCGAACGAATCAATGCGATTGCACATTTAGATAGGAAGAATATGTCTCTGCTAAACTTCATATGCTCTTGACTGTAGCTAAAAATGTCGCATATTCCGCCTGGATTCATATATATGTACTCCTTGCTAATACAATACTTAACGAAAATCTTTTTGTGATATAATTTCCCCACCCCTATTTTTCAAAATAAATGTAATATTTTTCAATCTAATTTAGGATTTGGAAATTTCAAATGTTTTCTGTACAGTAGAAAGAGAATTTGTATTTAACGAATCTTCCACGAAAAGAACTATTTTTAGGTATTTAGTGAATTCGTTAAATTAAGGCCAGACTACATTCCTGGAAATTAATGGGCTGAATATGGTACCATCTAATGAATTATTATTTATGGTTTTACTCTTTTAAATAAAGGTTTCATATTTATAATTTTAGCAGAAATACCTCTAAAACATTAACGCATTAAATCTTCTTTTTTCGAAATATAAAAATATAGGTTGTAAATCCTCTATGGGAACAAGGAAACTTTAAATGATAGATTTTGATATGAAATATAAATGGATTTTTGTTCTGAAAAGTTGAAGTTAAACATTTCATTACCAAAAGATATTTTCGGAGTATGGTTATTTTTATTCTTAGATTAAACATGTTTTGTAATATACCCTTATTTTAACTAATTTAAAATAATATTCACCAATTTGATGATTTTGTATTAAATTAAGCATTTCGAAATGTTACAGGTGAACTACTTTGATGTATTTCTAATTCGAAATTTCTGGGTATTCTCTATTAATTCATTTGTCATTTAATGAGGTGCACTTTTAAAAATTTCAAAAGTTTTTACTCCAGCTATAGATGATTTAAAACTATGAAATAAAACATAAAACAAGTACTAAAACATGGTATACTTTTAACCCTTAATTTGACAAGATGTTTTTTCAAATATTTTTTAATTTCTGTTATTTTTCCATGTCTGTATAGACATTAGGATCTCTGTAAAATAAACAAAAAAATATATCATTTTCCATTTTTGAGATAATTAATGTCCTCTGTGGTGAACACTGACAATTATGTTATATAGTATTTATAAATATAAATGTCCGGTGTAGCGGCCAAACTTAGCCAAATTAAGGGTTGAATATTTGTCTTAACATGGTGTTTAAATGAAATTGTGTACCCAGTGTTAATTTTATATAAATTTTAGAAAAATTAAAAACAATTATTTCGTATTGTCTAGGTACATTTTTAAAAAATGTTCTTGGACTAATCAATTTTTATTAAATTGTCTCTCATGTTGTTCAAAAATGATTTTCTATTATATTGATATCTATATATTATATGTAACATAATGTTGTATTATTATTATAACGATAACGTTAAAAATTGAAATTTAAAAAAATAACAGTCAATGTCTCTTATGTACTTAAAGTATAGATCTAAAAAAATAAAGTATATATAACAGCTTTAAGCAATGTTAAAGAACATTAAATTTTAGCTTCATGTTTTTTTTTAATCCATTTTCATTCGGAGTACGAAATGCGATATGAGTTATAGGATTTTGCTGCCTTTTTTACCGGAGTAGTTTAAAGCATTGCACTGTCTGGAAAATTCCCTGGCATATTTTTGTAATATCGGACAGATATTCTTCCCTCATATATTTACTTTTAGGTTTTCAGGTTCACCATATTTTCTCTGAAAACATCAAGTTAGTCTTTTTTTTTATTCTTTTCTCAATTCCTTTTTCAATCCAGTTCTTTCAAAGTTTCTAAAGATTGTTAAAAAATATTTTTAACATAAAAAAGTAAAAATTGAAGAATGTATAGATGACATTTATGTACTTTTTGGAAAATTTTGACATCCAATCCTTCTTTTACAAAGTATATTCACATTTCTTAAAAAGTTTTGCACGTCAAGTAATAGATTCGATGGAAAATTATTGTAAAATATGTATATTTCTTCCAGGCATAAATTGGTTATATATATACATGCGTAAATAAAATGTTTTTTAAATTCTATTTCTAATGTGTTGATTTGTTATGAAACATAATGTCAAAAACTTATAAACATATTATTAGCTGATAAATGGAAATATTTAATAATGTACAGCTTTAGAATAAGTATCGAATTGTGGTATTGGACATTTTGAGGAAAATATAGATTTGCACAGTATTCTATTATACAGTCTATTCCAGGGATCGCCAAACATTTTCGGCCTCAACCCAAAAATCGATAGAAAATAAATTTGGTGGCCAAGATAAATTTTCTAAAATTTTAAAAACAATATACAAGTATCTAACTGTTTAAATATGTTAATGAGATGAATGAAATTGCGATTTCATTTTTAAAAGTTCCTAACACTGATGTTCAAAGTGAGATGTCGTCATTTTAAGGAAGGATGCAAAATGCTTATCTGACAGTCTACTTATGAAATTATTCTTTCTAAGGTTCAAAGTGAAAAACACTTGTTCCCATATAAGAAGCAAACATATCGCTGATCTTCAGGGAGTGAGATAATAAATTTGGGATATAATATTTAAGCAAAGTAGAAAAGGAGATGGATATATAGTGTATAAATATATATTTCTTTTAATTTACCTCTGACCGGGAACTTAAAATTCTATCCGAAGGCCGAATAAAACCTTCCAGCGGGCAGGAGTTGGCCCGCGGGTCGTTGTTTGCCCATCCCTAGTCTATTCCATAAGATCATATCGCTCATAATTTCCTCAATAGATACAGCGCATATACCGGCTTAATTGCACGTGTTGTTCAAACATTAGAGAAGAATGCTTTATGGCTCTATTCTTTATTCGATTTGTTTTGCTGCGTTTAAATCAACAATAGAAGTCGTGCGTGTACCGAGTGCAAGCGTGGAAATGGCATCACCACAATGAATTGGCCCTCTCAGTCGCCTGACGTCAATCCAATTGAAAACGTGTGTTCTTCCATGAAGATGAAGCTCAGGGCAAAATGTGTATACAATATAAAGCAGCTAATATAAAGCTGCAAGTCGCCATTTACGAAAAATTTGGAGGTATCTACTTTTGAAATCAGGCCAAAAACTTGTCGAGAGTATGCCTCGAGGCTGCCAAGCAGTAATTGACAATAATGGGGACTGTACAACTTATTAGGTGAAATGCATTTCAGTTTAATATGTATACTACTCGGTACAAATGTATTTTTTACTAATTCGTTTGTATTTTCAAAGAAATAGACGACACTCTCTTATATAACAGACTGTACTTTTCTATTCCCTTAACAAAGCTAATGAAAGAATTTATCTTTTTTTCAGTACGACACTATTTTCGTAAACATTTTTAATTGCACAAAAACTTCTTTTTCTAATATTTGTCTAATATTTTTTTGTATTTCACTAGAAAAGGGGGGAAACATTTAAACTTGATTTATTTTAAAAGGTTTTGACAATTATTCAAAGACAGGTTAACTTTTTATGATTGTCTTAATTTACACATAGTGCTCAGAATTTTACACAGAAACGAATTTGATAAATATGTAACCACATTTTATGGTAACTACTCACCTTTAATATTTCCTTGACTACTGTATTGAATGGAAAGAATTTTACTTTGAATAACCATGAATCCTGAATTTTCGTTTTGTTTTAAGCCATTTATTTATTATAATGTTCAACTGTCTTAATTTAAACATAGGGCTCAGAATTTTACACAGAAACTATTTTGATAAATATGTAACCCCAATTTACGGTAACTACTCACCTTTAATATATCCTTGACTACTGTATTGAATGGAAAGAATTTCTACTTTGAATAACCATGAATCCTGAATTTTCGTTTTGTTTTAAGCCATTTATTTATTATAATGTTCAACTGTCTTAATTTAAACATAGGGCTCAGAATTTTACACAGAAACTATTTTGATAAATATGTAACCCCAATTTACGGTAACTACTCACCTTTAATATATCCTTGACTACTGTATTGAATAGAAATAATTTTACTTTTACTAAACATGAATCTTCAATTTTGATTTTGTTTAAAACCATTTAGTTATTATAATGTTCAACTGTCTTAATTTAAACATAGTGCTCAGAATTTTACAGAGAAATCATTTTGATAAATATGTAACCCCAATTTACGGTAACTACTCACCTTTAATATATCCTTGACTACTGTATTGAATAGAAATAATTTTACTTTTACTAAACATGAATCTTCAATTTTGATTTTGTTTAAAACCATTTAGTTATTATAATGTTCAACTGTCTTAATTTAAACATAGTGCTCAGAATTTTACAGAGAAATCATTTTGATAAATATGTAACCAAGTTTTACGGTAACTACTGTATTGAATGGAAAGAAATTTACTTTGAATAACCATGAATCTTGAATTTTGGTTTTGATTTAAGCTAATTAGTTATTATAATGTTCAACAGTAATAAATAATCAATAATTGAATCAGGTAGTTGCTTATCTTTATTTTTAATATTTTAAATTTGATATGCAGAATCTGTAGAAAACAAATGATAAACCAAACCAGAAGTCTATAGTAGAATGAAAGTGTTTTTAATGATGAAACACATCACATGATGAATTGAAGGTACACAAAATTAATTTAGAATTTTGAATTAGATTTTAAAACACATGTTTAACACTGAAAATGTTTAGATTACTCGAACAAAGGAATATAATTACACACACACTGATTAACAAGCTAACTTTTGTAGCGTTGAATACTAAAAACAAATTAAAAAAAACATTAGATGGTGATGCCATCTGTTAAAATACAAACAACCGTTAGAAGAGAAATTATATAAAATAAAAATAAAACAGCTGATATGAATTATTAAACAATTAAAATTTAATAGCAAGTCTTTTATGAAGACTGAACACTAAAATTATATTAAAATAACTGCAAATTTGTTTGAACCATGTTTATGTAACCAAACAATAGATAATCAAAAGTTACAAATTCTGTAATTATTAAAAATTTATAAATAAATGTCATTTTATGTTTATATATGTGTGTGCCTGTATGCGCAATTACAAAAAATAATTCATTATTTCTATTATTTTACAACAATATTTTCTAATTTTAAAATTATCGATATCAATGCATATTCTCTTTTACAATTTTTTATCCAGTTCTTTCAAATATTATTTTCCCATTACTTAGCTGATAAACTCGTTAAATTCAATGTCAAAAATGAGTAGAAAATAATATTTTTATACTGAATTTGCAGTTTACTCCTCGTCGTTTTCTGAAATATTTTATTCTTTTATTATTTATCATTTGTATAATTTTTATCATCTGCATACTTTTCAATAGGTGTTATCCCTCGGTTAACTGCATTTCCTACCACGAATCATAAATCATCTATATAATACGTGACATTAAATTTAACACTCAATTTTTATGATATCAGAAAAGTTCTGCCATCCATATTATATCGACAACAATTTTATAGTACTAATTCTACACAGACAATGCCAAGTAAATAAACATTTGTCTTGAAATTAATTTATCTAATTATCTATCTATTTGTTTATCTATCTCTGTCTATACACACACACAAATATATATATATATATATATATATATATATATATATATATATATATATATATATATATATATATATATATATATATATATATATATATATATATATATATAAAGAATATTGTGTTTGTGTGTTGAGATTTACACAAATCTCTCTGGTACGGTATACCAAAGAGCCTTCACATTTTAGACGGCATTTTTGATGCCACAAATTGAAAACTGACAATTTTTAAGAATATTTTCCCAATTCTAACATGACATGAAAACACAAGAGATATTAGAGATTCCGGTAAATAGTAGTTAATAGTAATTAATGCCGTGTATATTTTACCAAGAGAAAGAGTATGATAGCTATTCATACTTCTTTAAACAGTTTATTATGTGAAGGTTAAAAAGCTGACATTGGATATTTGAATATTGTTTGCAGTTACTTCATATTCATATATATATATATATATATATATATATATATATATATATATATATATATATATATATATATATATATATCTATATATATATATATATATATATATATATATATATAGATATATATATATATATATATATATATATATATATATATATATATATATATACATATATGTACTGAAAATTACACGAGCTTCTCTCAATAAATGGAAGTGTAGTTAGTAAATATGCCAAGTATTCTTAATTACAGCAAAATTTTGGTGCTGTTATACTGGAATCTCTTTTAAGTCTTTTGAGGTTAAACACTCATCCCGTGGTATTCGAGACACCATGACAATTAAATGTAATAAAGATAAAAATTTAAATATCGATACAATTATACTTCTTCATGATTTTGAATGCATTCAGGATTTTATTCAGTTATACGTGTTAACAGAGTATGTGATTATGACATGTGAATCATTATATTGTAAAAGTAATTTAGTTAAAAATCGATGATAGGGAATTTCATGATACTCTCGTTATTTACTAAACAAAGTGTTATCATAAAACAGGGGTATTGAAGAAAAATAAAACTTTATGCTTTCGTATGTGAAAACAGCGTCATTATAAAATTAAATGAATTGTCAAAAATTTGCAGAGTTATAAACGAAAATGTAAAAAAGATATAATAATAATATTTTGGTTAATATGCAAGGCCAAGAATACTTAATTAACTTCTACTGATGTTATTTGGAAAACATAATATGCCTAAAAATTATATATATATATATGTAAAATTGACTAAAATAAAAATTAAAATATTACTTGATTTTGGTATTAGATATTGGATTTTGTTTGAAAATTATTATGTGTCAAATTTTATTGCAAACATCAATGTAGACTTTAAAATAATGCATAACGCATAGTTCTCTTCCATAACAAGATCTGAGATTGCTTCTCTTAAGTACAATTGGCAAAATATTTACGTTACAAACAGTGTCATTCAAATCTTGATACGCAACGTTAGTGATTTATTTTTAGTGATATAGAAACATTTAATAGAGCATGTCCTTTTATCATTTTATTAAAGAGTATGTGTAATGTATAAAATACTAACAAGAACACACAAACTGCTAAAATTTCACCATATGTCCCCAAAACTCGTGTTAGCATAATTTTATATAATTATGTGAAAGCATAAGAAAGTGTACTAGAATAGGTAATAAAATCATCTGGAGATACTGAAATAATTTGAAAGAACGTAGTGCGTAGAAAAATTGTTTTATCGTCATCTCTGTACAAAAATCTTCGGAAGATGAGCTATTTCGTTTATTGATATGAGTGCGTTAGTTTAATGCTACGGTATGCTGTTTAGCTACACGAAGATTAATGAGACTAATTTTTGAAAATTTCCACTTAGTGAGGAAACATATCTAAAATTAAAAACTGATTTAATTTTACGTCAATATTATAAACGTAGATTTCTAAACTTAAATATTATAAAAATAACCATTTTTTTATAGTTTATATTATAAGATTGCCAGTAATTCCGTTAATTTAAAAACATGTAGCACAGTAGCAGTACAGTGCTTTGATTGATTGCTATAATGCTAGACAATTAAATTACAAATACATATTTTTTCAACTTAGAAAAATTGATTAATTAAATTAAGTAGCAAATAAATGTCTTTTTTTATTTTTATAAATCATAATATTCTGAAGTCAATATTCTTTTATAACCCTGGTGTACAAAACTTAAGCAACAAGTATCCCTCTACTGAATTAGCGAGCGTACTCCAATGATTTAAATTCCATTGTGCATGTGTTGAATGCTTTGGGGAGACACATTGCAGCACGCTTACATCCTCCGGAGAATACCCAACAGCTCAAACGGATGCTGATTGCGGAATGGGAAC
Organism: Pardosa pseudoannulata; assembly: GCA_032207245.1. Taxonomy (NCBI): domain Eukaryota; kingdom Metazoa; phylum Arthropoda; class Arachnida; order Araneae; family Lycosidae; genus Pardosa; species Pardosa pseudoannulata. Next base: position 129,804,311 of record CM063510.1, read on the forward strand.
TCCTACCTCAAGAAATGTTGGACCAGCTGGTTCTGAGTATGTGGAGACGGTGCGAAGCACCCATTGCAGTTAGGGAAGGGCATATCCCAAATTAAAGAACATCTGCTTGTTGTTGTTCTTCTTGGATAGACAATCATGAGTCAAGATACTATGCTTTCAATAAAACTTGTTTTTGTTTGATTCCATACCGTAAGCATTATATTCCTTTTTCAGCGATGCTTTCGTCATCTTTACGTACGTAATATTATCCGTCATTTCTCAATTTCATGTCTCTCAGATGATTTCTCGTAGAGGTAAACCCACCTTTGCTTAAGTATTGTACACCATTGTATTAATGAATTTATTTTTTAAAAGTTGTTATTTTCCATTAGAATGATATTTCTACTAAAGTTTTTATCGTATTTAAGTATTAACTACAGTTTAGATTTCATCTACTTCTAACCACTTTAAACTTAAGAGGACCTAAAAAATTCAAGAATTTATGGAAGAAAAGTAGAGTTAAATCTAAAATTCTTTCTATACATGCTTTTAACAGTAGATTACTTTGTATGAGTGAATCATTTTCTATTTTTTTCTATTTAAAAATTTATTTTCTTATAAAATGTACTTTTAATTTAAGCTCTTGTTATCACGTATGTTTGAAAGATATAATTTACACTATTTATTTATTTCTATTGCCATTAATTTTCACGAATGTAACTACAACAGCGAAAACATTTTATTCAAGAGTATTTTTATTTACAGTAACAATGTGAGCTGAGATTTCTCCTTAAAAAATCAAGTTAGTCTATTGTCAACAATTCTGCTATTGTCATTCCTCTTTCAATACAGTTTATGAAGGTTTCCATTTACCCCAGGAAGAACGTGGAATTGGAGAATACATAGACATTTTTATGTGTTGTTTTGAAACATTTTTCTTTTTATTATATTTTTTTCAGTTAGTATATGTTTCTTTATTTTATTGAACTTTAGACCTAGTCAAAAATATTTTAGAAAGGGAAAAAATCTATTTGTTGCAGGACATTTTACTTCTCATCTTGTATTCAGTTTTAATAATATTATCCACATAGACTATACTTGAATTCATTTATAGACTCTTTTAAAATTTAAGAATACTCGATTCGCATGTAATAAAATAAAATAGGCATTCCGGCTTGATTAACATGAAAAAACACCACCGCTCTTAAGCTGCACCGCCAAAATTTTTAATTTATGTTACACAATTAAAATTTTTTACTACAATTTTTTCGTTCAATTTTCTTTTTAATTATGTGGAAATTTCTAAGTTAAACATATTTGCCGTTATAATGTTACATTTCTTATAAAATTTAAACATACCATGAACCTGTCATATAATTAACTTACACGTTTCTGATATATCTTGGGGTAATTAGAAAATTATTATTTTATTCTATGGTAAGTAAAAAAAATTTCTTTAATAAAGGCTACTTTTATGAACATGTTTATTAAGGTTATGCTTTCATTAAATGGTTTTCGTAATTATCTTTTTAGTTGCTTTTTAACTTGCTTAAAACAGGTTAATGGAATATATGTGAAATATTATACACACACATATATATATATATATATATATATATATATATATATATATATATATATATATATATATATATATATATATATATATATATATATATATATATATATATATATATATATATATATATATATATATATATATATATATATATATATATATATATATATATATATATATATATATATATATATATATATATATATATATATATATATATATATATATATATATATATATATATATATATATATATATATATATATATATATATATATATATATATATATATATATATATATTATCATTTTTGGAAGTATAAATAAAAAGTTAATTTTAAATCTAAATTGATTTTTTAATAAACCCCCCGTTCTGTGATTCCGCATCGACTGATGTAAAAACTAGTTTTTATTTGTCGAAATGTTTCCAGGATCTATGTAATAGACAGTAACATTCGGATTCGTTTTCCTGTATATACCGTTATTTTTGCACCCACAAACATGTTGTTACACTAACCCGTACGAGTACGTAACCCGCGCTGATAGAGTATCAGCCGCCAGAAAACGTAGTAGTACGTGTGCCGCCTACAATGTGTTAAAATTACTCTAGAAAATTCAGGTATTTATGAAGTAAAAGTATATTTAAATCTACAATTCATTCTATGTATGCTTTTAACTGTAGGTTATATTGTATCACTTTCTATTTACTATTTAAAACTTTATGTTCATATAAAATTTATTACAAGATGAAACAAAAAAAAAATCATGTACCTTCAATTTAAGCTCGTGACGTTATTTATCACGTACGTTTGAAAGCTATTCCTTACAATAATTCTTTTTTTCTATTGCCATTAATTTTCATGAATGTAACTACAACGGCGAAAACACTTTATACAAGAGTATTTTTATTTACAGTAATAATGTGAGCCGAGATTTCTTCTTAAAAAAATCAAGTTAGACTATTGTCAACAATTCTGCTATTGTCATTCCTCTTTCAATACAGTTTGTGAAGGTTTCCATTTACCCCAGGAAGAACGTGGAATTTGAGAATACATAGATATTTTTATGTGTTTTTTTTAAACACTTTTCTTTTTATTATACTTTTTCACTTAGTATATGTTTCTTTAGTTTATCGACCTAGTCATAAATATTTTAGAAAGAAAAAAAAATTTGTTGCAGGACATTTTACTTCTCATCTTGTATTCAGTTTTAATAATATTATCTACATAGACTATACTTGAATTAATTTATAGACTCTTTTAAAATTTATGAATACTCGATTCCAATGTAATAAATTCTAATAGGCATTCCGGACTAGTTTAACATGAAAAAACAACTCCGCTCTTAAGCTGCTCCGTCAAAATTTTTAATTTATGTTACACGATTAAAATTTTTGACTACAGTTTTTTCGTTTAATTTTCTTTTTATTTATGCAGAAATTTCTACGCTAAACATATTTGCCGTTATAATGTTACATTTCTTATAAAATTTAAGCATACCATGAACCTGTCATATAATTAACTTACACGTTTCTGATATATCTTGAGGTAATTAGAAAATTATTATTTTATTATATGGTAAGTAAATAACTTTTTTTCTTACTAAATGGTATTTTTATGAACATGTTTATTAAGGTTATGTTTTCAGTAAATGGTTTTCGTAGTTATCTTTTTAGTTTCTTTTTAACTCGCTTAAAAAATGTTAATGGGATATACGTGAAATATTCAATGAATTATTGTTATTAACCAAATATAACGAAGACAGTTTTAATATGAGGTTCATTAATACATATTGAAATACGTATTGAAATTGTCACACATTTTGAATTTATTCGGTGAGTTCATAAATTCAAAATTGCATTAACAGTTCACATTAATTTTTGCTAAATAAATATAAAATGAAAGCTAATCCATAATATTGTCTGGCCATTTAATATTTCTCTAATTTTAAGAAACATTCCTCGCGGCTGTATTTAGATAATCTATTGGGATAATTAAACCTAATTGGGATAATTAGCCCAACACATTTTTTTCCAATGTTAATATTTCAGGGGCTAAGTAGTAATTCCCGTGTAATTTTTTGAAGAAATGAATTAGTTTAGAAAAGTGTGTATGGTTAATCTTGAGTATAAAGCTGACTATATGTAACTGTACAAGAATCTCAGCGATTCTGCAAACCAGTAATTTTTATAAATAACGGTTAAGTCTTATAGCACATCAACCTATTGGCGTTGAAGAAGAAACAGATTCCCTTTACTATTCATTTTCATGATCTTTTTCGTATGAAAAAGAAAGGCACACACGATCCTGATTCAAAACAAATAAATTGGAATGATTTCTCTATCAGATCCTTGCAATTTTAAAGAAATCCTTAAACCGCTAGGATGCGCATAACCCGAAGTAATACGGCAATCTACACCGGGTCTTGGTGCAACTTTTCTCAGTCAAGTGTCAACAAAATTGCTTTATAACACATTGGATATATATATATATATATATATTATATATATATATATATATATATATATATATATATATATATATATATAATATATATATATATATATATATATATATATATATATATATATATATATATATATATATATATATATATATATATATATATATATATATATATATATATATATATATATATATATATATATATATATATATATATATATATATATATATATATATATATATATATATATATATATATATATATATATATATATATATATATATATATATATATATATATATATATATATATATATAATATATATATATATATATATATATATATATATATACATATATATATATATATATATGTATATATATATATACATATAATATATATATATATATTATATATATATATATATATATATATATATATATATATATATATATACATATATATATATATATATATATATATATATATATATATATATATATATATATATATATATATTATATATATATATATATATATATATATATATATATATATATATATATATATATATATATATATATATATATATATATATATATATATATATATATATATATATATATATATACATATACGGCTTTTTGGAGGAAAAGTACTGATACTTTCGGTACTGATACTTTCATTTTCGTTTTATTTTGAGTTTCTGAATTGGTAATTTGCAGTATTAGTTTTAAGATATAAAATAAATTGCATTATTTTATGTTTCAAAATATTAAGTTGCTTAGAAGTTAAAACAGATTGAAACATGCAGTTTTCTTCTTATTCGTGAATAATGACTCACAAATCTGCAAATGTTTTTCTGGAGGAAATATTTCGAAGGTTTTATATTTATCCTCTATTATTAAATAATAGCGTATAGCCCGTCATAGGATGTATCAGTAAAATTTTTACTTTTCCAAAATTTTAAGGACCCAAACAGGCAGGATAATTTACAATTTTTTTAGCTACGTCGAAATTATAGTTACGTTCCTTTTTTTATAATTGAAATTATCATTTCAATACACCCTGCAGATAGATAGAATTTGTTTTTAATACCGGTGAGATCAAATTTTGCAAGAAATTGCAAGAAAAATAATCGATGATTCAATTTAAAATTACCACATATGTATCTAATCTACTATTTAAGCCAAATATAAATGATCTAAGTTGAGCGATAAAACGTATGGAAATAATGCAGACGATATGTAAATAATTTAAAATAAGAAATGATCCAATGAGATGGATTGACGTCATAATGCTAGGTTTCGTTTGGTTTGGTTTGGTATGCTACGGTCTACTTTTTGCAACATGAGGGCTAATGACACCTAAACCTACAGCTTAAATCTGATTCCTAACGGCTACAAACATGCATGCCACAGTCTGATTCACTAAGGCTATTGTTATATAGGGAATACTGCTTAATATTTTGAAAATAATTCTAATTCTGAATCATTTAAACAAAGATTTTAGCATTTTTATATCTTTATTGGCCAATATTTGTCACAATGCATTCATCTTGTCCACTTCCGTGAAATATATTAGTACCAAGTGAAAAATTTAGAATTTTAATATAAACCCGAATGAAATACTTCACGAAGTCCTGTGGATAAAATATAATCCTTAATATAAAAATTTCTCCTTTCATTGTGGTGAGTAGATACGCTGTGGTTATTTTTTTCCTGCCATTCAAAATGCCTTCAGCATCCAACTGGTGTTTATGTCTCGGTTACTTCGAAGTGAGTCAGATTTTCTTTGTAAATATAATTTTTTTTTCGGTAAGTTTCACTGCTTTGTGTCTGCTGTTATACTTTGAAATATGTTAAGAAATCTGCTAAAAAATCATAAAAGAATTTGAAGAATTTGAATTCACTTTTCTTTCCGTCAACCTACGCGTGGGTTTCAATTTATTTTTTGGGGTTTGTATGTTCTTCATTGAAGAATTTGGCAAGTCAAATTTTTAGATTGTGTGGAAAATATTTTACTAGTTTTATTTCATTTATTTATTTCCAGGGGTTTGGTCATTGTTGGTTAGATTTATTGTTAAAGAAATGTTTTTATTTATTGTTAGGGATATTTACTTGAACGTAAACCACAAACAAACAAAAGATAGTTTTTGTTACATTTTATTGGAGATATATGAAACTGTGCGATTAATGTTTTTTTCCATGAATGGATTTTAAAAACATGAAATATCATACCTAAGATAGCTGAAGGAATTTCCTAATAGGTAAATTCATTCGTTGCCACTTTTTTAAACTGCTTGAATAATGATGAGTTTGTTATTGACATTTACAGTTCCAAATATATAAATAATATACTCTTACTCTCCAATTATCTCCATATTTTTTATACCCAGAGTGACAGAACGGTACTCTAGTGAGTACCGTTCTCTGTACTAGTGAAACATCTTCACAGTATAAGTATTATAAGACACCTTATACAGTTGTTTACATTTTAACTCCATTATTTACATTAACACTTTGAACTCTGTAAATTTTACAAATTTACTCTCCATTTATCAGATGGTAAGTACTATTTGTTTAGAACCAAAGTAAATATTATTAACTGAAACTTTGAAATAGTTGAGGATACACCTTTGTGTTTACAATTTTTTATTGTTTTTTATTTTAAATCTATATATATTATGTGTTTTTACCAAGTTTGTATATGTAATTTTGCTTATTTTAATCTATTTATTACTTACAAACGCTGTTACATATTATATGTAATGTTGTTTTATAAAATATAATTAAAATTGATACAAATGCAAATAATACAGACTCAGTTTTCCATAAATAATATAACCTAAAAATGCATATCGTAGAAATGCAAATGAATAAATTATATTCTTATTCATTTCTAAATTTAAGAAAATTTTCAATTGTGCATCTAATTTAAAGCATAAAGGTATTAATATGTCCTCTCATTAAATCATTTTGCATAATGTGCAATACTTTATTTATGATTTATTGGATTATTTTCTAAATGTGTAGTTTTTTTCTTGTTCATTGTATTTTTTTATCCATTGTTTTATATAGATTATTATGTACATTATGTTTATTTGTATAAATTAAAAGCTTATTTCAAATCTGTTAGAGTCTAAAATAAGTAAAAAATATTATCGGAAAAATTTTCAGGGTGTTAAAATAAATTTAATGATTTTATAAAATACTGGTTTCTAAGGTAGTTATACTTAAAAAATGAATTTTAAAATTTTTTTATTTTTATTATTCAAAAAGTACAACTAAGGTAGTGTATATATAAAATTGATACAAATGTAATCTATGAAAATATATAATAAAAATGCATAGATCAGAATGAAAATAATAAATTGTATTCTTATTCAAATCTATTTAAGAATTTTTCAGCTTATTAGATATATATTCAAGATACAAAGTTTTTAGCTGTTTAGTCATTATATATTAAATATAAAAATATTTTTATAATTGTGTATTTAAATTGGTGTTAAATTTTTTAAATATTTACAAAACATATATATTATGTAATATTTGTGATTTTAAACATAGAAAAAACGCTTAGCAAATTTTGACAAAATATAAACAGAATTTAGAAAATTATATAATTTCAAGCAATTCATTATGTATTTGAAATGTTTTTTAACAATAAGCAAAATAAATATTTTTGACTGATTGTAATAGGAGTTTTTTTTTTTATTTTTGTTTAATACTTCATCATATTTAAATGCATATATAATGGTATTTGAATTCATAAGTTTGTTAATATAATCCTTACATATATATAAATTCATTATTTTTAAAGATGTATTTCTTTATCTTTAACCATATTTACTAATTTTTATTATATATATTTCTAAAAAAATTTTATTTATTTTATATAAATTTCCTTTCAAATAAATTTTTCTATTATATATACCGCATGAATATTTTGATTTCATACCACACTAGCAATCATATGCTTGAAATACATTTTTGAGAATCAATATGTATAATATTTTTTTTATGTTGTCGTCAATTGAACATGTAAAATTAACAAAATAAATACTTTTACAAATTAATTCAATTTACCTTTTGTAAGAAATGTCTTTTTTTTAATTCTTAATTTTACTAGGTTTTTTTACAGTAAAAATATTAAATTTAAATATTTTCCACTTATGTATTTATATACTTCATTGCATGAAAGTTTTTCATAGCTCTCTAGCACTTGATCAATATGCTTAAATAAAAAGGCTTCCCGATTCTATTGCAACATAAATTTTTACTGATTACCGATAAGAACTTTAATATAGCGTCTTCTAAAATTTAATCTCTGATTTTCTAAAATTAATTATTTCAGAAACTAAAGAAAACATTTCAGTATTAACTTTTTAAATTAATTCCAGGATGTTTTTCACTACAACTGTTAACTGCATTTAATGTTTCTTTGAATTCTTCAGTTTAAAAATGACTCATTTTGTAGAATCGAAGATTTTTATAATTTTTATAACTTTACAAATTATTATACTTTTTACTACTAAAAAATTTACTTTCATTAACAAAAATACAGTTGCTTTCATTGTAGTTAGATTTACTCAGTCTTTAGGAATATTATACTTTTGTAGTTGAATATTAGAAAATAATTTTTATCGAATTTTTTTAATCTTCCATTTCATATATAATAGGATTAATGTTATGACAATCTTTTTATACTACAGTTGTTTTAATAATTAAAATAAGAATTTTCGTATATCTTCAATAAATTTTGTGATTGATAAAAATGTATTACTAAATGAAAGTATTTTATATTTGAAAAAAAGTTGCTCTTAAAGCAGCATTAAATATCATATATTTAAAATACTATGTTCATAGTAGAATTAAAGAAATTATTTACTCTCCTGTTTTTTGAAATTAGATCTCATATCCGAAATGATTAATGTTATAAAAACCTTTAAATACAACAGTTGTGTTGATTACTAAAACTAGAATATCATATTTAATAATTACTTCAATCTTATATAAAAAATAATGGATACTTTTATTAACATTTTTCTCTTATTAACATTTTATATAGCTGAACTTTAATCTGTTTAGTTTTAACTTCTAGTTTTAGCAAAAAATGTTCAAAGAATATTTATGTTTTTAATATGAACATTTCTATGCATTTTTTTTATAATCTTGCCTCCTACCAAAATTTTTCAAAGTGCTAATATTTGTAAATTTTTAGTTGCTCTGTAATTTTCAGTGTTAATTGAACTCAGTAATAGTTTACTTTTTGATTTAATGCAAAAAAATTTTAAATTAGAAATTTATTCATTAATCATTCTTCTGGCATTAATGTTTGATATTACGATCTTGCTGCTTTAAATGTCAAACGCCATTTTCTTCAGAGGATTGAATGATGACATCTTATAGCCTTTTAAAACCAAGTGGCGATGATTTAGTTCTGTTGGTAATTTGACAAGTATTCAGAATTTGTTATGCTATTCCTTATTTTGACAAAATAAATACTCTTTTCCTGTGATTTTGTGTTTCTAGTTTTCGTGGAAATTCCAATAGTGGGAGTTACAAATCGTGGGGCTTCTACTAACAGTCATCTTCCTTCAAAATCACTGAGAAAGGGATTTATTTTAAAAATGAGAGCTGTAAAATAATAACAGAATGCATAGGATCAAAAGACAAGTTTTACCTGCAATTTGTGAAGGCTCTGTGGTCAGTAGACTATCAGTTTATCAAGTACTTTTTGCTGTTGAGTGTATCTTTTCCTCCTGAAATCCCAAAAAGCTTCAGTCTCCCACTTTGTCCCCAGGAACACTTCTCCTTTAGGAGTATACGGGCTTCACGACCCTGGGGTGTTTGAGTGATCTTTCTCTTTACGTCTTCCCTGGTAGACCAGAATTTGCCTCTGTAGTGCTTGTTCCTTACTGGAGTTGACCACATTAAGCTTCGAACCATCACGGGCCTCGCGTAGGCCATCAGCAGCTCTATAGCTGTCGTGGTTGCTGTCGTGTTAACTGGTCTTCAGTTTGTCAGCTGCTGTATGGACATACTAGTCTGGGTTAGCTTAAGGAATTCTCTTAGTCTCCCACTTTAGTTCCGTAACTGCTTGAAATTTGGAATTCAGGTAAGAGAGGCTTAGGGGAGCTTTTACTTTCGATTAAAGCATTTCTTAATAATAAATGGATACTAGCAAAGTTTCAATGTGATGAACAAAGAATCCTTTTCTTGGTTATTTTTTTAAAAGTGAAAAAAATAATGCAACGAAAAAGTGAACCAAAAGTGATCTATTCAACCGAGTGTTTTTCTGAGTAAAATAGTGAATTCTTGAGTAGCAAGTTTAGCATAATTTCGTATTAACAAACTAAATACTCACCTTTAATAAAAAGAACTCATCGTTACGATAAAATATATTTTAATTTAATGTTTCCTACCTGTCGTTAACAAAATTGGAGATGCTTAAGTTCAGATTAACCAAATTTAAAGAAAAGGTCTGCAGAGAAATACATAACTCTAAATGTATGCTATGATGATGCAAGATTCTAGTACAGAGAGATTTTTTTTATCTTTCCCCTAGCCCTAATCGAAAATCTGAAGATTTTCATGTATACCGAAAGTGTCAAGACCGCTTCTTACCCCACATATTGATAACGTAGGGACTAAACTGACGTCGTCGTATTTTCTTGCAAGAACGATTGCTAGAAATGTCAAGTAGTGGAAGATGTGTTCAGTATGATAGAATCGCTGGTTGAGCGCAAAAGAATTGAACATGAGAGTACTTCTGATCATTTAGGAATGCTACCTTACCTTAGAAATGCAAATTTCTTTTTCTCTTTCATACTTTTTAAATTTGCAATTTGGGCAGAATTGAGACTTGGAACCATCAATGCTTCTTTATCTACATATGATTGTCAAATTGCTATTTAAGTTATATTATTACAAAGTAAATTTAAAAGATAAACAATCCATATTTAATGCATACATAGTATATAATAAAATTAGTTGTCTTAACTTTGCCAAATATTTAGATATAATATATTAACTAGTAGATAAGACACACATAGTACATCAATATTTTATTAATTATAATGTCATATAAATTTCTTTTGAAAAATAGTCAGGTCATTCATACATACTCACAAACTAACACACATATATAAATAAATAAATAAATAAATAAATAAATAAATAAATAAATAAATAAATAAATATATATATATATATGTATAAATATATATATATATATATATATATATATATATATATATGTATAAATATATATATGTATATATATATATATATATATATATATATATATATATATATATATATATATATATATATATATATATATATATATATATATATATATATATATATATATATATATATATATATATATATATATATATATATATATATATATATATATATATATATATATATATATATATATATATATATATATATATATATATATATATATATATAGAGAGAGAGAGAGAGAGAGAGAGAGAGAGATGAAAATTAAATTTAGCAATTACTACAAATTATTGGGGAGAATAACTCTGTCATAATTGTAAGGGATTTGGAGTATGTAAAAGTAAAGTATTTTATCAGTTGTACATAATGATAATGCAAAATTTATTTTCATGTGATGCCATAACTATCTTGACCTAAGAATACTCAATGGATGCTATGTGCTTGACCTGAAGTATCTAAAAAATACATTTGGCAAACATGGAAATATCAGAAAATTCCATTCTCTTATTTAAGTCTCAATATTTCATTTTTATAACTTATTTTATGACTATTTTTTCTACAATCCTTTGTTTTTTAAACATCCACTTCACTTTACAAGTGACACCAACTTAAAGCCGATTAGGCAAGGATCTAGATTAGGCCCTGGAATTCAATAACTGTTGTCAAATGAAACATCTTCGTTTGTTCACTCATACACAAAATACTAGTCCAAAGTACGTGTCTTAATCTAACCTTTGGCCAGGCCGACTTTTCAACTCCATAAAATAGTCAGCTTCTAATTGGGTAAGGGAAATTTATCCGAACGAATTTAATAATACAAGTTCATTCTTAAGCGGTTCATTTTAACTTGTTTGTTGCTTGAAAAGTCGATCTGCGTAATGAGGAGTGCAAAACAACTTCGCTTTATGAGGTTCTGCTCGCTGCCTGGTTGTGGGTTAGCCTAAGTTTTAGTAAGGTCAAATGTATTAATTTTGTAATCGTTTTCAATGTTTTTCTTTTACTAGTAGTAATATTGTTTAACAGTTTATGTTACCAGTTTAAAGTATTCTATTCCATGTTTATTTGCCTTAAACCTTTTCTTTGTATGTTTTAAGTAAATTAAATGTTAGTTTTATTTTTAAAAGTTTGTTTATGTTCATTTATATTTAAAACACATTGCTGATACTCTGCAACGATAACTTTTACAATTCCATTTTTTTACAATTTAAGATTGTTTAAGAAGTCTGTTTAATTTTTAGTTTGACTAAATTAAATTAAATATCAATAACTTGGAACGACAATCACTTTATTTGACATTCCTTGAAGATTCTGTTTCATGTTAATACTTTATTACAATGAAGGGAAACTTACATTACTACACATTTTATTTTAAATCAACTTTTGTTTTCTAATACCTAGATTAAAAGAAACTTCGATTATTTTAATTAAATATTTTACTTGAAAAATTTAGTTTAACAATTAAAATAGTTTTAGTTGAATTTTTATTTTCAATGCTTTTGAAAAATTGGATGTGGTACAAAGAGAAACCCAGGGAATAGTTATAAAACCCCAGCGAATCAACAATATTTTTCACAAATATGCAAACAAAGTTTTTGTTTAATTTAAACCTTTAAATTTGCTTTAAAGTTTCCTTCTCTTAGCACTTTGAGAAGAATAAAATTAACAATAAACTTTGCTCCGAGGGACTAGTTTTGTTTTTACTGCTAACCTTATTTTTACTCATATACATATTTCCAGAGGGACAGATAATAACTAACATCACTTATTATGATTTAGAGAATAAAATTAAAGGTTTATTTTAATTTTTAGGTTTACTCAAATTCATTTAAGATACTTTAAAAGCATATTGGCTATTCACTGGCCTTTTCATCCTATTTGTGTCTAATTGTTTCACTGTCTATTACATTTGATATGTTTATATTTTTCTACTAATTTGATGAGAATACTGCACTTTATTCTTTCCTGTAGTCAATATATCTTCGAATGTTTTTCAAGTAGATCCTTTGACCTCTTTTTAACTGCTTTTTTTTGTTTGATAATTCTTCTCCAACTCTTCATAGAGAAGTAAAATTTCCTGAATTTACCCTAAATAGGAAATCGCGACTGGAGTCAAGTGATTGATGAAAAGAACAATTTATAGTTGATGTTTTTAGGGTCAACGAAGTTCCCACAAGAAAACCGAAAGTTAACAAGGTTTTGAATTCTTTTACTCCTTGAAGCAGCAATCGATTGAAAAGCAATTCAAGCACCAGAGTAGTTTTTAAAGTATCAACGAAAGGAAGCTGGGGAAATTTATATTGTTGTATTTCAATCTCTTAAAGTTGTAGTAAAATCTTATTATTCTAACTTTAAAAATAATAAAAATCGCACTTAGATTTACTAATCGGTTGAGTATTTGACAATTGTGTGAGTTTTATGTAAATATTTGACCGGTCTAAGCATTAACAAATTTTTTGACCCGAGTTATCAAAAACTATTATAAAGGCTGAAATAAGCATAAAATAAAAGTTGAAGTAGTAGAATGTAATTACTCTATAGTATGAGTTGTAATTTAGAATTTTATTCAAAAATAATAAGGGATTTAGAATCAAGAAAAAAGTTATTGTTTGACAACATTTACAGTAGCAAACATTGAAGTTAAAATTATACTTTTTTTTCCATTTACAGGGTTTTATAAAAATGTGAAAAGAAAAGTAACGTTAATTTTGTTATAGCATACTATAATTCAGTAAGACAAGAATAAGATGAAGGAAATTTTAAACTTTAGTTGCAAAACATCTTTCAGATATTGTTTTATTTTTAATAATACATTAAGAAATGATTTCGTGCGTTTCATGATTGTCTAAAAGTCTACATCTATGTGTAGATCTATAGTTTTATAAGAGGAATAACTTTCATCTGACATTGCCAATTTATTTTTTGCGGCATTGAAACATTTTAAAAAATTTGATGTAGACATCATTAGTCTTCCTTGTACACCTCTTTTACCATACATTTTTGAATACATATTTATTTGGATTCGACATTAGAAGCATGATTTGCACATTATCTTTAAAGTGAGACTAGACGTTATTATATTCTTAAATACAAGATTTCAGCTTTCTATGGCTAATAATTTCCAGTTATACCCCACCACGTAATCACTCATTATACTGAAATTTCTCTGTATATACAGTTAAGATTGCAATAAAGACTGCAATAATACGTCCGTATGCGCATGCGTGCAGACGTTAAGCGTAAACTAATTAAAACTAATACATGAGTGGTTAAATGGTCCTTTACCGTTGAAAAAATTTCTTTTACGTACATACATGTAACATTGAAGATCTTCAAAATTCATTAGGCCTGGTTTATATAAGTATTTTTGTTGAAATTTGAGCGCTGATTTTTTTTGAGATAACAATACTCTCTTTTACTTCGTACACTGAAGTAAATAATGAGTTCTTTGCCCAATGGTGACAGGAAGAGGGAATAAAAATTCAGAATTAATGTTAATAACAAAACATATGTAAATTATTTGACCTCTTCCCCCCTTAAATAGCTCAGGTTTATCATCCAGTCCCAAGATTATACCATAAAATGACGGCAAAAATTTATCTCATACACATGCTGTTAAAAGTTCTTCATTTTATCTTTTTCTCGTCGTTCTTTTGAGACCTAGCCATTAGTTTTTTCAATTCCCTCATCACACGGAGTTTAAATTGACCCTACTTCTCTTAAATTCTTCAGGTTTGTCCTTCTGTCCCCTCAAAATAAATTATGCCAGAATATCATGGCCAAAATTAATTCATACACATACATGTTGCTAAAAATCCTTTGTCTTTTTATCTCTCCGTATCTTTTGTAACTTAGCCATTAGGTGTTTGTCTTTCTTATCATAGTTTTTTTTTATCACTTTTAAAATCAATCAATATGTCCAATCTTTCTATTAAACCATAACGTAGTAAACAGGTGTAGGATAATGTTTTTAAAATATTCAGGAAAACCTGCTGATGTTTTTGGTGATATAACAAAGGGAAGAAATGAATAAATTTTGGTTACAAATGTATTTGAAGCTTTTAATATTTCAGATAACTTCCTAAGATCCATGTGAGGGAAACTAATGCACTCGTGAAATTTAATAATTAAAGAGTGTAGATAATAGTATTAAAAGTGTCTTTTCTTTCGTTTAGATTGAATGTATTTTTAAATTTAATATATTAATCTTCGAGAGCGAATTTTAGAAATCTAATATTTTATAACTATCTCAAATTATTATTTTTATAACTACTGCAAAGTTTATTCTTATGTTACTTGAACCCGAATGTAAATAAAGTAATTGGAGCTCTGACTTATGATACCGGAGTTTATGGTTTCAAATTCCTCTAATAGTGTGCACTTTCATATCTGTTAAGAATTAATTTTATTCAGTAAATTCTGGTAATGCTGTAAAATATTGACCTAACTCGAAACTAAATTTTATTCATTGTGTACACTAATGCCGCATATATTGATACTGCATCCTATTCGACGCATGTTTTATACAAAATATTTACGGTGTCTTATAAGAAAGTTTACTTTCCGTATTCTTCGTCTGATAATGTTTAAAATTTTATAAAAAAATCTGATATCGACATACAAAGTTATATTTCAATCATTCACCTATATCCCATTGCAACTGATTATAAATTTAATATACAGGAAAGAAAATTTCAGTCAAATTGATATAGTTTGTCTTCTTAGGGACATAGGACTACTTTAAAATCCAATTCAATAGAAGCCTATGCAATCAGTTAAAATAAGCTTGCGGCATGTTTCTTTCGACAGTTCAGAGAGTTTGTTTGTTCAAAGCCAGCTGATTGCATTAAGCACACTAACAGTTTCTGTAAAGAAAGTAAAAGAAATATCCGGCAGAAAAACTAATGGTTGGTGGAATTCAGTTCTAAAAATCAATGTACATCCCTTTTCTTGTACTTATGTTAGAAGATGAAAGCCGCATTTTGTATATTGATGGAAGTAAATCAAAGCACAAATGCGGAAGACAATGAGTACAAAGATTCAATCAGAGCAACTGTTAACTGTGATTAGGAAAGTATTTTAGTTGTATTGTAAACTCATAGAATATTTATGATGCTGTATTCACTGCATACAATGTTTGGACAACAATGCATTTATCAGCATAGTATCAAACGAAATATACACTTGAATTGGCTTTATTGTAGTTCAGTAGTTAAAAGGAATCCACAATACCTGGCATTAGCTAAAAAATATTAATATTCTATTGACGAACAAAAATATTTTTGTTCGATTTTCATTGCCATTTTTTAATATGCCCTTATAATGATTTAACCTAATATTGTAATTTAGGTTATAATCTTCGAATAAAAGATTTAAATATAAAATTCTGATATACTGTATGTTAACTGGTTTTTCGTTTCTAAAGTCAAAAAGATATACATCTAACAACTACTAAAATGATATACTTTGCCATTAAGGGATATTGTATTTCTTCTTTTTCTCAATTCTAGGTCAATAAAAGCCTTAGAATTAAGTTCATCTTAAGCTTCTGTTGTGCGGTATTATACCAGGCCTGTTGAGAGAACACAAAAGAATAAGACAATAGATACAAATGAGCGAAGACTTACCCTTTTGCTGAATATTTATTTACATTAGTAACAGGAGTGAGGATAAACAATGCTTATACGCCCAGCATGGCATCTCGATATGACAAAGACATTGTGAGATGCAAATACCTGCCTCAGATAATTACATGCTACTCTCTCTGAAGGGGCCACAAAATCTGCCGAAAGAGTCCTTTGGTCAGTGTTGTAGGACCAAAGACGGCTACTCCGAGTTAGCAATCCCTCTTACAATGGGTTCCAAGGAGGATCACTGACACCACTTTCGTCCTTTGGTCAGTCTCTCGAGCTGGCGTTTTCATGTGGTGTAACTCATTGTTACATGCTGTCTCTCAAAATTCATCTGTAAGACTTTTCATATCTCTGAAGCATAACCAATGCGTTATATTTTCAGCCTCTTACTGCAGCCTATTGTCAAGAATCATATGACATAAAGAATATATCCAACGGTTACTAAAATTGATAAATTCCCCCCTTACAGCAATATCAGATTATTTTCTCTCTCCGAAATCCAATTTCAGTGAAGGCTGATCATTCAGTTAGCCATTATCGGTCCTTTGGCGATTTCATAGGTTTATTTTCTTTGCACTTTAACTGATGAGTTTCTTTCTCAGTGTCTCACTTACAAGACTGCAATTCAAGATTACTCTCCAAATTAAAAACAGTTGAAAATTAGAGGAAATGAACAACTGTAGGTAGTTTTATTCCACAAAATGCATGCACTACAGTTTGCCTCTTAATTGCGACACGTAATTTTGAAATGTGCATCAAAATTTCCCCCACTTCTATTTCAAGCAAAATTGCAGTAAAAAGATAAAAAAAATCTTTAATTTGATAAATAAAAAATTTTAATGAATGAATTAGTTTCTATAATTTGTTCTTCGTATAATTAAATGTTTAATGTTCCTTTTTCCCGATGTCAATTAGGGCTTTACAAATTTTGCACAAATATTCGTTATCGCAATCCACTACCACTCTAATTGAATCCATCCAAAGAATTTGGAATTAGCTACACAAAAGTATGAACTCTATAGTCAACCTATTGCCAGAAGTCAGTCAGGACATTAAAAATTTTGAACAAAAATGCGTTATTGAAATTCACTACCACCTAATTGAATCCATCCAAAAAGTTTGAAATTAGCTACACAAAATTATGAATTATGTAGTCAACCTTCTGCCCGAAGTCAGTTAGGTTATTACAAATTTTGCACAAACATGCGTTATTGCAATCCACTACCACTCCAATTGAATCCAGTCAAAGAATTTAGAATTAGCTACACAAAAGTAGGAATTCTGAAGTCAACCTTCTACTCGAAATCAGTTAGGTTATTACAAATTTTGTACAAATATCCGTTATTGCAGTCCAATACCACTCCAATTGAATCTATTCAAAGAATTTGGAATTATCTACAAAAAAGTATAAACTCTATAGTCATCCTTGTACGTGAAGTTAGTTAAGGCATTACAGATTTTTCACTAATATGCGTTATTGTTATCCACTACCACTCTAATTGAATCCAAATAAAGAATTTGGTATTAACTACACAACAGCATGAACTCTACAGTTAACCTTCTGCCCAAAGTCAGTTAGGGAATTGAAAATTTAGCAAAAATATGCGTAATTGCACTGCACTACCACTCTCATGGAATCCATCCAAATAATTTGGAATTAGCTACACAATAGTATAAACTCTGTAGTCAACCTTCTGCCCGAAGTCAGTTAGGGCTTTACCAATTTTGCACGCATATGTGTTATTGCAATCCACTACTGCTTTAATTGAGTCCATCCAAAGAATTTGGAATTAGCTACTCAAAAGTATTAACTCTGTAATCAAAGAAAGGAAAAAATTCGATTGCCGTTCTCATGTAGAGCAATATATATCGTTATCGTACAACTTTTAGTTAATTTCAATTAACGTGTAAATCAGAAAACAAAATTATAAATAAATATTGTAATTATAAAATGAGGACAAATTTCGTCGTAATTCGCTATGAAAATAAAAGTATACATTTACAGTTAAAAGAAGAAAATACTTCTCAAATAATGCCAAGTAGTATGTAATGTATAACGTAAATGTAAATAATGTATAACACAAAGATTAAAGTATGAAGTTGAATGGGTAAATTTAATATAACATATGTTAAGATAATAATAACTATATGTTAAAACAATATAACATAGAAGATCCTAAAAAAATATAATTTAATAATACAGCTGAAAAAATAGATTTCATTTTTAGTAGGAACGAAGTTATACATTTAGAGATAAAAGAAGGAAATGCTTCTCAATGTCCAGTAATATGTAATGTATAACATCAGTGTAAATAATGTATAACACAACGATTGAAGTATGAAGTTGAATGGGTAAATTTAATATAACATATGTTAAAATAATGTTAACTATATGTTAAAACAATATAACATAGAAAATCCTCCAAAATATAACTTAATAATACAGCAAAAAAATTGATTTCATTTTTATTAGGAGCGATTAGTAAGGTTTCCATTTAACCCCAATACTTTTTTTTGTCATTAAGATACCTAAAACCGAATCAAAGGAATGGTTACCATTTAATGACAACAGATGGTTTTGAGGGATGTCTTTTTATTATAACGTCATTAAAATTCTACTTTTACTAATAGATAGGATTTTCTTACCTTAGATATGAGATACATTCTTAACATTGAATTCGACTACATCCGGTAAAAATGAAAGTACTTTGAGTAAAAGTTTTTAATAACAACTCGAGGGAGAAATATGCTTTGGATACATTCCTTTTTTTCTCGTTTCGAAAAAGTGCTTTGAAAAAGACTTTTCACCATGTTCCACAGAAAATACTAGCTATAAAAATAATATTTGAAGAGTCTATAATCCTTGAAAATAGGTTTTTTTCTCCGCATACGCTGTGAAAGATATAATATTATAAAATTGATTTTATTATTTTTTAATATTATATATTACTTTAAAAGATTTAAGGGAACATAGTATTTTCTGAGGCTTAAAATGTTTACTTTTATTATATTTTCAAATTAGTAGAAAAATAAATTTTTATTCTTTTAAAAGGAATTTGCTTCACGTACTTTAATACTTCAATTTTATTTAATTAAAAGTGTGTTAGTTCAATTAGTTTTGCCATTTATTCTGAAGTAACAAAATTACAACAAATTAAAATATTAAAATTAATTTACGCATGAATAGTTTATGAAATATGGATACTGAAAAATAAATGTTTATGTCAAATTGAAGATAAATATTTTACATTTTATAAATATAAAACTTTAAAGGTTAATAATACAGCTGCAAAAATAGATTTCATTTTTACTAGGAGCGATTAGTAAGGATTCCATTTAACTCAAATACTTTTTTTTGTCATTAAGATACCTATAACCGAATCAAAGGAATGGTTACAATTTAATGACAACAGATGGTTTTGAGGGATGTCTTTTTATTATAACGTCATTAAAATTCTACTTTTACTAATAGATAGGATTTTCTTACCTTAGATATGAGATACATTCTTAACATTGAATTCGACTACATCCGGTAAAAATGAAAGTACTTTGAGTAAAAGTTTTTAATAACAACTCGAGGGAGAAATATGCTTTGGATACATTCCTTTTTTTCTCGTTTCGAAAAAGTGCTTTGAAAAAGAATTTTCACCATGTTCCACAGAAAATACTAGCTATAAAAATAATATTTGAAGAGTCTCTAACCCTTGAAAATTGGTTTTTTTCTCCCCATATGCTGGGAAAGATATAATTTTATACTATTGATTTTATTATTTTTTAATATATGATACTTTATAACATTTAAGGGGACATAGTACAATCTGATGCTTAAAATGTATAATTTTATTTTTTTCAAATTAGTAGAAAAAAAAATTTTCTTTTAAAATGAGCTTGCTTCACTTTATTTAATAACTCAATATTTTTTCATTATAAGTGTGTTAGATTAATTAGTTTTGTCATTAATTATTAAGTAACAAAATGTACAAAAAATAAAAATATTAAAATTCATTTATACATGACTAGTTTATGAAATTTGGGTACTGAAAAATAAATTTTTATGTCAAATTGAAGACAAATATATTTCACATCTTGTAAGTCTAAAACTTTAAATGTTAATGTTTAAATTTTAAGTTAAAAAAATTAAATTTTTTATAATTTGATTTTTCCATTGTTTAATTAAATTAATAGAGGATTACCGAGTAAAAAGAAAAAATTTCTTCTTTTAATATAAAATACTATTTATTCAATTATATATTCTAAAAGACATTCGCGGGTAAATGTATTTCTATTTTCTTCACTTGGTGTGCTTACTTCATTTTAACAAATTGTTTTATATAGCAAAACTATTTAATTTTTAAAATGTCAGATGTATATTCATAATCACGGAAAGTCTTGCTTTTAAGCTGAGCAGAACGTATTTTACGAATCAAACCTAGGCTGATTTAAAGAAGACTTTTCAGTTCTAAAGATATTATACGCCTTTAAAATTATTATCCAACTGCATTTAAGATCTAAAAGACAATTTTTGTCATATAAGATTTAATAAAATATAAGTCATCAATTGAAAGTGCCTTGAACTTAATTTAAATGGACATAAACGTCTATCCCTACAGACCCAATGGGTTATTGCTCCTCTTCAGCAGCAACAAAAAAATCTTATAATTGAAGACACTGAGAAGTGTCTCTCTGGTAGTCAAAGAAGCAAAGTTTAACCCCAACCACTATTCTCATACACACAAAAAAGAGGTGAAAAAATTTAATAGTGTGTTGTAAAAAATAGATGAAATGTAGATTAAAAGTTTGTCTTCATTTTAAAATCAATAGAAAAAGAAAAATTATTTTTCTTTTAAAAGGAATTAGCTTCACGTTCTTTAATAACTCAATATTATTTATTTAAAACTGTGTTAGTTTGACTAGTTTTGTAATTTATTCTTAAGTAACAAAAAGTGCAATAAATTAAAATATTAAAGTTCCTTTACACATGAGTAATTTATGAAATATGAGTACTGAAAACTAAATTTTTAAGTCAAATTGAAGATAAATATATTTTACATTCTATAAGTCTAAAACATTAAAGGTTAAAGCTTTAAAACTTACATTTTAAATTAAAAAAATTAATTTTTTTATATTTGATTTTTCCATTGTTTAATTAAATTAGTAGAGGATCACCGAATAAAAAGAAAAAATTCTTCTTTTAGCATAAAATACTAGCTATTAAATTATATATTCTAAAAGTCATTCACGGGAAAAAGTATTTCTATTGTCTTCACCTGGTGTGTTTATTTTATTTCTTCAAACTGTTTTATATATAAAAAACTACATAATTTTTAGAATGTTAGATGTATATTAATAATCAAAGAAAGTCCTTTTAAACTGAGCAGAACTTATTTTACGAATCAAACATAGGCTGATATAAAGAAGAGTTTTCAGTTCGAAAAATATTATGAAACTTTAAAATTATTATCCAACTGCATTTATGTTAAAAAAACATTTTGTTCATGCAAAAGTTAAAAATATACAAGTTAGTAATTGAAAATGACTTAAATTTAATTTAAAGTGACGTAAACGACTATCCCCACAGACTCAATGGATTATTGCATCTCTTCAGCGACAACAATAAAAAAAAAATCTTATAATTGAAGACACCGAGGAGTGTTTTCTCTGGTGGTCAAAGAAACAAAGTTTAACTGCACTCACTAATCTCACACATAATCACTAATATGTTGTAAAAAATAATTGAAGTGTAGATTAAAAATAAGAAATGCTCTCTAACAACTTCATGTATATTTAAAAAATAAATTTTATAGGAAGAGTTAACCCCTTAGCTGTGGAATATATATTAGAAAAATGTGCAAAAAAAGGTATATTTTTTCTATAATTTTTTTGTTATCATCAAAATGTTAAAAATAGATTATTTAAAAAATAAAACATCTTAAACATATTAACTACTATATTCAATATTTTCACAAATAAGGAACTATGTTAATAGACTACAGTGATGATTACTTGAGTTATAGGAAAATAAATCATATGACATAATTTTCAAAATGCCTTGAATTATTTTATAGGGATGTAAAATACTATCCCTACAGACTCACTTGGATTATTGCTTCTTTTCAGCAACAAGAACAACAAAAACAGTCTTATAATTGAAGACACTGAGAAGTGTTTTCTCTGGTGGTAAAAGAAACAAAGTTTAACTCTAATCACTAATCTCAAACACAAAAGGAAAAGGTGAAAAATACATCACAATATTTGATATTAAATTTTAATGTTTATATGAAATTTAAACAGGAGATTTTTTTAATCATTCAAAGAATTAACAAATAAGAATCAAAGTTTAACTTTATTTAAACTTCTAAAAAATTAAACAAGTGTGCTTTAAGAAATGGATGGTATATTAAAATTGAGGAATGCAATCTGTGAATTTTATGCATATTTAAAATGAAATAATTTAAAAAAAATAAAACCTAAGAAGTATGTTTGTCACACCATGACATTGTAGAACTACTTTCATAAAAAGTTGAAATAATATCCCTTTTCAACAAGTTATTCAAAAGAATATCTGATGTAAAATAAAGTATTTAACGAAAATATTCAATTTAGAAAGAGTCATTGCTATTATAAAACTATTTATATTGAAATACATAAGGAAAATATAAAAATATATGTATATTGTACAAACCAAAGTAATTAAATATGAATTACTTTAAGTATCTTTGAAAAGACTTTATAATTTATTTCATAATTTTAAAAATTCATATTGAATTGTATATGAACGTTAATATAACATAAAATATGTATGTATTAATTGATATGAGATAATCGAATTAGTTATATATTTTATATTTTACTTTAGAAATTAGTAAAACACAAAAATATATACCTATTACTAAAACTAAAATATATAAATGCTGTATTTTGAATATAATACTTTGAATATAACTTTTTTCACAATCTTTGATATTAAATTTTCAACTTTAAATGAAATCTAAAAAGGAGGTTTTTTATCTTTCAAATAATTCACAAATGAGAAGTAAACTTTAACTTTATTAACACTTCTAAAAACTGAAATATTGTGCTTTAAGAAATGGATGGTAGATTAAATCTGAGGAATGCAATCTATGAAACTTTTGAATATATAAAATAAACTAATTTAAGAAAAAGAATAAAACCCAGGAAATATGTTTATCATACCATGAAATTTTAAAAAAAGTTTGATAAAAAGTTGAAATAATATCATTTTTAATAAAGTTACTCAAAAGATATTCTCATGTAAAATAAAGTATTTAACAAAATTATCCAATTTAGAAAGAACCATTGCTATTATAAAACTATTTATATTGAAATACATAAGTAAAATATAAAAATATATGTATATTCTACAAAGAGTAATTAAATATAAATAACTTTAAGTATATTTATACGACTTTATAACATATATCATAATTTTTTAAAAATTCATATTCAACTGTATGTGAAATTTCAAAGGACATTTTTTTTCATTCTAGAATAAATAAAATTTAAATAAGCGATAAAATGCCGTGAATTAATTAAATATAATATGTTATATAACCTTCGTAATTTAATTTACAATTTTTAAAAGTCATAATTAATTGTGTATGCAGTTTGAAATTTTTTTTTAAATTTAAGTATAGATAAAACATAAATAATTGGTTCAAATGCCTTTA
>CM063510.1:129831407-129848907 GCA_032207245.1 Pardosa pseudoannulata
ATATATATATATATATATATATATATATATATATATATATATATATATATATATATATATTATATATATATATATATATATATATATATATATATATATATATTATATATATATATATATATATATATTTATATAATATATATATATATATATATACAATATATATATACATATATATATATATTATATATAATATATATATATATATATATATATATATATATATATTATATATATATATATATATATATATATATATATATATTATATATATATATATATATATATATATATATATATATATATATATATATATATAAATATGTATATATATATATATATATATATAATATATATATATATATATATTACATATATAAAAATATATATATATATATCTATATATAAATTTTTTATATATATATATTTATTATATATATATATATATATATTTTATATATATATATTTATATAAAGAAATAATATATCATATATATATATATATCGATAAATATAAATAAATATAAAAAAATATATATTTTATATATATATATATGTATATATATATCTGAAAGATAGTATATATATACACATATATATCTATATATACGTGTCTATACATATGTAAAAAATAAATACCTAAGGTTATAAAATTTATAAACTTACATATTTGTTTTTATAGAATTTTGTAGCGTTCAAAGTTAAATTTATTTTCCAAAATGCGGAAATATTTCGATAGCTTTTTAATATGATATTTAATTCAACTGAAATGAGCCATTAAAAAGCGAGAAATTAATCAAAACTTTCGGAAACTGCTGTCCCTCAAGAGTTATCGGATTATTTCTGTTCTCTTAAGTCATCTAACAAGAAAAAATATCGCCTAATCAGTTAAGAACTTCTTGCGGCGTGTTTCCTTTGATGGTTGAAAGAGTTTGTTTGTTTAACTTCGGTTGATTGCATTAAGCACGTTGACAAGTTTCTCAAAGGGGAAAAAATTCAGTTGAGAAGAATCGAGGGAAAAAAAAGGGGGAAATGCGACTTAAAAAATCGATGCAAGTTTCGATTGTTACTGACGTTTTGTATGAAATAAAACTGAAAGAGATAGTATATTATTATCAGATGCTGATATCTCGTTACAGATTGCTATGTTTTCAAAAATAATACAAGTATAATTTAAAAAGGAATTCACTACTAAAACTTTTGTGATGACGAAGAGAAGCAGTGATTTTGAATTCGTAATGATGTGATTGTTCTGACTGTAGTCACAATTTTTTTCATATATCGATAAGAAGCATGAATTTTTGTTTCATACATTCAACCTATAACCAAAAAAATCCTTTTTCGAAAAAGGATCATAATCCTATTCTTTTGTAAATATATTGTAGTGTTTTCAACTCACTATAAATCGTTTATTCCTTCCCAGGATTTATATTCTGAAATATATTTTATTTTGATTCTAGGCATTTCGACTGTAAAGTATTTTTATAAAAATGCAAATAAAATGCATTTATTTTAGTAAATAAGAAGTATTTCGTTTCTCTTTTAAATATATGAAATTTTCCAAAATTCGTAAAAGAGAAAAATGAGGCTATAATGAATTTCAATTATATGAATAGTTTTAAATTTTTAAAGTATAATATAAATATCTAGTACGGAAACCATATAATTTCATATTTTTTAAGTCTGCTAAATAATGCCCAATTTAACGTTCTCGTGTATAAAGTGTACGAAAATTCCAATTAACTAAAAATTTCGACTTTTAAATTTTGATTGACCTTTACGCTTTGGATCTCTCTGTGTAAGAATACACCATTTTGTGATTATATTTGTGTGTGTTTGAATATGAACACTGTAACTCGAGTACGTTTTGACATAGGAAACCAAAATTTTAAGCCTGTACAATGTAATGCTGCAGTATGGTCAAATGAGTACATCACTTCAATATAATATTAAAGTTTTTGGTTTCATGGCCATTCAAATCCATCAGGAATTGGCTTTGAGCAGTAAGTCCCATTCTAACTAACCCTCGTGTATCAAAACAGTAGACTGTAGAGGTCCAAACCAAAAGGAACCATACATTACAGCAAAACTGTAGTTTTCTATCCTTTTTTGAGTTACTTATATTTACTAAATAGCTTCTTCTAAAAAATCTCTGATTGCATATGCGATTCTTAAGTTGATGAAATAATGTGTCAACGTACATAAAACTCGTGATATTATTTATGTAATAGCGTTAATATATTTTGTAAAACTAAGAGCAAAATAATAAACAGCAAAAGTTTTTAACTTTCTTTTCTATCAGTTTAAGAGATTACATTTTCTTTTATTTAGGTCGTATGTTGTGTCATAAATTTCCTTAATATTTCCCACTCTTTTAAAGATTTAAAGAATATTTCGTCTCTTATAGAGACTTTATTGGCGTACTTAGATAGATCAAAAGCACGGCTATCAAGCTTTGCCCAGTACCTGTCACAGAGATATTTTCCATTATAAACCGAAACGTTTCTTGATAACTGTATTATAAACTTACAATTCCCTTTTACAATATAACAGTAAGTAAAACGAAAATAGTAAACACTTAAAATTATATCTACAAATAATAATTTATATTTATTTTAGTGTCTATATTTACAGGATAATTTAGATATATCTACAGGATATATGATGCGAGGAAAAGAGCTGACGAATTATGCCATTAGACAACAGTTAATCCAGAATTTTGAAATGCATACCTAAAACCTGTAGACCATTATCTTTATGTATACATATATATATATATATATATATATATATATATATATATATATATATATATATATATATATATATATATATATATATATATATATATATATATATATATATATATATATATATATATATATATATATATATATATATATATATATATATATATATATATATATATATATATATATATATATATATATATATATATATATATATATATATATATATATATATATATATATATATATATATATATATATATATATATATATATATATATATATATATATATAATATATATATATATATATATATATATATATATATATATATATATACATATAATATACATATAATATACATATATATTATATATATATAATAGAAAAGTAAAAATTAAAAGATTAATAATATTAAAAAAGAGATTTTTAGTAATCTTAATGTGTCATGCTACTATCAGGAATACCTAAATTATATATTAATTAAAAGGATATAAATATAAAAAGATAAAAAATTGGAACAAATTGGAATAGGAATTATTATGCTTGAAGTGGGGAATTGCGACATTCACACACCGGTTAAACGGTCATTTTATTCAGCTGAAACGCTCCCGGTCACCATAAGTACACCAATAAAAAGAGACCAATAGTCTAAAAGCAATCCATATAAAAAATACTATAAACTAAGGTAAACCAAAAATCAATAACAACTAACCAACTATATTAAAAAATTATCCCATGTCATTCAAGTTTATTATAAAATCCATTAAAAAAACTTATACTATGTATGCATATACTTATGGCCAACCCACAATACGTAGAAGTTCTTTACTTGTTTTAAGATACTACTGCAAAACTCGAAGGATGAAAAATCGTGGGTAACCAGCAAATAAAATATGGTTAATATATTCCTAAATTAGATTATCCCTAAGCGAAGCAGATTTATTGAGTCTAGTACAACGTATCAAGAAATTTAAATATATATACATATATATATATATTATATATATATATATATATGACAGGGTCCCAGTAAACGACACTAGAGTCCTGACATCAGCTTCATATCTTTATTTAAATTCACCCACACTCTACTCAACAATGGCGTCTCATCTTGGAGCCCAACTGATAACAAGGGCAGTTTTTACTGCTTCGAGGAGCCACAGGTCTGCCTATAGTAATTGTTTATCGCTCTCTGCTCATATCACTGCGTGTGAGAAGTATTTTTGTGTCTAATAACTCGAGGCGCATTACTCCCATTAAAAGAATCCCTAATTAAATCTCTTAAATTACTCTATATTTTAAATCCTAACATATATATACATAAATAAATTCAAACCACAATCTCGTATGTCTCAATAAACGTATAAAATTATTTGTGGCAAATATATAGAAATTAAAATCAGAAAAAAATTTGAAATTTGAAATTTTATTTAAAAATAAAATTTTGATTACGAACACAGTTTTAAAAATCGTTTGAAAGAGCACTTTTTTTATGTTAACCCCTTAAAATCACAGTTTTTTTAAATGGCCGGCCAAAACAAATCATATTTTTTAATGTAAAAAACACAATTTAGAACGTTGTCTTTCTAAAAAAATTGCAAAAATACAAAAATAATGAATATTTTTGCTGTAATTTTGGATTTTGATAACATTGCAGAAAATAGTCGAATATTGTAATATTATACACACATTTTTTACTTTATCTTTTCGAATTCCAATTTCAGAATAAACATTATTATCAGTAAAAATACTTATTTATACTTTTAAAACATAAATAATAATAATACTAGTATATAAAAAATAATCAAAAATTTTTTTGTGTGATATATTTCGAAACAAGGTGCAGCACATAGCCCAACATTGCAACTATTACACATGTAACGCTTCTATTTTCTTTTCCCTTTTTCTTTGCTATATCTTTTAGCACAATACACAACACAATATCTACAAAATTACAACTCCGCTCGAATTATCTCGAGTGTGCAGTGTTTGGCTAGTTTAGCACCTCTAGTTAACTCGAGCGTGCTCGTCAAGTGGTTAAAATGTAGTATAGTAATATCCAGAATTTCGTTTTGAGAGGGCGTATAGCGTTCTTCACCCCCTTCCCTTTTCTGGCAAATACCTTTAAGTTCACGATCACTAGTGTATTAACTTTTTCATATATCTCAAATTACAAATTTAAATAATATGTATTTAGAGGTATCATATACTACTCTAGAAACGCTTTATGAATGATTTTAGCGATTCTATGAAAAACAGCGTGGCATTTGAACATTCTCAAAATAAGCTTAATGTAATTTGATTTTTGTGTATATAAAATGAGCATAATTTTCTTTATTGTTTCAAAAATTGGGAGCTACTTTTTCCATCTAATTTTAAGTACAGTTATTTCTGCGTATTTTCTTTGGAATCCCTGAGATAAAAAATAGAATTTCTTTTCCCTCAGAAAGACGGAAAAGAGGGGAAAGAGCAAAAAATATTGTTGGTAAATTTCTCGAAATAAAACCACCAATGAGGAAGAAGTGATAAATAAAATATCAGAAACGTTCTAACTTAATTATTCAAAATAGAAAGGTCAACAGTTTTCAAAAATATGAGCGCAGGTGGCTTCCTGCGTAATTGATTTTACAAAATGCCTGATTTTACTCTCATAAAATTTTTCAATTTCAGATATATTTTTTTTTCTAAATTATCTCTAGAATAAAAGTACTCTCAATATTTTTATTACATTTTCCAATTTATTTCTGTTTTTTTTTCTATATGCTTGAAATCTTTTTGACTTATAATTTAATATAACTGATTTTGAATGTTAAATCCTTGACTAAAATTGAAAAGTTTTCAGAAGTGAATTTTTTTTTAACAAAACTGATTGCATTAGTATGTTAAAAATATTTGTTTCTAAAGATCTATATCTCATACCTCAAGTATTAGTAATGTTTATGGATGCACAATATTTACCACGAATCAAACATTGGTTTTATTATTTTAAACGGAAAAGAATAAGACAAAAATATAAATTAAGAATAGAATTTTTATATTTTTGTGCAAGTTGCATGTTGGAAAATGGTGGGCTTCATTTTATTGGAGATAGGGATATTTCTTCCAAAGCGACAAAGATAGTTAAATTTTTGCATGGGACTCCCACGCTATTCTATTGAATTATAATATGATATAAGTGAGTATTTATATTATAAAGTGTCAAAGTATAATATAAATGCGTAAGCTGATCAAATGAATATAGATCTATACGTATAAGAAATTTTATTTTAAATATTAAATATTTATAAACTAAATTTCCACTGTTTTAGTCGGTAAACGAGGGTAGGGGTGAAACACCTTGTGAGATTAAAATAATCATTTGCACATTAATACAATTAAATAACTTTTGTAAACATCTCTCTTGTTAAAATATATATTTAATTTGTAAGCGATGCATTTATGATTAATGTAAATTTATCTTTAACATTGAATAAGATAAGAAATATATAATCAGTAATCACATTAAATACTACTTAAGCATTTATATACTTAAATATGTATTTACTAACATTTTATGAAGATATTAATTTAATTACTCTTTGCCAAATGTATGTATACAAAAATAACAGTTTTGTGAGTTCAAAATTCAGGATACAATAATCAAAAAGATTTAGAGGTTGTCAAGTATATTTTTATTTTTATAGAATACATTTTAAAGTAATCTTTAAATAGAAGTTTAATTAACATTGTTTTGTAAATTTTAATTCACAATCAATTATTTACTGCTATATATTTAATGATTAGTAAAAATGCTGATAATAGTATTACAAAGGAGTTATAGTAAAAATAAAGTGTTTATACTTAATATAATTTTATAAGTTTATATACTTAAAATGTATGTAAAACATTTTATTAAGATATTCATTTTATTATTCTTTAACAAATGTATGTACAAAAAAATAACGTTTTAGTGCTTTCAAAATCTAGGATACAATAATCAAGAACAGATAGCGGTTGTAAAATAATGCTGATATATTTTTATTTTTATAGATTATATTTTAAAGTAATCTTTAAATAGAAGTTTAATTTTCAACGTTTAACATTGTTTTGTAAATTTAAATTAATAATCAATTATTTACTGCTATATGTTTAATGATTAGTAAAAATGCTGATAGTAGTATTACAAAGGAGGAAAAAAAGTATTTATAACTAATATAATTTTATAAGTTTATATACTTAAAAATGTATTTACCAACATTTTATGAAGATACTCACTTAATTATTCTTTGACCAATGTATGTATAACAATATAATAACGTTTTAGTGCGTTTAAAATCTAGGATATAATAATCAAAAAGATTTTGCAGTTGTAAAGTAATGGATGATATATTTTTATTTTTATAGATTCCATTTTAGAGACGTTTAATTTTTTAACGTTTAACATTGTTTTGTAAATTTTAATTCATAATCAATTACTAATTGCTATATGTTTAATGATTAATAAAAATGCTGATAATAGTATTACAAAGGTGTTATAGTAAAAAAAAATGTATTTATACTTAATATAATTTTATAAGTTTATGTATTTAAAAATGTGTTTACCATCATTTTATGAAGATATTTACTTAATTATTCTTTGGCAAATGTATGTATAACAAAATAATAACGTTTTAGTGCTTTCAAAATCTAGGATACAATAATCAAGAAGAGTAAGCGGTTGTAAAGTAATTCTGATATATATTTATTTTTATAGATTACATTTTAAAATAATCTTTAAATACTAGTTTAATTTTTTAACGTTAATGTTGTTTTGTAAATTTTAATTCATATTCAGTTATTTACTGCTATATGTTTAAGGATTAGTAAAAATGCTGATAATAGTATTAAAAAGGAGTTATAGCACCCATCACCTTACTTTTTTTCTATCTTACATTTATTTTATCTATATCTTACCTTTTTTATAGTAAAAAAAGTATTACATATTGTATTATAGGAGTATTTCAAAGAATTTATTAAAACAGAAATAGAGAAAATACTGCAGTGTTTTGATTTCAAAACACCTCATCGAGATGAAAATTACTCGATTACAGTAATGCAGAGTACTAAAATGTTAACATCTTAAACCGGAAAGAAGCTGTAGAATTTTAGAGATTTTAGATGAAAAAGAATTAGATTTCATCAACATAGGAAAGGGAAATCGCCCAATCTGGAAGTCAAACTTCAAAGTGTGAAAGCAAGTGTCGACAGACATATGCCAATTCATAGTGTCAAATGCCATTGTTGAAATTTCCGCAAACAAGCATTGTATTTAAAGTCCATGAAAATAGATGGAGCCACTCTGTCAGAATGATAAATCAATTCACATCAAACTGGGAATGTTTTCATGAAAACATTGATATCATTTTATTCTTATACATTTGCCAGAAAAATGCTTGAAAATAAAAGGCATTTTAAGAATTTTTTATTCAAGTCCTGGAAAATGAATTCATTTTCAAGAGCGATATCTAACCTTTTTTTATGGTATCTTCAAAGATATGAATCTGGGTAAATCTACATACGTAGTATTTATATTTTCTGCAGTCCATATTCAAGAAAATGTATAAAAATTTATCTGGGATTTTTAAATCCTGTTCTATAACAACTCTCTTTGCAGTATTTTAGATAAACTAAAAAGATACCAAAATTTTATTTTGATGTTCATTTCTTCTGTATCTGAATAATTTATAAGCATTTAAAAACTAAACGAAATGTTTTTTTTTAACATTAAAACGTATTTAGTAAAGCTTTCCAGCCATTTTTATAGTATCTATATGGTTGTAAGATTGGCAAATCTCCGTACGTAGCATTTACATTTAGTTAGAATATTATTTAGTTTTTTATTTGCTCTGTAGAGAAATAAATTATAAGGATATAAAAAGTAAAAGATATGCATTTTTACTTATTTTATTATTAAAAAAATTTTTCATGTTATATTTTCTGTAGCTGAATTTAAATATATATCAAATAGAAATAACAATGGCGTAGATGACAAACAGAAATCAATTAGAAATCTATTAGAAATTCATAGTGTCGAACTCAGGTGTGATAATCTCGACCTTCTCGACTGAGTTCGGACAGATTTGAAATTATTTAAAAGTTCTTATTTTATTATTAAAAGTAAATTTTCATATTTTCTTTTCTGTAAAGCTGTAGCTCAATTCAGATGTATATCAAAGAGAAATAACAATGGTGTAGATGAAACTCGAAATCTATTAGAAATCGTTTAGAAATTTATAGTGTCGAACTTGGGTGTAATAATCTCGACCTGCTCGACTGAGTTTGGACAGATTTGAAATTATTTAAATGTTCGGAAATCATTTGATCTATTGTTCTTAACGGGTCATACAACTTCAAATGGAAGAATGATCTTTTGATTATCTGATCAAATGATCTTATTTTTCAGCTCATATCTTTTTAATTAATATCGTCAAAAGATGGGATTTCGAGATTTTTTTCTATTTTTATTTAATTAGTTTTGCTGAATTTATTTTGAGTTTAAAAAATAAGAGCTTTTTATACAATATGAAAAAGGAGTGCTTGAATCTGAATTTTTGAGTAATTGTGAGTAGATTTACAAAATCACATATTAAGTTTCATTAATAATTTTATGGTATTAATAATTTTATAGTATTTTTATAGTATCTTCAAAGTTATGAATCTTTGTAAATCTACATATATAGTATTTATATTTTTCATTCGATGAAATCTGTAGTCCATATTCAACAAAATGTATACAAATTCATCTGGGATTTATGAATCCTGTTTTATAACAATTCTCTTTGCAGTATTTTAGATAGACTAAAAAGATATCAAAATTTTATTTAGCCATTCCTTTCTTCTATATCTGAATAATTTATAAGGATTTAAAAACTAAACGAAATGGTGGTTTTTAAGGAATTAAAACGTATTTAGTAAAGATTTCCAGCCGTTTTTTTATAGTATCTACATGGTTGTAAGATGGGTAAATCTCCATAGCATTTACATTTTTCATGTGATGAAATCTGTAGCCTATATTTAATAATATATGTAAAAAAAGCATCTAAAATTTTTAATACATTTTTATTATAAATGAATTTACTGACTAATTTAGATAAACTAAATAGATACCAAAACGTTATATAGTTGTTTAATTGCTCTGTATAGAGATAAATTATTAGGATATAAAAGCTAAAAGAAATTCATTTTTATTTATTTTATTATTTTCATGTTTTATTTTCCTTGATACTGTAGCTCAGTTTAGCTGTAGCTTTGTTTACTGTAGCTCATTTCATTAATAATTTTTGCTTTTATGTAAACAGTAATATTAAGTATCATTCTTCACCTTTTAACATTTTAAAAAAAGTATAAGAAACATTACATGAGAGAATTAAATCTTCGAAAAATCTAAAATAATGTTTAAAAATCCCCATATAGTTACTAAATTAGATAAATAGCTGAAAGGATTGGCAGAGGTTACGTCTATAGCGTAATGACTGAGAAAATGGGAAATGAATATGTGTTATAGTTTTTTATTTACAGGATACTCAATTTGAAAAATCACCATTTTCAGTAAAATGATTTTCAAGTTTTTATACTTTTTATACTTCCATTTCAAGTACTATAATTACTAAATTATACAAGTAACAAAACAGGTAGATAGAAGTTACGTCTATAGTGTATTGAGTGAGAAAATTTGAAATCAATAGGTGATAATTTTTTATATCTACAGAGCACACAATTTGAAAAATCACCATTTTCAGTAAAAGGATTTTCAAGTTTTTATACTTTTTATAGTCCTATTTCAAATACTATAATTACTAAATTATATAAATTACAAAAAATGTAGGTTAAAGTTACGTCTATAGTGTATTGACTGAGAAAATAGGAAATCAACATGTGTTATAGTTTTTTATCTACAGGGAACACAATTTGAAAAAAAAAACATCATTTTCAGTAAAGTGATTTTAAAATTTTTATAGTTTTCTTAGCTATAGTTTTTCTATTCTCTAAATGAAACAGTCTTTGGGATAGTTTTTTTGTGTAGAACTTATTCAGAGGCCGTACACACATATATATGTATATATTTAGAAGTCTTAAACTATAAGGTGTGGTCAGTTTCGATTCTAAAGTCTTTTATTCTACAAACATAATTGTATTCAACATCGGCGACAATTTCCGCTCCATTTTGTTTTTCAACTCCATTTCTTTCTCCGTTGCCCATCGCGGAAAACTAAAAACAGCCGAGTCGAGCTCGTGACAATAGCATTAAATGCAAATATTGTTTACTTTTACAGGTTCTAATAGGAATGTTTCAATCAGGTTTGTTTCAAACTATTCAGAAATGTCTGGAGGTTTTAAAAATTTAAAATACCAACAAATCGAATTTCTGAAGGTTTAAAAGTTATTTATACTTTTGAAGGAAAATACCTGGTTTTTGCTTACACCTTAAATTCAAAGTTTATCTTTACAAGTTTATACAAAGTTTACATTTCTAGTTTGGGATAAAAATAATCACAGGACGTTTAGAGAATTGTATTCTAATGACAGCCACATTATGTCTCAAATTGAAACACAATGTTCATGACAAAAAAAGCACTCTCCTTTGCATTAATTTGTGCCTGGGATTTTTAATAAAAACCATTTTTTTAAATATTAACTAATAGAACCATCATCCTTTTTTTATTTTTATGAATTTTTTAAAAAAATTGTAATTTTTATTTTGAGAAATCACAAAGTCAAATATTTTTATCATTTTTTTATATAAAAGTAGAAGAAAATGGCATATTTAAACAGCTCTTCATTTGTGAGTTACATCAAATATAACATGCATTTAAATTCTGAAATTTATTTTTGAAATTTAATTATTTTAAATTTGTATTATTTTCTGTATGTATAATACTTGTAGAAACACATTTTGGAGAAAAAAAAATTTAAAAAGCTATAATAATTGAAAGAAACTAATTTTGTGTTACGGAACTCCTTGCAGGGAAAATAACATAAAAGTAGCATGACAACTTGCAAACAGGCAACTCTTGTATGGTACTACAAATTCAGTCTGGAATTCACAAAAGGGGTGACTGCTTTGAAAGGAGAAAAGGCTTGGAGGGTGGCCAGTGGATGGGTTAAAGATATAGTCTGTTCTTAATTTTCTATTTTATTGACAACAAAAGTTCTTCTTTTATATCTTTTTTTATATTTATTATCACTAGCGTAGAGTAAAATATTATCCTCCAGGCTGTATAGGATATTCTTCTAATTTTTAGCGGAGGCGTAATTAAGAGAAGGAAAAATAAGAGAATTTTGTTAATTTTCTATTTTATTAACAACAAAAGTTCTTTTTTCATATGTAGCTAAATTTCAATAATTTTTCATGTATATAGTATTATTAATATTGACATTCTATTCACTTGTATAGTTGTAACAATAAGATGAGGTGTGAAAAAAAGTTCTTACATCTATCTTGGTTTCTTTACAAGCCCACTGTAGGATTTCATACGTTTTTCGACCCCTAGCATAGAGTAAAATATCCTCCAGGCAGTGTAGGAGATGCTTCCAATTTTTATCGGAGGCGTAATTAAGAGAAGGAAAAATAAGAGAATTTTGTTAATTTTCTATTTTATTAACAACAAAAGTTCTTCTTTTCTTATATGTAGTTAAATTTCAATAATTTTTCATGCATGTAGTATTATTGATATTGACATTCTATTCACTTGTATAATTGTAACAATAAAATGAGAAGTGAAAAAAATATTTTTGTCGTGGTTTCTTTAGAAGCTTACCGTAGGATTTGATAAGTTTTTCGACCACTATCGTAGACTAAGATATTATCCTCCAGGCAGTGTATGAGATGCTTCCAATTTTTAGCGGAGGCGTAATTAAGAGAAGGAAAAATAAGAGAATTTTCTTAATTTTCTATTTCTTTAACAACAAAAGTCCTTCTTTTCTTATATGTAGTTAAATTTCAATAATTTGTAGTCTTGATATTGACATTCTATTTACCTGTATAGTTGCAACAATAAGATAAGAAGTGAAAAAAAGTTCTAATTTCTGTCGTGGTTTCTTTACAAGCTCACTGTAGGATTTCATAAGTTTCTCGACCACTAGCGTAGAGTAAAATATTTTCTTCCAGGCAGTGTAGGAGATGCTTCCAATTTTTAGCGGAGGCGTAATTAAGAGAAGGAAAAATAAGAGAATTTTGTTAATTTTCTATTTTATTAACAATAAAAGTTCTTTTTTTATGTGTAGTTAAATTTCAATAATTTTTCATGTATATAGTATTATTGATATTGACATTCTATTCACTTGTATAGTTGTAACAATAAAATGAGAAGTGAAAAAAGTTCTTATTTCTATCGTAAATTCTTTACAAGCTCACTGTAGGATTTCATAAGTTTCTCGACCACTAGCGTAGAGTAAAATATTATCCTCCAGGCATTATAGGAGATGCTTCCAATTTTTAGCGGAGGCGTAATTAAGAGAAGGAAAAATAAGAGAATTTTCTTAATTTTCTATTTTATTAACAACAAAAATTCTTCTTTTATATGTAGTTCAATTTCAATAATTTTTCCTGTATATAGTGTTCTTGATATTGACATTCTATTCACTTGTATAGTTGTAACAATAAAATGAGAAATGAAAAAAATGTTCTTATTTTTGTCGTGGTTTCTTTACAAGCTCACCTTAGGATTTCATAAGTTTTCCGACCACTAGCGTAGAGTAAAATATTACCCTCCAGTCAGTGTAGGAGAAGCTTCCAATTTTTAGCGGAGGCGTAATTAAGAGAAGGAAAAAAGAGAATTTCTCCCTGTGATTCCAATTTTTTCCTAATTTTTTGAAGGTAGATTTAAAGGACAAAAGAAAATGTAAATTATGTAAATGAAGATAAGAAGGGGGAAACTTGAGGAGGAAAGTACACATAGCACCCGAAAATAGATCATTTTAAATTATTATAGGAAATATAAGCTACGAGGCTATAAAAAGGGGGATTTAAATCTATTCTTTTGTTCGAGAAAAATAGCTTTTGTTTATTTTTAACATTTCACTTGTTTATTCCAGTCTTCCGGTTAATGCAATTTTGAAATACCTTTTCTATACTTCTCCAGCACAAATAGTTATTGAATTTTTCCCATAAACAATTACTTAGAAATAATAATTTTTTTTAGTTAGATTCAGGGTATGAAGTATTTATTTTTTCTAAATGTATCTGAAGAGATATATTTTCAGTCCTGTGATACTGTAGTTCGATTTAGATATCAATGTCAAATTGCAATGTCATTGAATATTACCACTTCCTGTAAGCAGTGGAAGAGAAATTTCCGGTTTTAGAAGGGGCGTGACTAAGCGAGACAAAGAGGGGATAATTTTTATCTTTTATTGATTCCGCCTACTTTGATCTCAAAGAAAAAAAGTGTGTGTGTAAATTATGTAAATGAAGATAAGAGATAATAAGGTTAGGTCAGAAGAGGATAAAACATCGAAATTAGGTAAATTCCGATGAATACTGGAAATATATGTTACGAAAGTTTAACATTTTAGCGTGTATTAGTATGTTATAAGGTTTTAGAAGGGAAATTAAGATAAAGACTTGAAGTATAATTGACGATATCCAATGTGAGTTTTTACATCTAATCTTTTGTTTGAGAAAATTAACTTTTGTTTGCATTTAGGATTTCATCTGTTTATTCCTTTATCCTGGTTGATGCAATTTTGTAATATATTTTCTTGCACTCCTAGAGCACAAATAGTTATTAAATATTTTTTCTATACGCAAATGCTTAAAGATATTTAAAACTACTTTTATAACTCCCCCAGAACTTGATGAAGTACTGCATAAGGACTCAAACATCGTGAACCACTAGGAATATGGATACCAGCCAAGAGTCCTGTACAAACTAAACTAGTTGACTTGACTTTTCAAGATATATTCAGAAGATGAAGTAATGTTTGCCTTTTATAATATCTGAAGAGACATTTCATCCGCTACGTGATGCCATTATTCAATTTAGATTTGAATGGAAAATTACAATGAAGTAAAATAGTATCACTTCCTCTAGGCAGTGGAAGACTATCTTCCAATTTTAGAAGAGGCTTGCTTGAGTGAGACAAAGATGGGAGAATTACTTCTTTAGATTCTACGTTTTTATTTTTTATTGATTCTACCTATATTGATTTTACAGAAAAGTGTGTGTATATCTAAATTATGTAAATGAATATAATAGAGGAAAAAGTTCGGATAGAGGAAACAAAAGCATAAGAAATAGCTAAACTCCGATGAATACTAAAATTATATATTATGGGGATCACATAGTTTAGCGTATATTATAGTATGTTAAAAGGTTTTAGAGAGGGAATTAAGATAAAGATTTGTAATATGTTTGATGATATTTAAGATGAGGTTTTACGTCTATTTTTTTGTTTGAGAAAATTAACTTTTGTTTAATTTTAGGATTTCATCTGTTTATTCCTTTATCCTGGTTGATGAAATTTTGTAATATACTTCCTTGCACTCCTAGAGCACAAATAGTTATTAAATATTTGTTCTATATACAAATGCTTAAAGATATTTAAAACTACTTTTATAAGTCCCCAACAACTTATAAAGCACTCCATAAGGGTTCAAACATCGTGAACCACTAGCGATACAACTACCATCCTTACAAACTAAACTTACAAACTAACTTACAAACTCTCTTACAAACTAAACTATTTGACTTAATTCCTCAAGATATACTCCGGATATCAAGTAATTTTTACCTCTTATAATATCTGAAGAGACATTTCTTCAGTTCTGCTATGCCATTGTTTAATTTAGATTTGAATAGCAAATTACAAGGCCGCAGAATAGTAGCTTTTAATCTAAGTAGTGGAAGAATATATTCCATTTTTAGAAGAGAAGTGATTGAGTGATACAAGGATGGAAGTATTATTTCTTTAGATTCTATTTTTTTATTTTTTATTGATTCTATCTATATTGATTTTAAAGAAAAAAGTGTATGCATACGTTAGTTATGTAAATGAAGAAAATAGAAGTTTAGTTTGGTTTGGTTTTGGAGCTCTATTGTCTACTTTTTGCAACACGAGGGCTAAGGAAACCGGGACCTACTTGTTAAAGCCGATTCCGAATGACTACGAACGTAAATGTGGGATTCGTACGCACGAACTCCGGTTCCGAAGGGCAGCAGCCTAAACATTCCGCCATCTTTCGGCGAAGTAAAGAGAGAAAAAGGTTGGGATAGAGGATACAAAATCATAAGAAGTAGCTAAATTCAGATGAATGCTAAAAATTGATATTATGAGAATCACACAGTTTAGCTTATATTATAGTATGTTAAAAGGTTTTAGAGAGGGATTTTACCCTCTTATGTAGGGGGATATTCTTTATGTAGGGGATTCACTATGCTTATTTATATTAAAATGGCTATTTAAATGTATTATTTTGTTTAAGAAAAATATTTTTGCTTATTTTTAACATTTCACCTGTTTATTCCAGTTTCCTGGTTGATTCACTTTAGTAATACTTTTCCTTTACTCCCTTAGCACAGTTATATTTTCCCATATACTATTATTTAAAAATTTTCAAAAAATAATTTTTTCAAGAAATATTTAGGAAATAAAGTATTTTTCCCTACTAAACTATCTAAAGAGTCATGTTTCCATCTTTTCTGTTCTTCGATGTTGTAGTTCATTTTAGATATCAATGACAAATTACAATGTCGTAAGGTAATGCCTCTTCCTCTAGGCAGTGGAAGAGAGGTTTCCTTTTTTATAAGAGGCGTGATTGGGGGAGAGAAGAATGGAGGAATTTCTCCTTGTGATTTTATGTTTTTCTGTTTTATTGATTCTGCCTACATTGATTTCTAAGACAGAAAGGATTGCGTATGTAAATTATGTAAATGAAAATTAGAGTGGGAAAAGTTTGGGATAGAGGCTGACAAAGCATAAAATAGCTTCTTTCAGATGAATTTGGGATAGATATGCTAAGAAATTTACACAGCTATAGGTAGGTTATAGTATGCTATGTGGTTTTATAGAGGGGATTTAGGAAAGAATCTGACAAAGCATCAAGAATAGCTAATTTCATCTGAATACTGGTAATATATGCTGCAAGATTTGTACAGTTTAAAGATTGTAGATAATGATTTAGGGTAGAAATTAATAAAGCATTAAAAGTAACTAATTTCAGGTAAATATTGTAAATATATTCTACAAGATTTAGACAGTTTGGCATACATTGTAGTATGCTATAAGGTTATAGATAGAAAAGGTTTAGGATAGAAGCTGACAAGGTCCCAAAAGTAAATAATTTCAGATGAAATACAGAAAAAATATACTATGAAATTTATACAGTTAAGCGTAGATTGTAGTATGGTAGAAGGTTATAAAGATGTTGTTTAGGATAGAAGATAACAAAGTATCCAAAATGGCTAATTTCAAATGAAAATTGAAAATATATGCTACGAAATTGGCACGGTTATGACAAAGATTGTAGTATGTTAAGAATTTAAGAGAGAAATTTAGTATAGAAATTGATAACGCCTCAAAATTAGCTAATTTCGGATAAATATTGAAAATAAGGTAGGATTTACCCAATTTGGCATAGATAGTAGTACTCTAAAATATTTTAGAGAGGAGGTTTAGTATAGAAGCTGACAAAACCTCAAAAGTAGGTAATTTCAGATGAATATTGTCACAGTTTCACAGTTTGACTTATATTCTAGTATGCTAAGACGTTTTAGAGAGGTGGTTATGAA
>CM063510.1:129853907-129878907 GCA_032207245.1 Pardosa pseudoannulata
AATAATTTTGTTCTCTGTAATTTTAAATCTTTATTTTTTTGATTGGTCATTCCTATGTTGCTTTTAATGTCAAAATTAAGGGTATGTAAATTACGTATAAGATAATGAAAATAACTTGACAATGGAGGTTGAGAAGTTATACAAAATTACCAATTTTGGATCAGTATTTAAAAGATAAGCTAAGAGACACTTTCAATTTGACAAAGAATAGAGTAGTGCATGCTAAGAAAATGCTGAAAATGTTAGGGAGATTTTTTTCTTATAAATTTACTCTCAAAAATTAGTTTTTTTCAGTACCTAGTAAGTCACTTTTTTATTATAGTTTCCTAAGTAATGCAATTTTATAAATATTTTCTGTACTTCTCTAGCATATATTATCAGTTTTTCAGAACGCATTTTTCGATGCATGATTTTCTAAAATAAAAACACATTAAAACGGTATTTTTCAGGGTGATATAAGGCGCAAAATAATATTTTACTTCCTGTTAAAACCTAATAGAAATAACGATAGTAAAATACAATCAAATAAATTTATTTACTAGCATATATTTATGTAATATTCTCCATTTTTCAGCAAAAAATATTTATTATCTTAATTCTATTTTTATGTTTACCTATTCGGTTAAACTGTAATTGTGAATATATATCACTACTTGCAAAGCTGTTCTTCAAAGCAATTGTCTTTCTGTGCGTCTCAAATGTTTTTTGAAGAAATTAATATTTCATAAATTAACTAGTGAATTTATTAAATCTTTCATAAATATAATATTAAATCCTTAAATAATTCTTTATATTTTCAATATACGTATGAGATTCTTTTTAAATATTCGTTTAAATTACTAGTTATTTTTTATTCTAATCTTAAAAAATTTCCTTTTATTCTTTACAAACAAATAGAAAAAAAAAAGATGTTCACGTTACGAACTAATGACTGCATGGGTGTAATTAATACAAGATAATTTTGTTTAAACTTTATAAAGCTGTTGTCATGACTAATGCATATAATGCGAGAGGCACATCCGTGTATGGTCATGAATCATGGATGTGAAGCTAAACTGTGTACGGCCTCTGTTTATTCTTAAACCATTAAAAGCTTTATGATTAG
The DNA here is from genome assembly GCA_032207245.1 of Pardosa pseudoannulata. Lineage (NCBI taxonomy): Eukaryota > Metazoa > Arthropoda > Arachnida > Araneae > Lycosidae > Pardosa > Pardosa pseudoannulata. Next base: position 129,855,013 of record CM063510.1, read on the forward strand.
CCAAACTTGACCTTTTAGCATCCCCACAATTTTAATCACCTTGAATATATTTTATGTTAATATTGTATTTGTTCTCTAAATACATGCCACATACATATATCTAGCGATGGAACAAATTATAACACACTTTATATTTTGGGTAAGAAATTGAATCGAGGTTTTATCTTGCAACTTAAGACAGTTGTAAAGCTCTGTAGAAATATCTAAATAAAAGTAGTGGACTTAATTACTATAAATTGTATTATCCCCCCATTATAAAGGCCCTGAGTTATTTTGAAATAAATATTTTTTTATGTTTTAGTTCATCAGTATTTAAAGTATTTATGTTAGCTTAAGGGATTGCAATGCCTTCAACATGAAAGTATTCGACGAAAAATAAAAACGATTTTTGAGTTCTGAAAAAAATCAAATTGTATATGATTCATCATCAAAACATATCTTTTGAAGAGCATGGTTATTTCACTCTGTCAAAACCTAAATTTTGTGATAGATCTTTATGTTCAACTTTTCAATTTGGCAATTTTCTATTCAATCATCATTTTTTTAAATGTTTAAAGTGCATTAATTTTTATGGAATTCTTATTAAAAATGTAGAGAATATCTTTTATTGTGTTTGTCATGAAAATTCGTATGCTTTTTAAATTCACACAAAGTACATTTTTGATTTATAGAGGATTCAATATTGTGAAATGGTTGCTTAAGCAATGCAACTTGAAATAATTGTGTTCTATATAATAATGTTTCAATTAAGTGAAATCCGATACCCATCTTTGATTCCATACAAATTCTAAAGATAAATGTAAAAACAAAAGCAATTACTTTGTATGCTATGTACTGAAAGTGTTTTAATGGAATATTGTTGATCATCTCATTTTTTTAAATAAACTCACATTTTAATCAAAAAATATTTTTTATAGTATAAATAAAAGCAACTTGTTTGTGCACAATACGTGTTAGTTTAAGGAATTGCTGCGCCTTCAAAATGAAGGTATTCGACGGAAAATGAAAACGATTTTTGTGTCCTGAAAAAATCAAGTTGTATATGATTCATTATCAAAAGATATTTTTTGAATAACATGGTTATTTCACTCTATCAAAATCTATATTTTATCATACGCCTTTATGTTAAACTTTCCAATTTGACAATTTTCTATTCAATCAGCATTTTTAAAAAGGTTTCTGGTGCATTATTTTTTATGCACTTCTTATTAAAAATGTAGAAATATCTTTTATTGTGTTTGTCATTAAATTGTGAATGCTTTTTAAATTCACAATGTATTTTCTTGGGTTATAGAGGATTCACTATCATGAAACGGTTGTTAAAACAATGTAACATAAAATAATTATGGTCTCTATAGTAATTTTTCACTTGAGTGAAAATTGATTCAGATCTTTGTTTCTGTACAAATTTTAAAGATAATTGTAGAAATAAAATCAATTTGTTTGTATGCTATATACTAAAATGTTTCAATGGAATACAGTTGATCGTCTCCATTTTTAAAAATAAACTCACATTTTAATGAAAAGAAAATTTTTATAGAATATAATGCATTGTAAGTTTTATGGAAAAATAAAAGTAACTGGTTGAAAAATAAAAGTAACTGGTTACAATACGTGTTAGCTTCAGAAATTGCAGTGCCTTCTAAAATGAAAGCTATTCAACGGAAAATAAAAACGATTTTTGTGTACTAAAAAGTCATGTTGTATATGGTTCATTATCAAATAACATTTTTGAATAGCATGGTTATTTCACTCTATCAAAACCTGTATTTTATCATACGCCTTTATGTTAAACTTTCCAATTTGACAATCAGCATTTTTAAAATGTTTCATGTGCATTACTTTTTATGTACTTTGTATTAAAAAATGTAGAGATTATCTTTTATTGTGTTTGTCATGAAATTGTATCTGCTCTTTAAATTTGAAAAGTATTTTCTTAGATTATAGAGGATTTAATATCTCGAAACGGTTGCTAAAACAATGTAACTTGAAATAATTGTGTTCTATATAATAATTTTCACATGAGTGAGAACAGATACGCATCTTTGTTTCTGTACAAATTCTAAAGATAATTGTAGAAATAAAATCAATTTGTTTGTATGCTATATACTAAGAGTGTTTTAATAAAATATTGTTGACCATATCAATTTTTTTTAAATAAACTCACATTTATATAAAAAAAATATTTTTTCAAAATATAGTGCATTGTACGTTTTATGTAAATATAAAAGTAACTACTTTGTATACAATGTACAAGAAGTATTTTTAAAGAATATTGTTAAACGAATTAATTTTTCTCAAATAAGCTAGAATTTTAAACAAAAATTATTGTTGATAGATTGATGAGTCTCATATATTTCATGTAATAACATTACATATCCTCGTTATAAAAATATCGTTAAAATTTTTAAAAATTTAAAATTGAGTTTCAAACTGTTATGTAACTTTAAAATATGGGGAACAAAGAAATTTTTCAAATGGCTATATTTAACCTTGTATGAGTTTACGAAATGTATGCTTTAATTTTAAAGTTTGTGGAAATATACTCTTAAGAAAAACAAGTGTACTGATACGTTTAATGAATACTACTAAACAATAGAAGAAACGAAGAAAAAATAGAAATTAAATTCTCTGATATTTAGAAATATTTTTCAGTCATATTTATATAATTTTTTAAAAATAAATCTTTTATTGTTTCAATGTTCGACAATGTGATATTACATGTTTATTATATCTTCCATACTAATAGAAAAAAAATTAAAAAGAATGTTTAGTTAGACAACTCTCAGACAAAAGAGATCAAATTTAATCGTCTGGATTAAAAATATGCCTCATTAATGTGTAAAAAATTCAGACAGTTTCTGTTAGAGGATATTAAAAATATTAACTTATAAACAAAGAAAATATTAACTTATAATGATGAAAAGCTCTAAAAAACTTTATTCAAGTGAAAAATTTGATAGGATTATATTAAGTAATGGGCTTATAAAGGATACAGAAAAAAGTTGATTGTATGATCAACTTAATTAATGAAAATGTTAGTCTTTGATGGAATAACTTATTCTTAAAATGTTTGATTTAGAGTAAAGCTTTTAAAAGCTTTTTGATGATCATTGAGTAATAGTTCAATTGATTTGTTACTGAAAAAAAAGCTTTATTGGCCGAATTTAATTGTGAATTTAGTGTTACGTTCCTAAAACTACTTTTTAAAAATTAATTATACACGAATTAATAGTGTTTAATAATATGCACTTTATGTGTATTGCATGTATAGTTTGTAAGCAATTTGTTGGTTAATTCAATAGCGCCAAATAGGCACTTTACTCTTGTAGGAATATAGCCAATTTATCAGATAAGATAACGTGTATTTCAACAGGATATATATACCTCCAATATATACGTTGCAAAATATTGTATTGACATTTGACACTCTTGTGTGTGCTATTTCCTAAGCACAATGACAAGTTATTCTTTTTTGTCAAGTTAGGAGATGAGTTTTATGCCATAAAGAAGCAAGTTGCTTATAACCTGCTTGGTATAACTTTTTTCCATACTCCATTGTCCGTTGCTCGACTATTAGAATTTTCAAGTCTGTCAAGTTCATTAAACATGCACAAAAATGTTGAAATAAACAACGGAAAAAGGTAAATTTCCTCAACCGTACAAAATAAATTTATATTTCCATATTAAAAACTTTCAGGCATATTACAATCTTCAAATGAATGTATACCCAAGCAAATCCTTTCAATATTCGCTTAAATTTAGCTTTTTTCAATTGCCGCGTCTACACGCGCATCCAAAACTTTTTCCTCCTCTTTTATTAATTTACATAGCTTACATACTCTTACCTTTTTCGTCGAAATAAGAGATATTAACAATAGAAAATGTCTTTGCCAAGATAAAAACTATTCTTTATACCACAATTTATCCTCTGTTAAAAAGGAAATCATCTCAACTGTCTGGAGGAAGAGGTTTTACTCTATGCCACTAATTGTTCCTCTGTTTGTGCACATGAGAACATGAAACTTCATAGATGGGAAGATATATTTACCAACTAAACAAAATGATGTTGAATGAAGTTCCACATGTTTGATAATTTTCAGGATGAGTTCTTACCCATATAAAAAACTAATCCTTAACTAAAATACTTTATCGTAGGTTAATTTAACTTGGTCTTTGTACACATCATCGAAGTAATGTACATTAAAACCTTTGTATGGAGACAGAAGCAGTCAGAGTAGTTGGAGGGGAAATTACAACAATACTACCATTCCATTTAAACATTTTAAATGTGTAAAAGCTCACATTTTTTTGCACTTATATCGTCATATTTCTCTCACGCTTGTAGTATTTGGTTATTTAATTCTGTTTTCATTTTCCTATATTTTTATCGTTTTGGTATTTCGATAAACAATGAAATCCAATTTATACGGTTCTTGTGTAAAATTTTTATCAGGTATACTTTTTATGAATTGGTTCTTTAACAACTTTTGTTTAACAACTGTTCTTTAACATCTTTTGTGTTGTTTAAATTTAAAATTTTCTACTGATACGACTGATCCGAATCGATTATTTGTTTTATGTGCCATGAAAGTTATGATTAATGGAAATAGCTCCAAACTTACTATACACGAAATTCAAGTTTTATCTCTCTGGACTATGAATTTACTATCGAAAAATATATAACAATTCGATGCGGATTTCGTGTTTCAAAATTATTTTCAATTATTGAATTAATTCAGTCGTAACTTGCAGTAGATGAATGCAAGAGGGATATTAATGACAGAGAAGTCTGTATCTCAACCAAATTTTAGCAAGAAGTATCTTGTGATGAAACTAAGAATTTTTAAGTGTCAAGGTACAGAAGAAAAACATTTCAGCATTTAAATGTAATGCAACATGTTGCATTAAACAGTAAGGATTTTTTTCAGATAAAAAAAATCTATATTCTTTAAGTCTTAAATACAGTTTAATGTATTCTGTAAGCTTCTTTTATTTTATCTACAGTTTGGACATAATAAATTCAATCTTGTTTATTTGGTTCTAATACACAAACTATACAAGTAAAGCATTTTAACATTCCGTTAATGGGTTATTACCATACAAACTGAAAATTTTAAACAATATTTTATTTATACGTTATCTTTTGTAGATTGCAAAATGTTTATAAATTACTTCAGTATATTTTTCATTTGTAAGCTTTTGTATTTATAAGCTATTTTGTCTTTGGGGAAGTTATTACACGAAACCACAGATTTTTCAATGTTACGCCAAAATACATTGTGTCGTACGGAGCTTCATTTTATACCTATTTGTTTATATATTTTAAATAATGTTAACGTTTTTGTATCAGAACGTAAACAAGTAATAATCGACTTTAACTGTGTTTCGGGGTGCTGCATTTATTGAATGCGTTTTTGTGATTGTGCTTCCTTTAGTCGTGTTTTCTCAAACCTCGAGTAAGGGCTTATTTCAGTGATTTTATTTGGTTTACTTTACAGTATTCAACAATATTTATTGTTTTCGTTGCAGCAGACAACCATAAAAAAGTTTCGTATCGTTTTAATCATGAGTGAATAGAAAATATTTCATGCTGTAAAAATACTAAGGTTTAAATTACTCTTTAAAACATTTTTTTTCCAAACGAATAATATGTTGAAGGCTAAATGTACGTAAAGCAAGATTTGATGCATAGTAACGAAAGCTGATTAAGATAATAATTTAAGCTAAAAATTCAAAACAATGTTGAAAAATTCTATTTTTCCCCTCAGGTATAAAATATGTCTAAATTAAATGTGCTTTAGAAAGAAATTTTCTACTACTAAACTGACAAAATATCCAAAGCAACACACCAGTTTAAAGGTTTCAAATTGGTTTGTAATCAGAAAATTGAAGTACTTGTATTTATAGGCTTGTCAAGAGGACAAGAAGATAAAGTAATCAGCTGAAATGAAACAAAGTATCTGAAGTAGGTCAAACACTGGTGTGATAACGATGTGGACATCTGGAGATCGGTAATTTAATGAATTATAAAATAAGTTATTAATAGCAAAAATATGAAATTGAGCATTACTTTAAATGTTAATTATGGTTTTCTTGTTTTAGTTTTTTCGAATCTACTTCGGTGATGAAACAACTTTTGAAAGATTAAATAAACATCTTAATTTATGTGTCGTCATTGTTGAGAAAAGTTTCATTTTGACTGCATCATCTAGACCTTTAAACAACTTACAAAAATGATGATTTAACTCGTTATCAAAGGAAAGGAAACTAGTTGTCTGTACTCGGTAAATTACATCATTAGATAAGACCAGTATTAAGATGACTTGTAGAATCGGTTGTTGTCATAGGTCAAAGATTGATTCCCAAATAGAAAACCATATATTTTATGCCCGGCGGAGCTGGTTGATCCATATTCCTGCCAGAAAAGACTTATCAGCAATAACGAAATATCCCTGTGTTGGATTGACCAGATAATATCAGGGATATCAACCCTATTACAATATGTGGTAGCTAATGAAGTAAGAATTTGTTTGTGAGATGTGTTCGAAATGCAGATATTAGAAAAAAATCTTTCATGTGGAACGAATCCCCCATAAATGAAAGAGGAAAAAGCAAGTACTACAATAAAAAAACATTTATGTGTGGAATATTCTCCCAAATAATGAAAGAGACATTATGGTCTTGCATCGGCTGCATGGTGGTTTTAGGATTTTGTAGCAATTAAAATGTGTTTCAACAAAATCTTAAAATTTTAATAAACATTTTGAGAAATGTTCACAATCATAACAAATGTTGTTGTTAAAGAAAAGGGAATATTTTCCCTTTTCTTTAACTAGAGGAACTAGAGGAGAAATGAGAGTACATGAAACAAAAATCTAGAGAGTAGAAAGCTTAGGGATAGGAAACAAAGTATGTATTAAGGCCAGAGGCATCCGTACTCAGAAGCGATGAAAGATGCAATGTTACTTTTGTGATTCTGAGAAATTCCCCTGAAACTGGGAGGACCTTTATTATTATTATTATTATTATTTAAAAAATAAAGACAACACAGAAAAAAGAACACATGAAAACATGCAACGACACCAATGAAAAACCATGCAAAAGCTGTTAGAAACCTGGTAGAAAAAATTCGATTTCTATGCTAAGGATGTTAATTATTTTAAGTGTTTTTTATGTAATAGAAATATTTTCCCTAAAATGGGCTTAATTATTTGTTATCTGAGTAATTTCTTATTTCTCGGTATTTGGAATGTTATTTGTGGTAATTATCTTGTTGTAAGGTTTCATAGATAAATGCATTTGCTTTGTGTTTCTTTTATCTCATGATTTAGATTTCCGTAATGGACACTCAGGGACTATTTGTGAGTTGTAATGACCATTGTGGTTTCAGGTGTAGGCTGTTTAATTACTGTCTGTATACTAATAATAAAAATAACAGAAGATATCGACCTGCTAATTCATGTACATAATTAGAGAAGAATAATTTAAGGTTATCTTTTAATATTATAATGAAAGTAAAAAATAATGTTGAATGAAAGTATCTTTTTTGCATTTTATTTATAAGTTGACTGATAATGCAGTTTTTTCTTACACAGTTTTAGTAACATATAAAGTCGTTTTTACTATAATATTTTTCTTTTTTTTTGTCTTCACAAAGAAGAATATAGAACAGAATAAAATTCAAAACATAAGTTATATGAATTTGTATTATTGTATTATTATTAAACCTATCGAATACATGCTACTATTTATATCTTTTGGATAACACAAATCATACTTTATTTATGTTTTATTTTTTTGTCAGTAAGTGGATACATAAATAGATTAACTTTCTTTGTAGATTTCTTTAGATTTTGTACTCACGAGATATCTCTTGAATAAATTCAACCGAACGATGGCTGAATGTTTAGGGAGCTGACCTTCTGTACAGGAGTTCATGGGTTCGAATCTCACTGTTTCATGGACATTTTCGTCCGTTCGGAATCAGCTATAAACAGTAAGTGCCGGTTTCATTAGTCCTCGTGTTGCAAAATAGTAAACCATGGTGCTTAAAAACCAAACTATGAAAATGTTTAATACTTTCATAAAATTATTGTAGATACTAATTTCGGCTGTCTTTTTTATTGCATAATACTACCCTTTAGCTAATTCATCGACATAATTAAATAAGAATAATTTAAGGTTATATTTTAATGTTATGATGAAAGTAAAGAATAGTGTTGAGTGAAAGCATCTTTTTTTGAATTTTTTTTTATTCGTTTACTGACAATACAATTTTTCTTACATGATTTTAGTAACATATGTAGTCGTTTTTATAATAATAAACTTTTCTATTTTGTATTTACAAAGAAGAATACGTAACAAAACAAATTCAAAACATATGTTATATGAATATGTGTTATTGTATTACTCTTAAACTTATCGAATGCATGCTAACATTTATGTCTTTTGGATAGCACAAATCATATTTTATTTATGTGTTGTGAGTTTTGTTAGTAAGTGAAAAATAAACAGATTGATTTTCTTTGTAGATTTCTTTAGATTTTATACTCCTGAGATACTCTAGAAAAATTTTACCCGAAAGGTGGCTGAATGTTTAGGGAGCTGAAGTTTTGTAGAGGAGTTCATAAGTTCGAATCTCACTGTTTCATGGATGTTTTCAGCCCTTCGGAATCAGTTATAAACAGTAAATCCCGGTTTCATTAGTCCTCGTGGTGCAAAATAGTAAACCATGGTGCTCAAAAACCAAACCATGAAAAGTTTTATTACTTTCATAAAATTATTTTAGATATTAAAATTTCGACTGTCTTCAATAAAGTAGATTTCCCTTAGCAGATATTACTCATGCTGGTTATGAGTAGCTGGTAGAACCAAAATTTTACTGTACGATTACATCCCATAATGTGACTTAAGTAACTTATTTCTTGTTTTACGCAATATGTGTGAAAATGTATGTGGTTGAGCAATGCTGGGTGTTTCATATATTTTTGCAAAAACCGGAAACAGTTTCGTACGAAAATAATTGTATTGTAACTTCAAAGATTAATTAGACCAAGACTTGTATTCTTAATTCACCATTAAATTGATGCAAGAATTCATGTCAACAGCAAATTTTCTATATTGTAAATGAAAACATAATAATGTTGTTTGAAATAACAAATAATTGCCATATTTCAACACCTACTGATACATTACATAAAAAACAGATATTTATCATCTAGTAATATGAAATATAAAAAATCAAGGTATATTGACAGAAGTACACTAAGTAAATATTATATTCAAAGAATTACAGGAGCAGTGCAGTGTGTTTCATATATTTTTGTAAAAATGAGAAACAGTTTCGGATGAACAATTTGTATTGTAACTCTAAAGATTAGTTAGACCAAGTCTTCTTATCTTAATTCAACATTAAACTGTTACAAGCAGTAATGTCAAAAGCGAATCGTTTATATAATAGATGAAAATACCCTAATAGTGTTTTAAATAACAAATAATTATCATATTGCAACACCTACTAGTACAGTACTTAAAAAACAGATTTTACCATATTGTTATGTGAAACGTAAAAAATCAAGGTATATTCACGAAACTACACTAAGTAAATATCATATTCAATTTATATTGTAACTGTAAACATTAACTGGACCAAGACTTCTAATCTTAATTCAACATTAAATTGTTACAAGCAATCATGTCAACAGTGAATTTTATATATAATAAATGAAAATACCATGATATTGTATTAAATAACAAACACTTATCCTATTTCAACATTTAGTGATTAATTACTTAAAAACAGATTTTACCATCTTCTTAAGTGAAATATAAAAAATCAAGGTATATTGACGAAAATTCACTATGTAAATATCATATTCAATTTACATTGTAACAGTAAAGATTAATTAGATGAAGACTTATAATCTTAATTCAACATTAAATTGTTACAATCATGTCAACAGGAATTTTTTATATAATAAATGAACATATCCTAATGTTGTTTTAAATAAATAATTATCATATTTATACTCCTACTAACACATTATTTTAACAAAACATATATTTAAAATCTAGTAATATGGAACATAAAAAATCAAGGTATATTGACGAAAAAGAACTAAGTAAATACCATATTTAATTTATATTGTACCAGTAAAAATAAATTAAACCAAGACTTGAAATCTTAATTCAACATTAAAATGTTACAACCATTCATGTCAACAGTGAATTTTCTATATAATAAATGAAAATATCATAATGTTATTTTAAAAATCAAATAATTACCATATTTCAATACCTACTAATACATACATAAAAACAGATATTTACCATCTATTAATATGGGATATAAAAAAATCAAGGTATATCGATAGAAATACACTAAGTAAATATCATGTTCAAAGAATTGCAGGAGGAATGCTGGGTGTTTCATATATTTTTGTAAAAATCATAAACAGTTTCGTACGAAACCCTTTCTATTATACCTCTAAAGATTAATTAGACAAAGACTGGTAATCTTAATTTAACATTAAATTGTTGCAAGCAGTCATGTCAACAGTGAATTTGATATATAATAAATGAAAATATCACAAAGTTTTAAATAATAAATAATTACAATATTTCAACACCTACTAATACACCACTTAAAAAATAGATATTTACCATCTAGTAATATGAAATATAAAAATTCAAGGTATATCAACGAAAATGGACTTAGTAAATATCATATTTTATTTATATTGTAACTATAAAAATTAATTGGACCAAGAACTGTAATCTCAATTCTATATGAAATTGTTACAAGCATTCATGTCAACAGTGAATTTTCTATATAATAAATGAATATATCATAATGTTGTTTTAAATAACAAATAATTACCATATTTCAACACCTACTAATACATTACTTAAAAAAACATATTTACCATTGAGTAATACAAAATATAAAAAATCAAGGTAAGCTGACAAAATACACCATGTAAATAGCATATTCAAAGAATTGGAGGTAAACCGTTACATTTATTTTCAGCAATGGTATGGTGGAATAATTTAGCATTTCTTTTTACCTACTATTTGTGAAATCCCCTAATGAGTTTTATTCACTATCTTAAAACGTTTTATCAAAATTTATAGAGAAGGAATATTTTATATTTTTTTTATTATTAATGATATTTAATGAGGAGCAGATGCAACTGTCTGTGCCTAAGAACCGAATTCAAAAGAAAACAACTAACACAAAATCAAAAGAAAGTTTTATTTACCAACTTGCTTTGTTTTTAAATTGCCGCTGGATTTCGTATTCATGCGATTTGCAGTTAATTATTAAATGTCACACTGCTTATTCATCTTCCTGAAATAATTACCGTGCCCTATTTATCCGAGTTGTTAAAGTAATTACTACTATGAAAAGAATGAAACAACTAAAAGGATTCTTTCACTTATATGATAAACATAATTACGGAGTTTATTTCCCTGTTTTATTTGCGTTTCCGAGATTATGATGGAATTCCAATGAACAGTTTTCTTTTTTGGGCAGACGTAAGTACTTGGGACCAGTTTTAAAAATGACTTTATTGTTAGTGCTAACAGCATTAAAATATGCTTCACCCTCTTTGTGAAAGAGGACAAAGCAATCAGTATCCAAGAAGTTATATTATTTTTTTCCAGCTATTATCAAAGAAATTATTCATATTCCCGAAAGTAATTAGGAAAGGTTTTGAAATCACGAGCTTAAAGTGTACATAAAAATACGTCTAATTTACTTGCAGTTATTCATATTGATAGATTCTAAGTTTTTTATGAATAAAATATCAATAGTTATTTTAAAAATCTTTATTTACATTACCGTCTTTGTGCTAAATTATAATCGCGTTGGGTTTTTTAAGCCTTTGTATTTGTTTCAGATTATGTATAAAATTCTTTAAATAAAAGGGTTACGAAGACGCTTTAAGCATGCAATTAAAGTCTAAAATATAACAATATATTTTAAACTAAATTGTGAATATTATTGTGTACATAAGTTATAATTGCTATCATAAACAACTCCCGATTATTATATTCGGACATTATTGGTGTATTGTTTATGTAATATTTCGATAAGAAGCACTTTCTTTCTTAAACGTAACTGGTAATTAGACATCAATTAAAAATAAACTGTATGTTTTATTCTTTATAATAAATGTTTCCTGCTTGATTCTGGAAAGGTTCTTAAAACAATTCCAACTGTTTTCCATACATCAAATTAGTTAAAATTATTACAGTATTTTATGACTTTATAATACAATTATTTTAGATAATTACTAATGATTAAGTTTAGATTTAGGTCATAATATTCTATTTATACTAAACGAATTGCAACATTATTTAAGGAAACAGTTTGAACGAGAGAAAAGCAAATTAAAAAAGGAATATTTAACAAACATACAAACATTTAAGAATATTGTTTATATTGTGCTATCAGTCATAATATATATACCACTAAAATCTAGAAGAAATTAATACAATATAAAATTGTAAATTGTATATTGGTATTTTCATAAAATATAAAATATGAAGGATATCAAAGAAACATTCTTCTAGTACTCTATACAAAATCTATTTTTGTTTCAAATTTTACTGTATATTTTGGTATATAGAAATACAACTGGTTATCTAAATTCAATTCCGTTAAATAAAAACGACACATAAATTACTACATTTTTGTGAAGGTGCTAAAGGCATAAAAATATGCTTCACATTCTTTGTGATAGAGGACAAAGCAACCACCTTCCAAGAAGCTATATTATTTTTTTCCAGCTATTATCAAAGAAATTATTCATATTCCCGAAAGTAATTAGGAACGGTTTTGAAATCACGAGTTTAAAGTGTACATAAAAATAGTCTAATTTACTTGCAGTTATTAATATTGATAGATTTTAAGTTTTTTATAAATAAAATATCAATAGTTATTTTTAAAATCTTTATTTTCATTACCGTCTTTGTGCTAAATTATAATTCGTTGGGTTTTTTAAACCTTTGTATTTGTTTCAGATTATGTATAAAATTCTTTAAATAAAAGGGTTACGAAGCGTCTTTATGCATGCAATTAAAGTCTAAAATATGACAATATATTTTAAACTAAATAGTGAATATTATTGTGTTCATAAGTTGTAATTGCTATCATAAACAACTCTCGATTATTCCACTTGGACGTTATTTGTGTATTGTTTATGGTAATATTCCGATTTTAATCACTTTTGTTCTTAAAAGTAACTGATAATAAGACTTGAAATTACAATTAACTGTAAGTTTTATTGTTTATAATAAATGTTTCTCGCTTTATTTTGGAAAGATTCTTAAAATCATTCGACCTTTTTCAAATACATAATAATTATTTAAATTTATTACAGTATTTTTTTCACTTCATAGTGTATTGATTTTAGAAAATTACTGATTATTACGTTTAGATTTAGGTCTTAATATTCTATTTATACTAAACGTTATTCTATTTATACTATTTTTACTATACGTTAAGTTACTTAGTACACGTTATTCTATTTTATTTATATTAAGTTATTTAAAGAAACAGCTTAAAAGAGACAAAAGCAAATTTAACAAACAAAACAAAGATTTAAAAATATTGTTTAAATTGTGCTATCAGTGATGAAATATATACTCACTGAAATGTAGAAGAAATTAATTCAATGTAAAATATAAGTTGTTATTTTCATAAAATATAAGATTTAAAAGATGTTTAAGAAACATTCTTCTTTATACAAAAGATATTCAAAACATATTCTGCTTTAAACAAAATATATTATTTTTCAAATATATTGTATATTTTGGAATTTGGTAATACAACTGGTTATCTAAATTCAATTCCATAAAATATAAACGACACATAATATTCCTACATTATTGGGAAGGTTTCAACAACATTTTTGTTTATTTCATAGTATTATGCTCTCTGTATCTCGAAAAAACCAATGAATAATAAAAGAAACATATACAATTTTGTAAAACAAATCACATGAATACCAAAAGATTAAGATAATTGAGAAAAAGTAATGCACTTAGGACGTTTAAAAATCACTAATAAGTATTAAAAATTATTAAAGCATAACTTTACTTTTTTAGTTTTAAAAGACTGATATACGACAAGAATCAGTTTAGACGAAGCTGAGGAAACAGAATCTGGGGAAACAGAATTTTCTTCTTAGCCAGATCTGGTCTTTTTTCTTTGATGGATAAATGCAAATTATCCTAAATGTTTGCAGGCTATTCAGAATGAAAGGTCCTACCTTTATCTCATTAGTCCAATAAAAAAATTCCTTTAGCATCCAAATATACCTAATGTCATAGGCTTTCTAGTAGAGGGAATAGTTTTTGCTATTTTTGGCGCCGATTCGTTCTTCACTGCCCTGTGTTTTGATTGTAATTGGTCTCTGGAGTATACTGATCAATTTATGCCTTATCCAAAGTTCCGAAATGCTGCAAAAAATCAGTTGGGTTTGAGTATGTGCAATTTGTTATCTAAAGTCAGAAAACGCGACACTCATCTTGCTGACAACTTTCTCATACTCCAAATATCGGTTAAAATATGATATTCCCATTCTTTGGTTATACCATATATACAATAGACTCAGTAACTCCTGTCAATTTCAATCAGGATCATTCATAATATTTTTGTGAAATTTTCTAACGAATTCTTCTGTAGTGGCTGATTTTCATCTTTCAGAACGCTTTACATCTAGAGTTCTTATACGACCACGTTTAAAACCTGAAACCCATGTTTTATCAGTTATAAAGAAAGGAGCAGATTCTCAAAAGAATAGTGTAGCATTTAGCTCAGTTTTAATATCCGATGGAGTTTTAATATCCGATGCCTTTTATGAAAAAATAATTTATCACAGCTCGCACTTCAGTTTCTTTCCATACTCTATTAAATACAAACTATACAATTTTAAACAGCACAGTATAAAAACAACCAAACACAAATGCTTTGAAATATACTGGAATTATGAAAAAAGACAGCTATTTCAGGCGCCTTTGTCAAAGTAATTTTCAGAACATCAACTTTAGGCAAATTTTTAGGAAACTTTTCATTCCACCTCGCATGTAAATGCATGTGTATAAATGTATATAGAATGATATAAGAGTTTATATTATTGGAATTTATAAAAGAATATACATAGCTTAGAGTCAAAATAATAATTTTAATGTTTAAATTTAAACTTTTTTTGGGTTTTTTAGTAAGAATATCGATACTTATAAGTTAGATTTAAAACTGTGTTAAGTTTCAGAGAAACTGTCACAAATTGAATTTTTTAGAATAGTCTATAATTTAAAGACTTTCGATTATATGTTCTTAAAACTCTATTGATCCACTTATTGACAACATCTCTTACAGAGAAAAATTCTTGTTTCATTTTAAGCATTGAGTTATTTCAAGATTTAGGTTTAATTAATTTTTAATTTCTGGATTAATGAGTTCAGTATTGAAATTTTCTGGAGCTCATAGTTTACCAAATATATTACATTTAAATGAAAGTTTACAAAATAATTTTTTTTCGATCTTGTATAATATTTATTAAGTAACAACTTGTCAAAGAGTATGCGGTGCAATGTTAATACAAGTCTTTATAATTGAGAAAAATTTGTTTAATGAATATTTTAATTAAATACAGGAATCTCTTAACATTAAAATATTAAGTCTTTTAAAATAAATTTTGAACTTAAAACATATATAAAGAAATTAAACATTATTTATTTATATAAATTTAATTGGTTGAGCACAGCCATATCTGATATTGATGTGTTTACGCATCTAGAATAATGTCCTTTAAAGAATGTTTATTTCATTGATTTACTAAAAATTATTTTCTTTACTAATACATTATTCTACGAATAATATTACTGAGAAATATTATAGTTATAAAGATTTATGTCTATATAAAAAATAAATTACTTTAATTACTCACAAATAGTAATCTAAAGTGCTTTAGGAAAACCTAAATTTTATTTACTAGTAATTAGTAAGGCTAAAACCTAATGACATCATTTTGCATGAACCTTAATTGCTTATAATTTACGAAGAATGAAGGAAAATATATCAAGAAAAACAAAACTAATTACTAAGTAAAATCGTTCACTATAGAAACGCATTACAGTAAAGTTATGACCAGCTTATTATTTAAAAGTCTATTTTCTTCTAGTTAAGAATATATAAACTGAAATGCTAAAAACTGTACAGAATTTTTTGTCATAGTTTAATCATGCAGCATTTTAAATATACTTCTTAAAAAGTAAAGCGGTAATAATAATTGGTATGTTTTATTTCTAATTTAACACTCATATTTATTTACATTGGATTTTAATTATAGTTTGAACTCATTCAGAAGATGAATAAAAAATTCTCCTACTGAAAGCAGCAAGTTTTGATATTAATGTCGTTTAAGGAATTCACCAGTTACTTGTATTTAAAAAAATCTTTAAGCTATCTCTTTGTCTCTTTAATCATTACATTAGAATCATGCTGATTTTTGTAAACTTATTGTAAAATACAAATAATATTAAATAAAATAAAATTATAATTATTACATGTTTTTAATTGATTAATAAAAAGCCTTAAAAACCAATAAGATGCCCAGAAATGTGTAGTGTTATAAAAAGATTTAAATATCAAACAATGATGAAACTAGATTACTAATGGTAATAAAAAGTTTATAAATAATAATATAAATGATCGTAAAATCTATATTTCTATATCAGTCAAATTATATATATATATATATATATATATATATATATATATATATATATATATATATATATATATATATATATATATATATATATATATATATATATATATATATATATATATATATATATATATATATATATATATATATATATATACATATATATACATATATATATATATATATATATACATATATATACATATATATATATATATATATATATATATACATATATATATATATATATATATATATATATATATATATATATATATATATATATATATATATATATATATATATATATATATATATATATATATATATATATATATATATATATATATATATATACATATATTATATATATATATATATATATATATTTATATATATATATATATATATATATATATATATATATATATATATATATATATATATATATATATATGTATATAGCATTTATTTTATGGTTATATATTATTTCCTTAACCATAGTGGTAAATTTGTTGCCACTCGTGACTTATGAGAAAAATTGGTGGATATATTGCCAAAGCTTTTTATTACAATTTTATATCAAAACCTTTTATTTTTAACAGCTATATTTTGTATTAATTTACGATTTATATATATTGAAATATGATTAGAGATATTGTGTTTTATGTTGGATACTTTCGTGAAGAGAAATTGTTGCATTGATTTTGCTAAAAAAATAATATAAAAAATACAGTTAATGATAGTAATAAGAAACATTGAGTTCATTTGAACACGATCAAAATGTGTGTATAGACGAAATGAAGAGATCTGCATGGTTAAATCTGACTTTATTATAACTTACTCCGTAACTAATAAATTAAGTTACAATAATAGAATTGAAACATTTTATGTACTAGTTCACTATTCCTGTACGATTTTAATTTTTAGAATTAATCGAGTACTTTCAAGACATAAAAAATGTTCTAAATTAGGAAATATTTTAAATTAAGTTTAAAACTTGAAACCTCAATATTTTCAAGGACACACGAACCGCTGTTTCCGAAATGTATATGACAATAGCTTATTAGAAATTAAATAGTAAGATATTATAATGCTATTTTTTTCTGTAAATTTTGCTTCAAAAAGTAATTATGGAAAAAGAAGAAACACAGCAAAATTACTGTTTTAATGTTTAAATATATAAAAAGATTTTAAACATACTGCTTGAAGCAAATTTAATTGATTAAGAAATTACGAAAAACAATGTAAGATATTTTATTTACATAAATTCACTGATATGTAAACAGTAGAGTTGTAAACCTAAAAGTGTTTACTGTTGGGTTAAGTACTTTTATATTTACATTAAATTTATAAACATTTGCAGTTAATTTATAGCATTAACCGTTTACTCAGTTTTAGAGCTATTTGTTTAGAACTACATGTTTAGAGTTATAAATCTACACATAATCATAACTACATTAAATATTTTAAAATATTCTTTTATTTTACTGTACCTGTTATCATATTTATAGGCATATAGTTTTATAGAAGCATATATAAGTTTATATCTACGTTACAGTTTATATTTGCATAGGTTGTTAGGGAGCACTCAGTTAAATAATTATTCGAAATCTTTCCTATAAATTTGCTATTATTTAATCAACAAAATAATATCTAATTATGTTTAAAATTTATTACTCAATAATAAAATAAATTAGGAAAATATTTGACACCATTAAAAAAATCAAAAAAAATCGAATTTAAATATATTATTTCATGTGATACATTTAGATATACATCGATTTATATATGTACGGACTTTCATAACTGTGTTGATAATTTGATATAGTATTTTGTAACTCCCAACGTTTGCTATTACTTTGTGATACTGTACAACATCTCTTTGAAACTTATGTAAAACTTTTACGTTCTTCTTTAACCATTTTTTTCTGAATTTCTTATATTTCTTCAAGTCCTGCCTAAATATAGTTGACAAATATTACTTTTATAGGTTTGGATTTAGCTTGATTTGCAGCTCAAACACCCAAACCGCAGTCAACATCAGTCAAGACATTTGCAATTGCTCAAATAATCATCGAGGATGAAGAAAAATTCCAACCGCCACCAGGCTAAATCAAGGAAAAATGTAATTGTGTAACTCTACACAATATTTATTAAGATTCACCAGAAGTGTTTACATTTGTCAAGGAATATAAAAAAACTTAGTGTTTAACACAAAAAAATAACAAGAAAGTTAAACAAAAAGAACTAAAGTCTTTAACAATAAAAATTATACAAAAAAAACAGCAAAAGGCACAACCAGAATGAAAACTTGTTTCTGATGTCCCTTGGACCCAAGCACGATGTTTAAATTTATAAATCTACACTTAACCAGAACTACTTTTAATTTTAATAAATATCCTTTTATTTTACTCTACTTGTTATCATATTTATATGTATAGAGTTTTCATAGAAGCTTATATAATTTATATCTAGGTTACAGTTTATATTTGCATAGGTTGTCAGGCAGCACTTAATTAAATAATTAAAGAAAATATTTTCTATTATTTTGCTATTTAATCATTCCAAGAAATAATGTCTAATTATGTTTAAATTTTTTACTCAATAATAAACTTTTCTAAACTTTTTTAAAAAGTCAGAAAAATTGAATTAAAAATATATTAATTCTTTAACGTGATAAATTTAGATATACATCAATTTATATATCTACGAACTTTTATAATTGTATATGAAAATTTGATATAATACTTTGTAACGCCAAACGTGTGCTGTTACTTTGTGACATTGTACAACATCTCTGTACAACTCTCACTTCTGGAATTCGAATCGCATTCTAGTTTTATCATTATCATTCCTTTTGAATTTCGTATCTCTGTACCTAAATATATCTGACAAATATTATTTATGTAGATTTGAAAATTGGATTTAGTTTAATTAGCTGCTCAAACACCCAACCCGCAGTCAACATCAGTCTAGACATTTGCAATTGCTCAAACAGTTATGGAGGAAGAAGAAAAATTACAACTGCCACCAGGCTAAATCATGAAAAAATGTAATTCAGTAATGCTACACAATATTTATTAAGATTCCGCAGAATTGGTTACATTAGTGAAAGACCATAAAAAATTATAGTGGGAAACACATAAAAATAACAAAAAAGTTATAAATCTACACTTAATAAAAACTTCATTTAGTATTTAAATATTTCCTTTATTTTAATGTGCCTGTTATCATATTTATGTGTTTAACGTTTACAAATAAGCATATGTAATTTTATATCTACGTTACTACATTATATTTGCAGAGGTTGCTAACCAGCACCTCTCACACAATTAAATAATTAAAGGAAATTCTTTATATAAATTTATTATTAAATCTTTCGACAAAATATTATCTAATATTTTTAAAGTGTAATAATAAAACAAATTACGAATTTTTTTAAAAAAACATAAAAAAAATCTGTAAAATTATCTAGCATCGATGAAAGGAAGAAATTCTAGAAACGAACTTCTCTAATTGCGAACTTTGTGATGGTGTTGTTTGTGTAGATTTGTGCAATGGATTTAGTTTGATTTGCAGCTCAAACACCCAACTCTCAATCAACATAAGTCTAGACGTGTGTAATTGCTCAAATAATCATCGAGGATGAAGAAAAATTCTAACCGCCACCAGGCAATATTTATTAAGATTCGCCAAAAGTGGTTCCATTTGTCAAAGACCATCAAAATTATAGGGATCAACACATAAAAATAACAAAAAAGTTAAATAAAAGAGTTAAACTCTTTAACACTAAAAATTATACAAAAACAGCAAAATCCACAACCAGAATGAAAACTTGTTGTTTCTGATGCCATTTGGACAAATCAAGCACGATGTTTAGAGTTATAAATCTACACTTAATCAGAATTACAATAAATATTTATAAATATCCTTTTATTTTACTGTACCTGCTATCATATTTATATGCATAGAGTTTACAGAGAAGCTTATATAAATTTATACTTATAAGTTATAGTACTTATAAATTACATTTTATATTTGTATAGGTTGTTAGGTACAACTCAATGAAATAATTAACGGAAATCTTTCCTATAAATTTATATAATTTATTTCCTTTAAATTAAATCTTTTCTATTTAATCCTCCAAAATAATATCTAATTATGTTTAAAATGTATTACGCAATAATAAAATAAATTAGGGAAAATTTTTGAAACCATTAAAAAAATCAGAAAAATAAAATTAAAAATATATTCTGTCATGTGATAAATTTAGATATACATAGATTTATATATGTACGAAATTTCATAACTGCAGTTGACAATTTAATATAATACTTTGTAATGCCCAAAGTTTGTTATTATTTTGTGATACTGTAGAGCATCTCTGTACAACTTCTGTACAACTCTCACTTCTGGAATTCGAAACACATTCTAGTTTTATCATAATCATTCTTTTTGAATTTTGTATCTATCTGCCTAAATATAGCTGACAAATATTATTTATATAGATTTGAAAATTGGATTTAGTTTAATTTGCAGCTCAAACACCCAACCCGCAGTCAACATCAGTCTAGACATTTGCAATTGCTCAAATAGTTGTGGAGGATGAAGAAAAATTCCAACTGCCACCAGGCTAAATCCTGGAAAAAAGGAATCGAGTAATGCTACACAATATTTATTAAGTTTCGCCAAAAGTGGTTACATTGGTCATCGACCAATTGTCATTCACCATCAAAAATTATAGTGGGAAACACATAAAAATAACAAAAAAGTTAAATAAAAGAATTAAACTCTTTAACAATAAAAAAGTATACAAAAAAAGGCACAACAAAGAATTAAAACTTTTTTCTGATGCCACTTGGACAATCCAAGCACGGTTATGTTTAGATATATTAATCTATGCTTAATCTGCAATACTTTTAATATTTATAAATATCCTTTTATTTCACTCTACTTGTTATCATATTTATAGAGTTTCCATAGAAGAGTATATAAATTTATATCCAGGTGGTTACAGTTTATATTTGCATAGGTTATTAGGGCAGCACTCAATTAAATAATTTAAAATAAGAAGAAAATATTTTCTATAAATTTGCTATTTAATCATTGAACAAACTAATGTCTAATTATGTTTAAAATTTATTACGCAATAATAAAATATATTAGGAAAATCTTTTGAAATTTTTCTTAAAAATTCAGAAAAATTGAATTAAAAATATATTAATTCTTAAATGTGATAAATTTAGATATACGTTAATTTATATATGTACGAACTTTCATAACTGTAGTTCATAATTTGATATAATACTTTGTAACTGCCAACGTTTGCTATCACTTTATGATACTGTACAGCATCTCTGTACAACTTTTGTACAACTCTCAGTTTTGGATTTCAAAACAGATTTCTCTGTTACCATTCTCTCTGAATTTCGTATCTCTCTTCAAATCCTCCCTAAATATAGTTGACAAAAGGGTGTAAAGAGAAAAAAAATACGCAATAATAAATCGGAAAAAATATTGAACACGATGCCGTTTCTTTAGCAATTTAATACCCCACTTTTTTTGTTAGATTATAGTTTCTGGTAGACAGTTTACAGATTCTATTTACTTTGATTAATGCAAAGCATATACTGCAACCGATTCTTTTGGGGATCTCATTTCACCAATTTATCAAAACAAAAGATATTGCGTCTACAGCAATAAGGAGTTTATCCTTTCCGAAATGTATTTGTTTTCGCGTTTCAGAAATAAAGTACCCAATTCCACTTGACAATTTTCAGTTAAGTGCTTCACTTTTTTATAAAAGCTTTAAACAAAATCATTTTTATTGCCGATTTTGTTAGAAAGGTGTCATATAAGCGAGTGGCTTTTTTCCAGGGATGATGTATTAACAGATCCCGTCGTTGTGTTACGAAGCCCCGAAACAGATAAAAGAAGATACAAAACGATGAATTTCTGATGCCATTTTTGTAGCAAAAATTGAGAATAATAAATCATAAAAAAATCGACAATTGTCATATACGGACTGTCATTATTGTATAGGACCATTTACACTTAACGAAATTTGAAGACATTTCCTACTCATTAGTCGTGTATGTCATTTATAAAATACTAGTAGAAATGCGGACAATTAGAGCAAAAAATAAAGTAAAGAATATCTAAAATTTTCATTAACGTAAACGTATCTGACCAATTTACACGTAAATAAAGTTGCAAAAAATATCAGACACACGTAGTGTATGAGAAGTAAAATAGCCGAATTGAGAACAATAATTGAGAAAAATAAAACTTAAGAAATTTTACAATTGCTATATACTCAAATGAAACGAACCATTTTCTCGTAAATAAAATCGTAAAAATCATCAGTATTAGCGAATTACCCCAGTGTTTGGGATGTATAATATACTAGTCGAATTGAGAACAAGAAATGAAAAAATAAAACAAAGGAAATCTACGATACTACCATATACTGAAACATATATGACCATATACGTTTCAGTATATTTTCTATGCTATTTTATTTCATTAATATAGAAATAAAATAGCATAGAAAATTAGCCACAGCTATTTCTGTTTTATATGATGTATGATACAATAAATACTTCATGGTTATCCTTTAGTCAAAATATTTAAAAAGAATGTTGACGTTAAAAAGTATTTCTATAATTTCTAAATTGGGATTCAACAAAATTAAATTAAATTAATCCCATTGCATTATTTTTTTAAAATTCAACCCATTTTTTTGTAATTTATTTTTTAGAGAATTTTCTTACTATTTATAACGCTCTTGAGATTAATGTGTTATTGAATTATTTGTTTATTGAATTTCTAAATAATGATTAGCAATCATTCGGAATATATATATAATATATATAAATAAATCTGAGCAATGATTTTAAATTTTGAGTTTCGATTTATAAAACTATAAGTTTCGAAAGCCTGCATTTGTCATGCAAACTCTATGTACAAGTATAGAAATATTTCCTATAAATTACCTATTTAACACATAAATTGAAAAGTACCCAAAGATGTTAGAAACATAATTTAATTAATAAATAATAATAATAATAATAATAATAATAATAATAATATACATAATAATAAAAATAAAATAATAAGAAAAAAATAAACAAAAAAAGAAAAATTA
>CM063510.1:129881407-129908907 GCA_032207245.1 Pardosa pseudoannulata
GTCATTGTACGTGTCATTGGTTAGTATCATTGTACTTACTTGTGAATGTGTTTTAATATGGATTTTATCTGTGGTGTAAACACATTTTTATCATGTTTCTTGAAATATGTGCTTTCAGATCACAACGTTTTATTCTTTGTTTTTATGCAGTATATTTGATTATACAGTTCTTTTTATACTTCGTGTTGTTTTGTATTTGATATTTATATCTATCTATCTATCAATCAATCAGTCTATCTGCCTATCTATCTATCTATCTATCTATCTATCTATATATTTAACTATCTATCTATCTATTTATTTAACTATCTATCTATATCTATCTACCTATATATCTATCTATCTTTTCAACTCTCTATACATGTCTATCTCTCTCTCTCTCTCTCTCTCTCTATATATATATATATATATATATATATATATATATATATATTTTGAACTTTGATTTCTTTGATTTCTTATTTTATTTTATTTTTTGGTTTTGCTTAAATCTAGTCAACATCTGTCTATAGTTTAAATCCTTTGATTATAAACTTTTGTTTTAAAGGTTTAAATTTTGGTGTTTGTATTTCATATTATATATATATATATATATATATATATATATATATATATATATATATATATATATATATATATATATATATATCTTTGAGTTAAAATAGAGTTTCAGTGATAAATTGTATTTAATGAAAACGTTCGTAATTTGAATAAAATTTTTAAAGTAACTTGGGACTGGTTTATAAATTATAGATAAAATGTATAATGCAAGTTTGAGATTAAAGGGAAGAATACTTCTAAGAATTTGCATAATGCACATGAGTGTATATTAAATCAGCCAAGAATCAAGCTTTAATCAGTTTAAAAATAGAAAGCAATGGATATATTTAGCCAAGAAATTTGCATTGCAAGAAATGCATTTTGTTAGAAATAACATTTAAGATAGGAGATTGTATTTGCTTTTATATTTAGGAATGTTATACATAAACGATTAATAGGAAAGTTAACTTACTTCCATCTGTTGTTTCAACAATAAAAAATAGTATTTTTGAAAAGTCTGTAATTAAATAAATTTTGAAAGCAAACTTTATTTGTTGTTTTAAGCAATTTTAATATTAGAAAACTAAAACGTAGGTAAAGTTTGAATTTCCTTTCCGTACACAATAAAAATTTTAATTTATTTTACACGCTAATAAACTCTCAAATACTATTTAAAATCTATAATCATGCACTAAAATAATAGGTATTACTTGTTCTATGATTTTTAAACGAACATTTTTTTAATTTTTAAGATTTTGAATCTAAATCTTGTCTTTTTGAAGGAAAATTGCATAAATTCTTTTAAATGCATTTAGAAAACAAACGTAAAATTCCTCATACCACATGACATGAATGGTACATGATTTTTTTCAATTTTATTATTCCATACTTTCAAATAATAAATCAATACAATGTATATTTTAACGGTAATATAAAATACTAATATAAAATGTATAACCATGCACTAAAGTAATAGGTTTTGCTTTTTCTGTGCTTTTTAAAAAGCATTTTATATTTTGGTTATTTTTGAAACTAAATATTGTGTTCTTGAATGAAAATTGCAAAAATTAGTTTAAAAGTGTTTAGAAAATAAACCTAAAACGGTTGAAAAACATGACATGAATGTTGCATGATTTTCTGCAATTTCATAATTTTATATTTTCAAATTATAATTCAATACAATATATATTTTATTTCATTTTACAAACTAATTAACTCTCAAATAATAATATAATATCTATAATTATGCACTAAAGTAATAGGTATTCTTTGTTCTGTGCTTTTTAAACCAACATTTTTTATCTTGGATATTTTTCAAAATAAATCTTTTCTCCTTGAAATAAAATTGCAGAAATTCATTTAAAAGTTCATTTAAAATAACCCTAAAACTGGTTAAAAAACATGACATGAAAGGTATATGATTTTCTGCAATTTCATAATTTCATATTTTCAAATAATAATTTATCAATAATCTGAATGTATATAACGAATACTATACATTGAGATGTACTTTTAATGTTTGCATACACATATATGAAAGTTATTACGACATTTAATGTTTTAGTTCTTGTCAAATGTATATAGGCTGTGTTTATATCCTTGTGTGTTACCTTCATTTGTACATAAATTTATTATCAGGTGAATTTAAAAAGATATCTTGTATATCTAAAATGAGATCTAAGTAACATAAGTTAAGAGGAACTATGTGTTTAAATTGCTTTTTTTCTGTTTTCTCTGTTTCTAAAGATTTACATTGAAGTATATTGAATAGATCAAAACTAAATTGATGCTGTAGAGTTAATATATTTTAATGCTGTAGTTTTAAGTGTCGTGTAGTCCTAGTTTTTATTTGAGTATTAACCTGTGATCAAATGTATAGTGGTATTTTATTTTCATTGCCTTGTGTAAAAGTATTTTAGTACTATATTTAACCACAGGTTCTGAGAAACTACAGACATAAGAAATGAAACTAAACTAAAAGCTAAATTAACAGCATAAGAAACTAGCTTAATATAAAAAAAATTATTATAAAATATATATATATATATATATATATTATATATATATATATATATATAATATATATATATATATATATATATATATATATATATATATATATATATATATAATATATATATATATATATATATATATATATATATATATATATATACATCTATGAACATTACAAAACGGATGCTAATTTTCATAAAATATGTTTTATCAACATCTTCTAAATTAGTTCTGACAATAATTTTTTTATACTTAAGCTATTATGCAAATATAAAAGAGAGGACCTAATCTCAATTTCAAAATGTATGTAAAAGGGGGTACCTAAGGAGCTAAAATGGTGTGCCCGGAACACTGATGTTTGATGGGTGTCTATGTATCTTTCGTCGGTCTGATCAAGGGCTTCCTCCTGAGTTTTTGGGTGCGGCCGTGCTATTTGATGCAGGAACACTTCCTGTCGGACTTGGCTGGACTCTCGAACTCGCTCCGTCGGACACCTCTCTTCGTCGGGACTATCGAACACCTTCTCTCGGACTTCCGAACACCTTCCGTCGGACTTGTCTGGTCTATTCGACTCCCGAACCTCTTCTGTCGGACTCCTCTCTTCATCTCGACTATCGAACACCTTCACCTTTTCTTTTTTTCGATCTTTCTTATTTTATTAATTTCATCCTTTTCCCCTCATCCTTCTTATCCTCCAATCGGGATAATTGCAAGAACCCAATTGGTCTGCTTAAACCCCGCCTTGAGACCACTAATGTGGAAAACCTTATCATTACTAATTGAGCACTGTCCTTTAGGGACTTATAAATAACTCCACAAAGGTACATTCTTATTTAATGTCAAGTACGGAGAATCGATTCTAATCTGGGACTTGGATCAAAACCCCGTCCGAGACCACCGTACAAGACAACAATATCCGTTGAATATAAATATATGGTCCTCTGTCTTTTACAAAGATGTGATGAGGTCAGATTTAGATCACGAGAATTTTACTTCTTGTATGGATGAATAAATTACATAACTGATTTAAATCGCCTCATCACATTAACCATTTATACGTGTAAAATATCTAAAATTATATTTGTTAAATAACGTTTCTTTAACATATGTCTATTCAGGAAGTTAAAGTTTAATTTTATTATCATTATTTTTGTATTTTATTTATATGATTATATTTTATTATTAGAAGTTTGCTAAACACTTTGTGTCTGATTCCGAATGTAACTCAGGTTTCCATTTTCTTATAAGTAAACTAAGCCCCTATTCATGAAATTTTCATTAAAATATCTATTCGCAAGAATTTGTAAAGTTTTCTGGCTCCGATGAAAGGAAGAAACTCCAGAATTACCGAGTAAACGAACTTAACTAATTACGAACTTTGTGGGGGCGTTATTTGTGTACATTTGTGCATTGGATTTAGTTAGATTTAAAGATGAAACAACCAAATCTCATTTAACATCAGACGTTTGTAATTGCTCAAATAGTCATCGAGGATGAAGAAAACTTCCAACCTCCACAAGACTGAATCATAGAAAAAAGTGATTAAGTTATGCTACACAGTGTTTATTAAGATTCACCAGAAGTGGTTACATTGGTCAAAGAACATCAAAAACTAGAGTTTTCAACACATAAAAATAACATGAAAGTTAAAGGAAATAGTTAAAATTATTTGACGATTAAAATTATACAAAAACAGAAAAAGGCACAAGCAGAATGAAAACTTGATGTTGTTTTTTATTCCACTTGGACAAACTAAGCCCGGTTGAGCCATAAGCATATCATATTAAGGCAAAGGGGTACGCCTTTAGATTTAATGGGCATCGTTAAAGTGAAAGAACGACCTTGTTCAAGTGTGTCCTTTAATTAACGAAGCCTGGATCAATCAGAAGACCCATAGATTTAGCCTGCCATCTATCAGTAACACACATTTTTGCACACATTTTTGTATCACATTTCCCCTCATTTCGCATATGTAAGTTGTATTAATAAACTTATGTAATTTGTCTGTACCTAAGGTTAGCAATAATCCAGACGTTAAAATATATGCGTTTGTTGCCATTTAAAATATATTTTAAAAAGTGGGTCAAGGTCTAATTAAATCTTGTTAAATCATTAAAAAATAAACCAAATTAAAACAATCAAGAGCTTATTTTCTCTTTAATCTTTGAATATATGTTGATGTACTAATGACCTAATATATTTTAGAATCAAGTTGAACTTCTAGATTTTATATCAAATTTATGTTTGCTTGTAAACAGTTTTATAGTAAAGCAACATTTGTCTAAGTCCAAATTCAGAAAAATTGGCTTATGTTTAAACATGCTAGACTCTTGTTGTTGTTCTCTTAAGCCACTTGGTCAAACCAAGAACGATTGGCTGCACCAACGAGGACCATCTACCTTAAAACAAAGTTTTAAGATGTTTTGGGTGCCCGCGGGTGTACAATCCACAGTAGTTCTTAATATACAATGCTTTATAGTAAATACAGTAAAAATATCTCAAACTAACACGTACAAAAAGAAAACAGACAAAATAAAACTGGGAATGCAAAAAAAGTAATAAACATAAAATTAAAAAAAAATTAAATTTAAAAAAAAATGCATATAAATAAATACAAAATCGCAGTACAGTGAAAGCTATATATCCAGAATCAGCCTTTTTACGGGGCCTGCAGATTCTCTGAATTTTCCATTAGTCAACCGAACAGCTTGTTTAGTTTGGATGATAGAGTTTTGTTACAAATTAGCTGATCAGCCCAAACACCCTTCAGGTCTGGTCTGGGGCGCTTGAAATGCCAATCCGAAGTGAGGGAGCGGTCAAATGGGTAGTGGTCGGGCAAACCCTGGCCACTGCAAACACATCTCGTACTAGCCGAATCGGAAATCTGGAACCGGCTAA
Source organism: Pardosa pseudoannulata (assembly GCA_032207245.1). Classification (NCBI taxonomy): domain Eukaryota; kingdom Metazoa; phylum Arthropoda; class Arachnida; order Araneae; family Lycosidae; genus Pardosa; species Pardosa pseudoannulata. The sequence goes on from CM063510.1 coordinate 129,886,862, forward strand.
GATAGGCCGGGAATGGGCCATGCTCGGTAAGGAAAGCTGTAAGGGAAATTAGCCTAGTGGGATTTACTTTCGGGTAGTACGCGTCGACAGGCCTACCCTTCTCCGATATGTCCCAAGTGGCCTGCCAGTCAGCGATTTGGCGCTCTCGAAGTTTGCCCTTGATGTAGACCTCTGGGAGAGGAAGTTCCAAAAGAAGAACGAACAGGCGGCTACTCGTATTAAAGCAAAGGGTTTCGCCTTTCGCTTTTTTAAGAAGCACCACAAGGGTGAAAGTATGACTTATGGCCAAAAGCATCCTCGTAACTTTTAAGTAGGGACCAAGCAGAAGATCCATAGGTTTGGTCTGCACCCCCAGAGGTATTGATTGATACTTTGGAGGACTTTGTAACCACGAACATATTTTACGTGCCCCAGTCACATTTAGCGCACACTGCGGATCTTAAACCGACTAGGATTCCGAAATCGCAACCTCTCATTTACGAGATCGTTGCCTTTAACAACTGGGCTATCTTTGCTCATAAAAGCTTATATATTGCTTATATATTTAAAAGTAAGCATGAAACTATTTCCAATTAACAATTAAATCTGCAAAAGTACAGTTCAAAGAAAAATAAACATGAAGAGTTCATTACGTTTATCTCCAAAACACTTCTCCAACTCTGAATCAAACATTAATCAAACTGTTCAAAATATAATATAATTGAATTGAAAATTGCATTCAACAGATAATTTGAAATATATCAATAAAACCATTTACTACAGTCAGACAATTGTAAAATTACATAACAAAAACACTTACTTAAAAATGATAAACATTTCTATAAAATGATTATTTTAATTTGTTGGCAGGGCTACAGTCCACTGTGTACATGAGGAGTCATATAATATTGTACAATAGAACTAATAAGAATTGGACTTACTATTTCAAGCCGTCTCTGATCGGCTAAGAATATCAATGCCTGTAGATGAATTCAAATTGAAATTCTAAAGAGTTGCGACCTAGCGATTAGGTCATTGTTTATCTCAAATTCATGCTTTTAAATGTCCTTAGAAAAAATCCTAAATAATAAATAATCCTTAATATTTACTCTTAAAAGTATGTATAGATACATATTAATTATTTGGGTATGATTTAATTTATATGCCATTGAATGTTATAATTATAAAACAAATTATGTTTACCTATATAATTTTTTTTTAAATTTTAAACTTGCTTTTTTAATTAACTTTTTATTAAATAATTTTTCAAAGTAAATATGCATAGATTTTTTAAAATGTAATACATAATGTTTGATAATACTAAAACAAATATTTTTTCAGATATATATTTCCAAAATATGTTTAAATATTAACGTAAAGTATCTACAACTCTCAGTCTGCAGGGAAACGTACTGATAAAATAGCTGAGATCTGAAAGGCTTAAAATATATTTTTCTAGAGAAATTCATAACACTTTTTGAATTAGTGCTAGAAACATTGTATATTACTACTAAAAATCCGTGTACACTTTAGAATATTATAACATGTAGTATCTTGTCTGTATTTTATAAAATATCGAGATGTCTGTAATAATAATTTATTACTTTATAACCTTTCGTACGCAATATGTTTTGAAAAATTATATAATGGAATTTTATTTACTTTAGTTCATATTTCTCTTTTATGTCAGTTTTCATTTCCCCCAAAATATAAAGTTTATTAATAAATAAACTTAACAATTACATAAATAAGTTTCCATTTGCACATTTCTGCATAAAATTTTAACATGGTTACAAAATTATTTTATATGGGATTGATTTAAGTATTTCAACAAAATAGTATACAGTTCCATATTGGAAAGATCTATTTAACATAGAAAACTATAGAAAAACAGTAAAATATAGTTAACATTATGGAAATAATATAGAGTTGATAAACACATAATAAATATAAATAAAAATAAAGTTCGTAGTATATTATATATTTATCATATACGCTGCACAAGCACTGAGAATTCTCTTTTCAAATAAAGCAAAAAGGTGTCTTCAAAATTTGATTTTTATTTTATAAAATTTTGGGCTCACTTTAAAAAAATATTTAATGGAATTTTATTTAATTTGCATAATATTTATCTTTTAAGTCAGTTTTCATTTTGACAAATCTATAAAGTTATAAATAAATAAACTTAAAAAACTTTAAATAAATAGATTTCCATTTGCTTATTGCTGCATAAAATTTTAACATCATTACAATAATATGGAGTGGTTTAAGTAAGTGATTTAAATATTTCAATGCAATACGCATAGAGGTCTATATTGGGAAGAAAAATTTAGTATAGAAAATAATGAAAAACAACAATAAAATATAATTAGAATTTTCGTAATTATAAAGAGCTGATAAGTCAATAATAAATATATAAATATATAAAAATAAAGCTCATATTATATATTTTATTTTTTCATATACGCAACATAAGGATTGAGAAAATGTGTCTTCAAAATTTTATTTTTATTTTGTAAAACTTTGGGCTCACTTTTAAAACAAAATATTTAATGGAAATTTATTTAATTTGAATCATATTTATGTTTTAAATCAGTTTTTAATTTGACAAAAATATAAAATTTGTTAATAAATAAACTTAAAAAACTTTAATAAAATGGATTTCCATTTCCTCATTTCTGCATAAAATTTTAAAATTATTACAATAAAATTTCATAATAAAATTTCATTTCTATATTGGGAAGACCTATTTAGTATTGAAAATTATGGAAAACAACATTAAAATATAATTAGAATTATGGTAATTATATAGAGCTGATAAATCAATAATAAATATAAATAAAAATAAAGTTCATATTATACATTTTATTTTTTATATACGCAGCACAAGGATTGAAATTTCTCCTTTCAAACAATGCAAACATATGTGTCTTCAAAAAAAATTATTTTTTATTTTACAAAACTTTAGGCTCACTTAAAAAAATATTTAATATAATTTAATTTAATTTGCATCATATTTATTTTTAAATCAGGTTTTATTTTGACAAAAATATAAAGTTATAAATAAATAAACTTAAAAAAACTTTAAATAAATGGATTTCCATTTGCTTATTTCTGTAAAAAAAATTAACATCGTTCCAATAAAATTGTTTATAGAAGTGATTTAAATATTTCAATGAAATACGCATACAGTTCTATAGTGGGAAGAACTATTTCTCATAGAAAATAATGCTATATAAAAGAATAAAACATAGAAAAACTATAGTAAAATATATTAAGAATTATGGTAATAATATAAAGTTAATAAATCATTAATAAATATAAATAAAAATAAAGTTCACATTATATTTTTTATTTTTCGTACACGCAGCACAAAGATTGAGATTTCTCCTTTAAAACAATACAAAAATTTGTCTTCAAAGTTTCATTCTTATTTTATAAAAATTTGGGCTCCTTTTAAAAAAATATTTAATGGTATTTTATTTAATATGCTTCATATTTATATTTTAAGTCAGATTTCATTTTCCCGAAAATATAAAGTTTATTGATAAATAAACTTAAAAAAATTTAAATAAATAGGTTCCTATTTGCTCATTTTTCATAAAATTTTAACAAGGTTAAAAAAATTTTATGCGGGTTTGATTCAAATATTTCAACAAAATAGCATACAGTTCCAAATTGAAAAGAGCGAGTAAGCATAGAAAACTATAAAAAAAACATTAATAAATAGTTATCATTATGGAAATTATCTAGAGTTATAAATCCATAATAAATATAAGTAAAAATAAAATTCATAGTATGTATTTTATTTGTCATATACACTACACAAGAACTGAAATTTGTTCTTTAAAACAATGAAAATGTGTGTTCAAAATTTTATTTTTATTTTATAAATTTTTGGGCTCATTTATTAAAAACAATATTTAACGATGTTTTATTTAATTTGCATCATATTTATCTTTTAAGTCAATTTTTATTTTGACAAAAATATAGTTTATTAATAAATAAAATTAAAAAACTTTAAATAAACAAATTTACTTTTTCTCATAAAAAAAATAAATAAATTATAAAAAATGCGTAAAATTTTAACATCGTTACAATAAAATTGTTTATGGAATTGATTTAATTATTTCAACAAAATAGCATACAGTTCCATATTAGAAAGAGTTATTTAACATACAAAAATATTTAAAAAAATACAGTAAAATATAGTTATCATTATGGAGTCATTATCTAGAGTTGATAAACCCATAAAAAATATAAATAAAAAGAAAGTTCATTGTATATTTTTTGTTTATCATATACGCTGTACATGCACTGAGATATGTCCTTTAAATCAATGCAAAAATATGTCTTCAAAATTTTATTTTTATATTAAAAATATATATTTTATAAACTATAAAGTTTATTAATAAATAAACTTAAGGAACTTTAAATAAAAGGATTTGCTCATTTCTGCATAAAATTTTAACATCGTTACAGTAAAATTATTTATAGGATTGATTTAAATATTTCAATGAAAAGCACATACAGTTCTATATTGCGAAGACATATTTAGCATAGAAAATAATGACAAACAACAGCAAAATATAATTAGAATAATGGTAATAATATAGAAATGATAAATCATTAATAAATATAAAGTTCATATTATATTTTTTATTTTTCATATATGCGGCAGAAGTATTGAAATTTCTCCTTTAAAACAACGAAAAAAGTGTCTCCAAAATTTTATTTTTATTGTATAAATCTTTGGGATCCCTTTTTTTAAAAAAAATATTTAATGGAATTTTATTTAATTTGCATCATGTTTATATTTTAAGTAAGTTTATATTTTGACAAAAAATAAAGTTTATTAATAAATAAACTTAAAGAATTTCAAATAAATGGATTTTCATTTGTGCATTTCTGCATAATATTTTAGCATCATCACAATAAAATTAATTTAAATATTTCAATGAAATACAAATATAGTTCTATATTGGGAAGAACTATTTAAGATAAAAAATAATGGAAAACAACAATAACATATTATTAGAATTATGGTAATAATATAGAGCTGATAAATCATTAATAAATACAAATAAAATAAAGTTCATATTATATTTTTTATTTTTCATATACGCATCACAAGGATGGAGATTTCTCCTTTGAAATATTGCAAAAATGTGTCTCCAAAATTTTATTTTTACTTGTTTCAAAATCACCTAAGTGTTACACTTAACAAAAGAATTTTTCACAGTAATTCACGCAAATTAGCGTTTGAGAGTCAGTAATTGCTATTTAATTGTATTTAACCAAGTTGGTAATGTGTTTCGAGTATTTCCTATGTGCTTTCTGTAGCCTAACATAGTTTCTATTAGTCAAATGTTTCGTGACAAGTCGCTGGCTTCAGTAAGATTTAAACATTGAACCTGAGATTCAAGAAACAAATAAAACAAAAAGCAAACTACGAAATGATTCATACAGAACACACTTCTAAAAGTGTTTCAAAAAATATGAAAAAAGTATGTATAATAATATGTATAAATATAAATAAATAAATAAATATATATATATATATATATATGTATGTATGTATGTATGTATATATATATATGTATGTATGTATGTATGTATATATATATATATATATATATATATATATATATATATATATATATATATATATATATATATATATTATTTTCATTTGTGGTGGCTTAATATGACCAAATTACTAAAAAGGTGAAAAACCGAAAATTTACTAGCCAGCAAACTGCTATATTTTCTTCTAAATGAGCCATTATCACTAAAAAAAGCGATATGACTTCAAGCCATTTCAAGGAGTAACACAAAAAAAAACAGATAATATAAATTTAAATTCTAAAATAGAAGAAAGAGATGAATTGCGCTAAGTTTCTGGTTTCAGATGACTGCACACACATTTATATGTTTATATGCATATATACCAAAATTATTACACTTAAAATATTTTTCTAAAATCCTTCCTTTTCTCATCCTCTTTCTTTCATATATTTTTCCTTGGCCATATAATGTCTTATTTAAAGGAGTGTTCGTGACTTGAATTCTTTGCAGCCATTTCCCAAAGCTACCTCTAAAATTAATGCTAATTTTCTGCCCACACGCTTTATTTTCTTACTGTCCCATGCGAATGGTTCAATTTTCCAATGATCTAAGTTCTTATTTGATGGTTAATATTGCTGACTAATCTACTCTCTCTCGGGAATATTCTCCTTGTATACTCTTTATGTGGCTTAACTCTGTAATCGAAAAGTGTTTCCCTGTGTCATTAACCCCTTAACTACCACTGTCGTAGATATATGTCATGAGCATTCAATGCTTTAACTATCTTGGTCGTATACATCCACCTTCCTGTTGTATATTTCTTAGCCATTTCATGGTTGTCATTTAAGTAAATTACATTATATAGCATTTAAAACATAAGAGGTATATGCATTATGAGGCAGTTAATACATTAACTGTGAAAAGCATATATATACGAGTGCAGCAATTAAAGGCTTAAATGCTCTACTGTATCCAGAAATTTTTTTTACATAGTCTTAAATAAAGTAAGGTTTGACTACGAACTCGCTATTTTCTTCTATGCAGCCACACAACATTTTAATTAAGCTTCTCACTGACCAGTAATTCCGGACAACTAAAAACAATAGGAGCTCAATTTTCTCTTGTAGCCAAATTAGTTTCGTCATGATTACATATTTATACATATGTTGACATTTTCTATTAAATATTTTTTCCTGTTTTATATTTGTTTTCCTGCTCTGATGAATTTTGTCTCAATAAATATATTTTGGCTCTTCCTAAAGCATTTTTAAAACATATCTGTATGTGTTAGCAGATTTGCAAAACATTTATAGACTTTATCACTAGGAAAGTAAATATAGTAAGTGGTGAATAATTCCCATTAACGATCATCTGACTGAATGACTAAACGACTGAATAATCCAAAGATAAAATCGATATAAAATAAAAAATAAAGATTTATCTTAAAATATTATCAATAATTAAAAAAGAAATGAAAAAAATAAAGGTGAAATTATCTTTTATGCTACAGTGAAACATTAAAACATTCATTTCTAACGAAAAATTTAATAATTTATTTTATCTCGAAATAATTTTAATGAAATCTAAAATATATGAAATATTCAGAGTATATATTTATGTAATGAGTGTGTATCTCTATTTTTTTAACGTCTAGAATATAAAAAAGGATACTCTACTTATTGAATTTTAACAATATGCATAATACAATATATAGTGAAACTCTTTATATTAAATTTCGTCTTGTTATAAGTATCGGTATTATAATCGGCTAAGAGGTATCAGATTGGATTTGGATGATATATCAAGGTTTGACTGTTGTTCTTCAAATAAATTGTTCAAGTTCTTAATTGTCCACTTCTAAAGACAGGAATTTCGCTACTTATTTTTTATTTGTCCCATAATTTTTCTTCCTGTCATAGTAAAAAACAAAAGTAATACACGATGAAATGCAAAAGACACGTTTGGATGCCTAAATAAATAAAACAAATGTATACTGATATATATAAAAAAGTGTGGTTACTTACCTGTTCAATATCTAGTTTTATAAATTTAAAATATGTTTTATGTACTTTAAATGGGATTTTCTATTGAACGAATTACTCATATAACGAAATTTTTTAAAGAATTTTTTAACAGTAAAATGTTTAGCCACTTCGTTGAATTGAAATATAGAGATCCAACTGTAAATGCTTTTTTTCTAGACATTTTACAAATTTCTTAGTTATATTAAATATTAAGGTAGAAAGGATTAAGGTCTTGAAAGTAAAATAAATTAAAAAGCCTTTGATTTTCAAAAATACATACTTATACATAGGAACATGCTTTACTATGGGTGAAAATAATAATATGGTTGTCAAAAAATTGTAAATATTTCTTGAAAATGAGACTTTTAAAGTAGTTAAAGTATTCTGAAACAAAAACACGTCACACAGATTATCAACTTAATCTCTCCAGGTTAAACTACTGCTTTTATAAGTAATTTTACAAATATTTATTTGTATTAAGTATTAAGTTTAAATGTATTAAAGTCTTAAAATTGTAAAAAAAAATTAAATCATTTATAATCAAGATCATTTATTTATGTATCTAAAAATGCTTTATTTTGGTTTCAAATGGTAATACAGATGTTAATAAATCTACAAAATTTTCCTCAATGAGAATTTTAGAGCAGTTAAAGTATTTTGAAATATAGACATCATACAGATTATACACATAACCCCTTTAGGTTATACTACTGATTTTTTTAAAGATATTTTATAAATTTCTTAGTTTATTAAAATCTATAAAATTAAAAAAAACTTTTATTTTTAAGATAATTTATTTATGCATTGAAAAATTCTTTATTTAGGTTTCAAATGGTAATATAGCTTTTAAGAAACTTCTAAAAGTTTCCTCAAAATGAATATTTAGAGTAATTTAAATATTTTGAAAGATACACGTCACAGGGATTATGGACAGAATTCCTACAGGTTGGACTACTCTTTTGTCCAGGAATTTTATAATTTTCTTAATTATATTAAGTATTAAGGTAAAAAATATTAAGGTTTATAAAAGAGCCTTTTTAAATCTTATAATTTCAAGGCCATACATTTATGCATCGAAAAAGGTTTTATGTAGGTTTCAAATGGTAATATAGTGGTGAAAAAATTTGTAAAACTTTCCTCAGAATGAGAATTGTAGAGTAGTTAAAATATTTTGAAGCATAAAAGCCACAAAGATTATCGACAGAATCTCTCCAGGTTAGACTACTGCTTTTATATTTAGCTGTAAATCATAAAAGTTAGTGGAATTGAACTGTTCGCGGAATTCAATTCTAAGCAAAAGTTTTCATTGATTTATCACTGCCAAACTCTTTTTTTTTTATCGCGGATTCCTCTGATGGCGCTTCTTTGTTGGGGAAATCAGGAGTGAACGGCAATAAATGACAGCGTGCCAGTAGGAAATGGAATGACTGGTATCTAGCTATCAGGCTGAATTCGAAATAATCCAACAAAGATCGATATAATCGTGCGAATTTATCAGAGTTCAAGACCCTATGTCGATTGCACATTCTTTTTCAGACTGCGAAAAGAATCTTTTATTCTCGAAGATTTATTCAAAAAACCTAATCCTTCAAAAGATTGTGAAAAGCTTATAAGATTATTTTATCAATCATTTTCATTCCGAATTTAGAAGTTTTAGTGGAATTAAGGTTTTTAAATTATATGGATACTAATGAAAATCTTTTTGGAAAGTTTTATTTTTTATTACGGAAAATACGTTTTAGGTGGAAATTCAAAAATATAATTAGTCGAAATGAAAGTAGGATTAAAAAAAAAATATTTTTAACTTATTGCAGGAGAAAAAGTAATTGCTTTGCCAAAAATTAGTAAGTTTAGAAGCATACGTAAATTAAAATATATATTTCTTTAATAATTTCTAACTTGAGAAAATAAATGAAAAATCTCATTAATTTAATAAATTGGTTATGGCCACAATTTTTTGTTTACTTTTTATTTTCAATGATTTCTATTTTTGATATTTGAAGAAAAATTTGAAATTTGAGATAAATGTGGCGAACCCTCCATTACGAAATGAATGTCCAATTTCTTATCCAAACACAGAAGACGAAAGTATTATTTTGTTATTTTCTAATAAAAAATTATCTTTTATTTATGATAAATGACTTTTTTTTATTTTTCAACTAAATGTCAATATTTAGTTTATGTTTCTGCCAGAAATCCATTTATTAAAGTTCAAGTTATACACTAAATAAATAAATAAATAAAAAATCAGAGTAATGAAAAGAGTACTTAGTAAATGAATAACTTATTATTTGAAAAATATCTTCAGTAGGAAAAACACTGAATTAATTACAGTAAATTAGCATATGATTTACAGTATGTAAATTTTATATTAGCCTTCTGAGAGAGGGAGAAACAGCATATGTAACGCTTGGGACAATTTTGAAGTGCGTAGAGGTCATGAAATTTTATTTGACCGCCTTATGAGTGGAGGATGGAGAGCGGTATTTTAAACTTGTTTTGGGGTGAGGGTAAAGGTTAATAATGACCAGTAGCAGCGAAAAGTAGATTTTCTCTGAGTTTAGTCATACAACAGTTGGGGTGACTAATCTAAGTGTATTGTTATTGCCCAAGATTTTCTCTGACTATTTTTTTCAGAACGAGATGCATTTTAATAAATGCGGGTAGCAGAGACCAAATGTATGAGGTTAAACTTTTTCATTTTTTTTACCTTTTTCATAGGAGGAGAGGATGCTGTTAAAAAAATCTCTATTTGATTAAAATGATGAAATGTAAAGATGCTATTTAAGTTTTTAACTTGTGTGTTTGTCTCATGTTTGTTCTTTCTGAATGCTAATAAAATAACCTACAGCCCAAAATACTTTTAAAAATTATTATTTCAAATACTCCGAAATATACTTTAAATAATTAATAAAATATTTTTGGTTTTATAAATTTTCTGTTCATCACCTACAACAATTTGGCTGAGATTAGTTACACCGTGTAACTCCAGAGAGCACGAGTCCTCAACGGGTTAAAAGGAAAAACGTATTTCCTTTTTTTACATTCAGATTTCCTTTTCCTCAAATATTTTCATTTTACTTAGTCCAGAAGGAAAAATTAAAGTTTATATGTAATACACTTTTAGTTAAATGTTGACTAATATATATGTCAAATGCATTTCTAGAGGGATGCATTTGACTATACTCTCCTTCTCTAACCAGGTCTCGATTATGTTATATAGATATCCTTCTACAAAAGCTAGATCGTAGTCTTCTGATGCCTCAATTAATTTCCTTATTTCACACATAGTCAAGGTTTCGTCTATTCCACCTTTCCCTGTCTTACTCAATGAGTCTTACGTCCTTTGCTTAGGTAACTCATGATGTGATAATATACTAGAACACTCAATACTCAAATTCACAACTACTGGCTACTCAATCAGTTTATGAAAAATAATACTATACTGTTTAAAATATTCTCGGTATTAAAACGGTTAGCCTAAAATCCAAAAAGATCCCTTTAGATTAAAATACTCTATTTTAAATTTCTTGTCGCACCATACGTGAAGTATAGTAAGATCATTATTTTTATACTAAAACAATGGGTTTATTTAATCACAATGGCGATATTTCGTTGACTGCAGATATTAGAAAGTTGTTCCCAATGGTGCATTAATTGTAGTGATTGATTAGTTTGGGGATTGTAAAGAAGAAGCATTTCTATGAACTAAGTTCTGCAACATCTCATATAAAAGGAATTTTGTAACTATCTCTAAATACACTATATCGAATAAACCCTCTAAGCATAATATTAAATGCTAATCAGAACTAGTCCCAATTCTAATAGTTTGCTCCAGATTTCTAAGGGACTAATTAGGTTGGCATGTTGAAAAGTGTTTTTGAAAATTATTAACATTTGTTATGACAGTTTGTACACATAAATGTTGAAGAAATTAAGAGAACAAATTAAAAATCCTGAAAATGTTTTAAAAGAATTTAACATGCTGAAGTAGATTCGTAGTTTTAAAATCATTTTTGGGCTAATTTTAAATTATATCTTCTAATTTTGCTTTACTATTACACAAAATGTATTATTTTTTTGTATTATTGTATAAATAAATTAAACAATAATTTAAAGGAAGAATTTTAACATTTGTAATATGAATAATTTTCTTTATTTTCTAAAATTAAATTAAAATATAATAATTTAAATAGATATACCCAAATTTAATTTAATGAAAAATTTAATTAGAAATGATTCGTAAATATATTAGTGGTATTTATGAAAATTAATTCTCAAGAAAAAAATATTAAATTAACAGTATTTTTTTAAAAAGTAACATTTCAAAGGCATTATTTGATTTTAAAACTAAAAAGAATTCTGATTAATTTACTTTTTAAAAAAATTATATTTGTACATTTTTATTACTCTGTGAAAAGAATTTGTAATTACGCCATATAAAATTCCCCTTATAGGAATTAAAACTGTTACCACCCTTTAAAATCTCTTTTCCAGTCTTTAATTAAAATGATAATATTTGGCAATGCATTTTGTTTTTAAAGTGTACAACAATTTTGGGTACAAAAACTTAAATCCTGGTTAACTGGGATAATAGATAACATTCCAGTAAAGAAATTACAAAGTTGGGTTTTTTTTCCTTTCTCAAAACTGTCTTATTCAGTACTTGGCTATGCCCATAAAAATCTAATGTTATAAAAAGTATGCATGGATTTGGTATAAAATGTTATGACATTAATCTGTTCTGTTAGTATAATTTAATAATCTTAAATATAGTATTTATATATTCATTACATTTGTAAGGAGTGCGAAATATTTTTTTTTAAATTTTCAAATAATTTGAATACAATTAATCTTTTAAAACAGCTTTTAAATAATTTTCTCACGTTCATCATAATGAATATTTATATGTTCATTACATTTGTAAGGAAAGCAAAATATGTTTTTTAATTTTACATTAATTTGAATATAACTAATTTTCTAAACAATTTTCAAATAATTTTTTCACATTCATCATAATAATAGAAATAAAGTAATTGAAAAGTTTATGCTTCTCTGGTACACAATAAAGCATATTTTATGTCTTATCTCTCTTAAAGGTTACACTTATTTTTCACATCAAGATATTAATTTATTAAAATTTTGAGTGTAGTAAAAATATATATATTTTATAACAATATTAGATTTTATAACAATAAATCTAATGTTATAAAAAGTATACATGCATTTCGTATAAAATTTTCGTGTCATTAATCTTTTCAACAAGTATAATTTAATAACATTATATACAGCATTTATATATTCATTACCTTTCTAAGTAAAACGAAATATTTTTTAAATTTTTCCATAAATTTGAATACAACTAATTTTCTAAACAATTTTCAAATAATATTTTCACATTCATCATAATGAAAGATATAAAGAAATGTTTATGTTTTTTTGGTACATAAAAATATCTTATGTCCCATCTCGCTTAAAGTTTATGCTTATTTTTCCCATCAAGAAATTAATTTATTAAAATTTTTATTGTAATAACAACATATATTAATAATGTAAAATGCGATGTGATGATAATTTAAATATAGATACCCAAATTTAATTTAATGTACAAATTTAATTAGAAATGTATCGTAAACATATTATTGGTACTTATGAAAATTAATTCGGAAGAAAAAAATTATTAAATTAACAGTATTGAGATAACAGAATGTAAAGAAAACATTCCAGTACAGAAATTACAAACTTGTTTTTTTTTCTTTCTCAAATCTGTCTTATTCAGTAATTGGCTATGCCCATAGAAATTTATTATAAAAAGTGTACATGGATTTTATATAAAATTTTGTGTGACATTTATCTGTTCAGTAAATATAATTTAATAATATTAAGTATAGTATTTATATATTCATTACATTTGTAAGGAAAGCGAAATATATTTTAAATGTTATAAAAATTTGAATAATTCGAACTAATTTTCTAAAACAATTTTCAAATGATTTTCTTACATTTAATACAGTGAAAGAAATGAAGTAATTGTCAATTTATGATTTTTTGGTACGTAATGAAGCATATTTTATGTATCAGCTCTGTTAAAGATTATACTTATTTTCCCAAAAAGAAACTATATATATATATATATATATATATTATATATATATAATAACAATATATATATTATATATATATATATATTATAGCAATATTAGATTTTATAACAATAAATCTAATATAATAAAAAGTATACATGCCTTTCGTATAAAATGTTATGTGACATTAATGTGTTTAGTAAGTATAATTTAATAATATTAAATACTGTATTTATATGTTCATTACATTTGTAAGAAAAACAAAATATTTTTTAAATTTTCAAATAATTTGAATATAATTAATTTTCTAAACAATTTTCAAATAGTAATTGAAAAGTAATTGAAAACTTTATGGTTTTTTGGTACATAATAAAGTATATTTTGTGTCTCAGCTCTCCTAAAGGATATACTTATTTTTCCCAAAAAGAAATTGATTTATTAAAACTCTGAGTGCAATAACAATATATATATTTTATAATAACGTTAGATTTTATAACAATAAATCTAATGTTATAAAATGTATACATGGATTTCGCATAAAATTTTGTGTGACATTAATCTGTTTAGTAAGTATAATTGAATAATATTAAATACCTTATGTATAAGTTCATTACATTTATAAAGTAAGCAAAATATTTTTTTTTTTAATTTTCAATAATTTCAATATAACTAATTTTCTAAACAATTTTCAAATAAATTTCTCACATTCATCATAATGAAAGAAATGAAGTAATTGAAAATGTTATGCTTTTTGTACATAATAAAGCATATTTTATGTTTCAGATCTCATAAAGGTTATAATTATTTTTCACATCAAGAAATTAATTTGTTAAAATTTTGAGTGTAATAACTATATATATTAATAATGTAAAATGCGACGTGATAATAATTTAAATAGAGATACCAAAATTGAATTTAATGTACAAATTTAATTAGAAATGTTTTGTAAACATATTACTGATATTTATGAAAATTAATTCTGAAGAAAAAAGTTATTAAATTAACAATATTTTTTATAAAGTACCTTTTTAAAGACATTATTTGATTTTAGAAATTAATAAAATTGTGATTAATTTACTTTTTTTAAAAATTTATGATTGTAAAATTTTCATTACTCAGTAAAAAAATTTGTAATTACGCCTTGTAAAATTTCCTTGTATGAATTAAGAACTTTACCACCGTTTAAAATCTCTTTTCCAGTCTTTATTTAAAATGATTATATTTGACAATGCATGTTGTTTTTAAATTACAGAATACTTTTGGGTACAAAAACTTAAAAACTGGTTAATTGGAATAATAGAATGTAAAGAAAACATTCCAGTAAAGAAATTACAAACTTGTTTTTTTCTTTCTCAAAACGGTATTATTCAATAATTGGTTATGCTCATAAAAATCTAATGTTGTAAAAAGTATGCATGGATTTCGTATGAAATTTTGTGTGACATTTATCTGTTAAGTAAGTATAATTTAATAATATTAAATACAATATGTATATGTTCATTACATTTGTAAAGAAAGGATTTTGTTTTTACTTTTCAATAATTTGAATATAACTCATTTTCTAAACAACTTTCAAGTAATTTTCTTATATTCATCATAATCAAAGAAATGCAGTAATTTAAAAGTTTATGTTATTTTGTTACATAATAAAGCTTATTTTATGTCTCAGCTCTCTGAATGGCTGTACTTATTTTTCACATCAAGAAATTAATTTATTAAAATTTTGAGTGTAACAACAATATATATTAATAATGTAAAATACGATGTGAGGATAATTTAAACAGAGATACCCAAATTTAATTTACTGTACAAATTTAATTAGAAATGTTTCGTAAATATAATATTGGTATTTATGATAATGAATTCTGAAGAAAAAAAATTATTAAATTAACAGTATTTTTTAAAAAGTGACTTTTTAAAGACATTATTTGATTTTAAAAATTAAAAAACAATTGTGATTAATATAATTGATATAAAGTACTGATTAAACATTGAGTATTCGATTTCTTAAAAGGAAATTAATTTACTAAAAGATTAAGATAATTCCAGTTAAGGAAAAACGCCTCACATTTATTTCTGCTCCAAGTATTACCACAAAAGCTACGTTATTCTTATGGGATAAAAATGGATGTTTCATTAACTACAGCTTCAAACGAATACAGTATATATTCACAGGAATTTCATATGAGTAACAGAAATAATCATTAGGTATGAATAAACAGATATCAGATTAATCCGTTTTTGGCAGTGTAAGCTCCATATTTACCTTTTTAATGCATTAAGTATGTGATAAACTATTGGTTTCCATTTAATATATTACACGCAAATGCCGTGAGAAGAGACTAATGATTTTGCAGCTGTACTCTATGAGGTATTAATGGTGAAATGGAACTCAGTTCCTCATAAAGGCAAGTAATGCATTTGTGAATTGGGAAAAGGAAATTTTCGATGTATGGTATATTTGAAATGTATTTTCCACAAAGAACTATTGCCATTTGCTTCACCTTTGTTAGTTATAGTGCGTGCTTCATATTTGGTTGAAAATTTGCGATTAACTTACCTTCACATTCCCACGAGATACAGAAATAATTCTAGAAATATTGTGTAATACAGAATTATTTGAAAGATATATTACTCATTTTTGAAAAATCATTTTTTTTCAAATTTTGATACCATGGCATTATTTTGGAGTTTCAAGTAGAGGGGAAACTTTTACGTTAAGATAGTTTTTTATACTGTTTTATCAATAAAACATTAAAGATTAAAGTTCTTTATTGGGGCATCCAAGAGTTCTGAATGATTTTAAAATAATATTTCGAATATTCTTTATCCAATTATTTTATAAATTAAATTTGTTTTTTTGAGTCTGAAGTTCTATAAAAAAATAACGCATATGCCTGCACGTACAACAACATGTATACACATTTTGAAATGAATGACAAAATTTACATAAACATTTATTAGAAATTTGAGCATACAATAGAATTATTAAATTTAATAATATATAATAGAAGGTTTTAGATTGTACTCATGAGTATGTCGAGATCTTAAAAAATAAATATTATCATTCTAAAAAATAACAGGATTGATTGCTGAATTAAAGAAATATTGCTATTTTTTAATTGAATTACACCCAAACACATCAATATACGTCATTGTATTTCTTAATTGTTAATAAAATGTATTTAATTTTGTAAGCTACTCTATAATTGCCGTTCTTAAAAACAATTCAAATCCGTAAATCTTAAATTTTCCTTCTTAAAACATTACGTTATAACTAATGTTTTAAATAGTATAGGCATGAAAGTGATTGCAGTATGCATTAATGATTCTGAGACTTTCAAAAAAAAATATTTTTCAATGACAAATATTTGAATGAATTAGAAATGAACTTTATTTTCTAAACGCTATTTAGAAATCTAGCCAAATTTAATTTAATTTACCAAATTTCGCAAAAGGTATTATATTCAAGCAATTTTATAAACTGACTATCTACACTAATTTTATAAAGAAAATGTTCTTTATATTTAAATATTCTAAAGAAAAAATGCTTTAAAATTTACAAACATATATATTGTTTGAATATATTTAAACAGTTTATGTGGTATATTCTGATATCAACTATATGATAATTACACGTCTAATGTACATTAAACATACTCTAATTTTTAATTACTTCATTCAAGATCATGTTACAATATTCTTCAAGAAATTATATTCCTTCTCAATAGATTCAGTGAGACGAGTTATCAAAAGAAAAATGTATTAAAGAAATTGTTAGTTTACGCCTGGAATGCATCCCAATAAATCCACTGGAATATACCCCGGGATATGTTTTGATTACAACGTTTATTTCGTCAACTAATGCCATTTTATTTATTCACTGGAATATAAATTTAAAAGTGAAGCCCACTGTAAAGCTTTAAATGTCTTTTCTGTCAATTATATGCTGAATGATTTTCCTGAATTAAAATATTTCCACTCTTAGCATATTTACATAACGGATGCTAAGTTTATAAAATTGATTTGAATAGGAAAATATTTACATTGCTATAGGTAATTTATATCTTTACAAGTATTAAACTCCAGATTAATGATAAAAGAGTCCCTACTACTTTTCAAACTCTGAATTTATTACCTCTAAACTTAAAACAACAATTAACATATATACGACACCTTATAATTAAAAGATAACTAATGATATTTGATATTCTATTTGAGCTTTAGATCAAATTCTCAATATTCTTTAAAGCATACATGAATTATGCTTTGATCTTTTAAATAATACAATATTTCTATTTCACAACATTTTACTTTTTGAGTTAATATTAATTTCAATAGGTAAAAAAGTATTTTCAATGGCTTTCATGAAAATTATTTCTTTTTAATATCAGTAACACATTATTATATGAACACCGATTAATATTAAACCAATACACACACACACACACACACATATATATATATATATATATATATATATATATATATATATATATATATATATATATATATATATATATATATATATATATATATATGTACAAATGACTATATATTCTATATTACATAATCCTTGCATGGGTTCCCTTTTCATCACCATTCCTTCACACCACTCTCTAGTACAAATATTTATAAGAAATATAAAAGAAAACTAATCACATTATATATGATTTTCACCTAATTAAAAAAAAACGGACAGGAACTGGGGAGATTATATTTAAATACATTTCTTTAAGTTTCCAAATTAAGCAAAAGTTAAAATACCGAAGTTATTTTTAAGTTGAATTTCTATACTAATTTTATAAGTTAAATTTTACTTTATATTGAAATATTTTACAGAAAAAGTTACAATAAAATTTTCACACATATATATTATTAATATATTGAAATAGTTCGTGTGGGAATTTCTGAATTATATTTCTAATGTCATTTGTGTGATACTTATTCGTCTAATGTAAAATTAAGCATACTCTAATTTTTAATAACTTAAAATAACAGTCAATATACATACGACACCTTACAATTAAAAGATAACTAACGCTATTTGATATTCTCTTTTGCGCTTTAGATCAAATTCTCAATATTCTTTAAAGCATACATGAATTATGCTTTGATCTTTTAAATAATAGATTCTTTTTCTATTTCTCAACATTTTATTTTCTGAATTAATATTAATTTCAGTCAGTAAAAAAAGTCCTTTCAATGGCTCTCTTGAAAATTATTTCTTTTTAAAATCATTAATGCATTTGTATATGGACACTGATTTATTTTAAATTATTTTCATATGTATATATATATATATATATATATATATATATATATATATATATATATATATATATATATATATATATATATATATATTTTATATATATATATATATATATATATATATATATATATATATATATATATATATATAAATATATATATATATATATATATATATATATATATATATATATATATATATATATATATATATATATATATATTTATATATATATATATATATACTTATACATATATATACGTATATATACATATACATATATATATATATATATATATATATATATATATATACGTATACGTATACATATACATACATATATATATATACGTATACGTATACATATATATATATATATATATATATATATATATATATATATATTTACGAATGGCTATATATTTTATTTTACATAATCCTTGCATGAGATCCCTTTACTTCACCATTCCTGCACACCACATTTTCGTACTAATTTTAATAAGAAATATAAAAGATAATTAATCACATAATACCTGAATTAAAATAAAAGCAGACAGAAACTGTACAGATTATATTTAAATAAATTTCTTAAAGCTTCCAAATTAAGCAAAATTTATAATACGCAAGTTATTTTTTAAACTGGATTTCTGTACTAATTTTATTAAATAAATTCTACTTTATATTGAAGTATTTTAAGGAAAAAGCCGCGTAAAAATTTACAAACATATATATTTTGAATATTTTTAAATAGTTTTTCTGGGATTTTCTGAATTATATATTTAATATCAACTGTGTGATACTTATTCGTTTAATGTATATGAAACATGTTCTAATTTTTAATTACTTCATTCAAGAACATGTTACAATATTCAAGAAATTATATTCCTTCTCAAAAAATTTAGTGAGACGAGTTATCAAAGGAAAAATGTATTAACGAAGAAATTGTTAGTTTACGCCGGGAATGCATCCCAATAAATCCACTGTAAGATACCCCGGGAGATGTTTTGATTACAACGTTTAGTTCGTTAACTAATGCCATTTTTTTTATTCACTGGAATATAAATTTAAGAGTGAATCCCACTGTAAAGCTTTAAATGTCTTTTCTGTCAATTATATGCTGAATGATTTTCCTGAATTAGAATATTTCCACTCTTAGGATATTTACATAACGGATGTTAAGTTTCTAAAATTGATTTTAATAGGAAAATATTTACATTGCTATAGGTAATTTATATCTTTACAAGTATTAAATTCCAGATTAATGATAAAAGAGTCCCTACAACTTTTCAAACGCTAAATTTATTACCTCTAAACTTAAAATAACAATTAATATATATACGACACCTTATACTTAAAAGATAACTAATGATATTTGATATTTTCTTTTGAGCTTTAGATCAAATTCTCAATATACTTTAAAGCATACATGAATTATGCTTTTATCTTTTAAATAATACAATATTTCTATTTCACAACATTTTACTTTTTGAGTTAATATTAATTTCAATAGGTAAAAAAGTATTTTCAATGGCTTTTATGAAAATTATTTCTTTTTAATATCAGTAACACATTATTATATGAACACTGATTAATATTAAATCAATCCATATATATATATATATATATATATATATATATATATATATATATATATATATATATATATATATATATATATATATATGTATATATATGTATATGTATATGTATATATATATATGTATATATATATGTATATATATATGTGCAAATGACTATATATTCTATATTACATAATCCTTGCATGGGTTCCCTTTTCTTCACCATTCCTTCACCCCACTCTCTAGTACAATTATTTATAAGAGATATAAAAGAAAACTACACACATTATATATGCTTTTTACCTAATTAAAAAAAACGGACAGGAACTGGGGAGATTATATTTAAATAAATTTCTTTAAATTTCCAAATTAAGCAAAAGTTCAAATATCGAAGTTATTTTTAAGTTGAATTTCTATACTAATTTTATAAGTTAAATTTTACTTTATATTGAAATATTTTACAGAAAAATTTACAATAAAATTTTCAAACATATATATTATTAATATATCGAAATAGTTCGTGTGGGAATTTCTGAATTATATTTCTAATGTCATTTGTGTGATACTTATTCGTCTAATGTAAAATTAAGCATACTCTAATTTTTAATAACTTCATTCAGGATCCTGTTACAATATTCTTCAAGAAATTATATTCCTTCTCAATAAATTCAGTGAGACGAGTTATCAAAGGAAAAATGTATTAAAGAAGAAATTGTTAGTTTACGCCTGGAATGCATCCCAATAAATCCACTGTAAGATACCCCGGGAGATGCTTTGATTACAACGTTTAGTTCGTTAACTAATGCCATTTTATTTATTCACTGGAATATAAATTTAAAAGTGAAGCCCACTGTAAAGCTTTAAATGTCTTTTCTGTCAATTATATGCTGAATGATTTTCCTGAATTAAAATATTTCCACTCTCAGGATATTTACATAACGGATGCTAAGTTTTTAAATTTAATTCAATAGGAAAATATTTACTTTGCTATAGGTAATTTATACCTTTACAAGTATTAAACTCCAGATTAATGATTAAAGAGTTCCTATTACTTTCCAAATTCTGAATTTGTTACCTCTAAACTTAAAACAACAACTAATATACATACGGCACCTTATAATTAAAAGATAACTAATGTTATTTGATATTCTCTTTTGAGCTTTAGATAAAATTCTCCATACTCTTTAAAGAATACATGAATTATGCTTTGATCTTTGAAATAATAGAATATTTCTATTTCTAAACATTTTACTTTTTGAGTTAATATTAATTTCAATAGGTAAAAAAGTATTTTCAATGGCTCTCGTAAATGTATTCTATTTTAATATCAGTGATACACTTTTATATGAACACTGATTAATTTTAAATTATCATTATATATATATATATATATATATATATATATATATATATATATATATATATATATATATATATATATATATATATATATATATATATATATATATATATATATATATATATATATATATATATATATATATATATATATATATATATATATATATATATATAT
>CM063510.1:129913907-129916407 GCA_032207245.1 Pardosa pseudoannulata
CCTTGCCATTAGAATAAAAATGCAAAAATATTCAACAAAACTAATTTAGAAGCTTTAAGTTCCTTGCCCTTTACATATATTAGAACTGTTTTGGCCTTAAAAGATTTCTGGAATATGCAGTATAAATATGTACTGCATAGTTTTCAATGGATTTATTTTAGTACACACTTTATTATTAAATAAATATAACTCAATTCTCATATAAATGCATGCGTACTTGCGTGTACAAACAACTAAAAATAAATTCAAAAGTTTTCAGGAAAAGAAAGACGACTTGAATTTTTTCTTTTTAATTTTGCGAACTAAAACAACTTCATATTAAAATTTTGTTAGAATAAATATTTATCCCCGCGCTTCTGACAAATTCAATAAGCCATGATATTTTATCGTACTGACTAAAATTACATCAATGTTATTTTTAAAAAGCTAACTTTATTTCCGAAAGAGCTCAGTTTACATATAACCTGATTACAGCATCGGGGAATGTCTTAAAAAAATAACTCCAGACGCCCAAATATTTGTCGTTCTTCAAAAAATTTCCAACATTAATATATTAAATTTTCAAGGTGGAATGGATGTTTTTTTATTTGAATTACACAGATTTTTTAATTCAATTAACTACTCAATAAGCGCGTGTTTTACAATAAATATTTCATTATTGTAAGTTTTTTCCAAGGAAATAAAAAGTAATTTTTTTTTATTTTTGAATACACTAATTTTATTTTCAAGAGTAAATCACAGATGAATAATTTCTAACAAGTTTTGTTTTTTAAACAAATTTTCCTTTCTGACTTTCACAGTTGTGTTACCTTACAGTGTAAGGTTGTTGTTGCTTATACCCCTTAGACAAGCAAATAATTTGAAGCATAGGGTACTAAAATTTAGGCAAGGGATGCATCTTATGTCTTTTTTTATGAAGAGCACGTCTACTGTGGAAGAACGACTTTGATCAAAGTAGATTATCGTGGTATAGAATCAAGGACTATGCAGAAGAACCCTCGTATTGACCGGATTGACCTGCCACTTCCTGAGGTATCGTTTATGAACTTGAAGGAAATTGTGACCACGAACATATTTTACGTGCCTCAGTTACTCTTAACGAACATTGTGAATATTAGGCTGACAGAGCTTCAAAACCCAAAATATGTCAGTTTAGAGATCGATAATTTTGCTGACTGAGCTACCGTGGTTCATACAATGAATGGTGATATCGTATACTCGAAGTAATTTTATAGACGTACACACACATACATATACTCAAATAAATCAATTGGTAATAAAGATAGTTCTTGCCAACTTATCTCTGTCTGCTTGTTTCTGTGAACTTACAACTCGCTCTATTATGCTTACAGAAAGACTAAATCTTTATATGTTAGTTTTCATTGTATGTATATAAAGCAATCTGTTAGAAATTAGGTTGTAATCCAATGGAAAATGTCCTTTGAAAAACAGCACCTAAATCACTTGGATTACACACCTCATGTGTATTTATAAATCTAATAGAATACACACACATTCAGTTTTTCATGGGTATCTAATAAATAATTTTTTTTTATTTTCTGTTTTGGTACTGTTATTTATATTCAGGAAAATGCCATACTAAATCTACTTTACGTTCTTCTTAGTACATATCCGTATGTTCCCTGATTGATTCTCCCAATTAATAAAATAACTGATTACTATTTAAAATCTTGTGTTCCATATATTTGCAAAATGATTACATATTTCCAGAATACATTATCTAACTTCTACCATCTTCGATCCTTATTTTTTCCATCCTCTCTATTTATTTCACATTTCTTATGAACCAGTTGTTGTAGGACGATTACTGAATAGTAGAGTACTGTTTTGAGGTACGGATATAGCAACAGTCTCAGTTGGGAATGCCTCTTAAATAACCAGGGACTGAAATTTCGGTGATACGTAAAGTCATGAAGTGCTTCTTAAAATTTTATCTTAATATTTAATGAATTTTGTCTTAAAAGTACTTGATTATAAAAACTTTATTTCAATCATTATGATCTGACTGCACATGTGCGACATTTACCTTCCCCAAATCCAATATTCCTTAACATGTTGCACTGTTTTCGTGCAGGGAAAAGTTATGGTAATGAAACTGTTTCATTCATCTATTATGTCAGAAAGTATTGTCCCTTATATAGAAATTTCTCCCCATCCCCATTTTAATTTTCATAATTTTAACTTTCCCAGCAACCCAAAATAAAACATAGATATGTATTATTGATAATGGCATACCTTCTACGCTTCTCACTATAGATTGAAAAAAAAATTCTACATGTAGTCCTTTCTTTCTCTTAAAATTTGGTCAAAGGATTAAACTGCATAAATTGGGGAAGAAATCTTACCAACATTTAATGAAGAGTTTTTAACTGTTTACACTCCAAATAAATATATCACAGTTACTGTCTTATCAGTTTATTTTGTATATTTCTACAAGAAAATACGATACCATTCACTCACATATTTCCCAGTATAACTT
>CM063510.1:129921407-129923907 GCA_032207245.1 Pardosa pseudoannulata
GAAACATGAATCATATCATTCGAGGAATCACTAATTCTGTAGCAGAAACATCCTTGAAAGAGGCTAACATGACCATATATTCACACTCCTGTGACGAATCATTTGAAATGAATGCTCTAGTCGTTAAAAACATTACAATGAACCTACCCGATTTTCGGATGGAAATCACCAAGTGGCCTCATTTAGAGGGTCTTGTTCTTGCTGATCCGAACTTTCACATCTCATCTCCGGTTAAAGTTTTGATTGGAGCAGACCTATTCGTTCAGATCATTTCTGGAGAAAAAATAATTGTTCCAAATTGAACACCTTGTGCTATGAAATCTAAACTAGGTTGGTTATTATCTGGTCAAATCTACTGAACACCAGTAAGGGGAGAGATTGTGAATTGTCATTCTATAATCGATAGCGAACTCGGTGCTTCCCTGCAAAAGTTTTGGCAGGTAGAATCGGTTCCAGAATCATCAGTTATTGATCGGGTAATGGAATTCCCAAGCTGACCCAGGCACTTTAGCCCATACAGCAGCATTACTGTAGACCAGTCGCCACAACAGCAACCACAACAGCTACATAGCTGCTGCTGACCTATGCGAGGCTCCGTCATGGCTCGAAATTAATGTAGACGACCCCAGTAAGGAACAATACTACAATAGTAAGTTCGGAACTACCAGGGAAGTCGGAAGAGATGGATCACTCAGGAAACCCCAGGTTCGTGAAACCCGAGTATACCTAAAGGAGGTATACCCCTTGAGGTTGCAGACGACTATCATTGACCTAGGAGGAACACTCCTAGTTAACAGGGGGCGCCACGAGGAGGCTGATAGCTGTCCTAGGTGAAGTAACGTAGTACAACACCCTGTGGCTCATCTCCAGAGCTGTGCCGAAGCACTGCTGAGGTGAATCACTGCCACACACCCCTTATTGATCCAGTAAAGGAAAATTTCCAAAAAAGTGTGAAACGAGATTCAACTGGAAGATACATTGTGAGACCATTCATCTACCCATTGGCGACCAAAGTTAGCTTTGAGGCGACCAATATTTAGAAGCAAAATTCAGAAAGAACGAATACAAAGCAAAATATTGTGATTCATCAGGCCTTTTACTAATCCACATGGAAATCGTCCCTAAAGACCAAGAAGAGGTGTCAAATCAAGCTTTCTTACCTCATCATGGTGTTTTAAGAGAGGAAAGTCTAACAACAAAGTGCCGAACGATGGCCGAATGGTAGAGTGCTGCTCTTACCGGAGTTCGTGGGTTCTACCTGCTGGCATGGATGTTTGTAGCCGTTCAATCGCAAATTGTAGGTCCGGTCTCATTAGCCCTCGTGTGCAAAACAGTAGACCGTAGCTCTCACAACCAAACCAAAATAACAACAAAGTGTGTAGTGTTCGATGCATCCAGTACGGATTCAAATTCTTCTCCAATAACTCCTTGAAGTCGGACCTAAGCTGCTCCCAGATATTTAGATCCTCGTAAACTTCAAATCCATAGCCTCAACAGATGTCGAAAAGATGTTTCGCCAGATCCTGGTAGCTACTCCCACAGAGATTATCAAAGATAGAGATTGAAATCAACAACGATCTCCTCATATGTTTGAGAGTCACTTAGAACAGCTTGTGCCGAATCTTCGAATGGTAGAGTGCTGAAGACTGCCAAAAAGAATATCCTTTAATTTCTAAGATAATTAAGGAAAATTTCAACATGGACGATCTCTTGTGTGGAGCTTCTTTGTCCGAGAAAGCATCAAGACTCATTCACGAAATAAATCATATTATGAAAAGTGGCGGATTTACATTGAGAAAATGGGTTTCAAACTGTCCTGAAGCAATTGAAAATGTAGAGGAAGAAAGAAGACTCAACAATTCAAACGGCAACGATAAAAGTGAACAAGTTGTTAAGTTACTGGGTCTGACATGGAATTCTTCTGAAGACACGATACAGCCACACATAGCAAAACCATCTAAAGTCGAAAAAAAGCGAGACATACTCTCTTTCATTGCTAGAACATTTGATCCATTGGGTCTGTTGTCACCATCTTCAATCATACTCAAAATCTTATTGCAAGAGCTTTGGAAAGATAAGCTGTCTTGGAAAGATAAAATACCTCTAAAAATGTTGCATGTATGGGAAAGTTTTCTAAATTAGATTGATTGTCTGAGAGCTATTAGAATTCCTAGATTTATAAATATGGATGAAAAAGACGAGATTCAGTTTCAGTTACATGTATTTGCTGATGCTTCGACAAAGGCGTATGCGGCAGTCATTTATTTGGTAAAACTAAGTCCGTTTGTAAATACATCTCATATCTTGGCGGCAAAAACAAAGGTGGCTCGATTATCTCTGGTTACTTTGCCTAAACTTGAACTCTTCGCGGCATTATTACTGTCACAGCTTACCTTTTCTGTGATGGATTCTTTACCGATTAGCCCTCAAGATGTTCATCTGTGGTCAGATTCTCGGATATCCCTATGTTGGATTCACTCACCACCACTGAAGGGTAACC
>CM063510.1:129931407-129976407 GCA_032207245.1 Pardosa pseudoannulata
TTAGTGTCAATGAATGGCAATCCATACTAAAACTATATATTGTATGCTTGAAATATTAATATATAATTTACGTTTATACTTAGCGTAAAATATTAAATGAAATATACATTGTTAAATATCTTTCAAAAATATATTATAAATTGGGAAAATATTGTAGTAACTCGTTTTACCAGATTATATTTTAAAATATTGTCACGAAGATTCGAATGAACACACCGTTAAAAATGTTATTTATTGTTTCCTTATGTTCTTAAATATTCTAGATCTTTCTTTAATAAGTAAATTAGTTATTTCTCGAATATTCTATTCGGGTATAAAAGCTGATACCTACTAGTTGTTGGCAAACTTCTCGATCTTGTAAAGTTTAGAGTTGCTACTTAGCTTGAATAAATTCTTCTGTTAAGTTAAACGGTGTGTTCATTCGAATCTTCGTGACAAATTTGGTGGAGGCGCCGGGTAACGTATTCGCCATTGTGGATATCTCTGACGGTGTTCACAGAAGTCTCCGTTTAAGAGGATTGCCTCCAAAATTTGGCCTTTACTACCCAGAAAAAAGAAAGAAGCAGATAATGCCCGAAGATACGAAGCCTGTCTTAGTAACTCCTATCTACCCGGCGCCTCCACCAAATTTGTCACGAAGATTCGAATGAATACACTGTTTAACTTAACAGAAGAATTTATTCAAGCTAAGTAGCAACTCGCAACATTACAAGATCGAGAAGTTGCCTACAACTAGTAGGTATCAGCTTTTATACTCAAACAGAATATTCGAAAAATAACTAATTTACATAAAGAAATATCTAGAATGTTCAAGAATATAAGGAAACAATAAATAACATTTATTAAATTAAAAATCCGTACTCTGGATAAACTACCACGGCAATCGTCGAACCCGCAATCTTCGGGTCCTACTGTACAAGACGGTTTTAAGGCCCATTCTCCTGTATGCAGCACCGGTCTGGGGCTCTGCATCCAACTCACAGATCCAGAGATTACAAGTAATACAAAATAAAACTTTAAGGTCAATAATAAAAGCTAATCGTTACTTGCGGAACGACATTATCCATAGGGACCTGGGCATTGAGCCTATTAGGGATTTCATCAAAAAAATATCAACAATCTTTTATAATAAAATGAACTCTATTAATAACGAGGAAATTGCTAATATTCCGGACTATGACCCGATTGAGAAACCTAGACGTCCTAGGGCGACTACGGTCCTTCCAACGGGTCTAGTTCCTGGAACATCACTTTTGTAAATATCTTCTGCCCATTATAAAAAATAAATAAATAAATAAATAAATAAATAAATAAATAAATAAAATAAAATAAAAAAAATTAAAAAATAAATAAATAAAAATATATATATATATAAAAAAAAATAAAATAAAAAAAAAACTTTCAGTACTCTTACCTACTGTTTATAATGTTGCTGACCTTACTTTCAGCGTCTTATGTATTTTTAAATTGAATGGTTCTTATTGTGTACTATTATTATGTATTTCCTTTTGTCAAAGAGTAAACTGAGTGGAAAAAAAAATTTAAAAATAATTATATAAGGGCTAAAGAAGATATATCTCCTCGTATAAAATTGTAAACATACTGTAACTCTTCTGTTGATTGTGTTTTCTTTTTTCTCTCTCTCTTCCCCTTCCTTTACTCTATTGTTGTTTTTTGTAGTATGTATAAATTATACCTAATTTCATCAGCCAATAATGAATGTAAATTGGTTCACTTATCAAAGCTCATATTGGGGATAAGGGGACTTCATCCCCAGGTGCCCCAAAACCCAGTATTCCAGTGTCCAGTGTCCAATCTTCGGGTCTGAATCGCGTGCTTTGACCATTCGGCCACTGACTTCGTCGGCTAAGCTTCTTTATGCGGCATTATTTGTAAGGTATAACTTTTAATTTTATTACAATATGCTTTTAAGCTATAATAACCTCTATAACATATGAAGTCTAATTAGAATTATATGAATTCTAATTTAAATTAATTACGAAGTACATTTATTTTCAGTTTTAAAAATTTTAAGAAACTATGAATATGGGAATAATATATTAATTTCTAAATATATGAAAATGTTTTAGAGTATGGTATAAAAATCATAAGAGGGATAATGTCTAGAAAAGCTTTCGTTTTATGTTACTGTGCTGTCGAATGCTCTGATATATATTCACATATATTAGTGAATATTTGAAATAATATTTTAATTAATTGTATGTATATAAACAGCTCGTGAATTCATTTCGATTAAAGAATAATCAGTATGCTTTAAATATTAATCTAAAGCTTAAAAAATAATTAATTTTGAGGAAACACCAAAGAAATATTTATATCTGATGTCTTTAAGATTTTAGGAAAGAATATTTGGAAGTACATGTCAAATGAGAATTATTTTACTATAAGAAATTAAACTTTATGAACATTATAAACTCACTCGGATGAATTTGAAATGCCAAAATATAAAACTGGAATACCTCGTTAATCATTTAATAAAAAATTTACTTATTACTTTTGTATGACGCATAATAGATCCTTAAGAAAATTTTCTAATCTAACTTTGACTAAAAGTATTATATTTTATCTCGATGTGCTTTATGAACATTATGAACTCACTAGGATAAACTTGAAATGCTAAAATATAAAACAGGGATACCTAGTTAATCATTTAATAACGAATTTAATAATTACTTTTTTATGACGCATAATAGATCATTAAGAAACGTTTCTAACTTAAATTTGACGGAAAGTACTATATTTTATCTCAATGTGATTTATGAAGATTATGAACTACTCAGAAAAACGTGAAATGCTAAAATATAGATCGGGAATTCCTCGTTAATCACTTAATAAAGAAATTAAATTATTACTTTTGTATGGCGTATAATAGATCATTAAAAATATTTTCTAACCTATTTTTGACTGAAAGTTTCATATTTTAGCTGAAATAGTGTTTTATAAACAAATTAATGCTTTATGAACATTATGAACTCAATTGTATAAACTTGAAATACTAAAATATGAAACTGGAATACCTAGTTAATAATTTAATGACGATTTTTATTATTATATTGTATGAAGCAAAATAAATCCTTAACAAATTTTTTAACCTATATTGGACTGAAATTTATTCACATATTTGATCGCAATGTGGATAAAAAAATTGTGGAATAAAAGATAAGTATGAAAATTAAAGTATATTTTTCTAAATTTAAAATTATATATAATATTTTGTTATTTCTACAATATACAATAAAACAAAAACGTGTTTTCAAAAGAATTTTCAATTTTTTATTCAATTTCGAAACATTTTAGGTTAATTTTTACATGTCCAACTTCTTTGAAATTACTGAAGTATTCACATTATACCTCATGAAAGATTTATTTATAAGTGTAAAATAAATCTACAAATGAATGTATGTACTATAGATATTTTGTTCAGAAAACTCAAATACTTTAAAAAACTTTCTTTTCTGAATGAATGTTATAAAGTTTATTTCATACAAATTATTGAAATAAAAAAATAAATATATATAGAAAGTTTTTTTATGAAACCGCTTTTGTAATTATTTTGAATGATCTTTTATTTCTTATATAATGTTAAAATTGATTTTAAAATTGATTATATTAAAATTGATACATAAATAAATTGACAATGACAATAACAATTGGGACTGGTTCAGTGCAAATAATACAAATTAATTTTAAAATTACACTTCTGATTTAAAAGAAACGTGATCAACTTTCCATCTGAGTATATGAGCAGTATGAGTAAAAATATTACACACCCCAATAAGTGTGAAATAAATAAAGATATCTAAAAAAATAATTATTAACAGTAAAACTGTTAACTTTGCACAAAACATTTGAGAATTAGAAATGTCTGTGTATTAAGGTGAAAAATAAACATTACCGTAAATATACATTACTGTATTTATATCGTCTCGTAGTAATAAAGTTATTTTAATATAAAAGTTCAAAAGAAGTGACAAAATTAGCGAGGGAAATTCGGATTACGTGAATTCAACTATAAACAAAAAATGTCTTGTGTCGTGAGTTCATCTATAAACAAATAAAGTCTAGTGTAAACAAAGGTGTTGTCTAGTATAATATAAACAAGAAAATCCATGAAAACTGTTTTAATGAAGAAGATAATTTACTCTTCTTCTTTTCTTTTTTTAAAGAAGAATTTTCAGCTTCATCAAAAGTACGATAAAAAACATTTATTAGTGTAAAATAAATCTACAAATAAATGTATCTATCATAAACATTTTGTACAGAAAAATCAAATGTTTTAATAAGCTTTCTTTCCTAGATGAGTGTTACAAAGTTTATTTCATACAAATTATTTAATTTTAAAAAATATATAAGAATGATTTTTTGAAACCTCTTTTAAAATTACTTTAATATTTAATTTCTTATTTTATTTTAAAATTGATATTAATTTTACATAAATGGACAAAGACAATATAATTTTAAAATTACACTTAAGATTTAATAGACACGTGATCAACTATCGCTCTGAGTATATATGTAGTATGAGTAAAAATAATACACAAACCGATAAATGTAATATAAATAAACAAAAACTAAACAAAATTAATTGTTAACAGTAAAACTATAAACTTTACACAAAACGTTTGAGAATTAGAGAAGTATGTGTATGAAAGTAAAAAAAAAACATTAACGTAAATATACATTACTGAATTTATATCCTCTCGTATTAATGAATTTATTTTAATATAAAAGTTCAAATGAAGTGACAAAATGAGTGGTGGAATTCGGATTACGTGAATCCAACTATAAACAAATAAAGTCTCGTGCGAACAAATGTGTTGTCTAGTATAATATAAACAAACAAGAAAATCCATGGAATGTGTTTTAATGAAAATAATAATTTACTCTTTTTCGTTTCATTTTTTTAAAAGAATTTTCAGCTTCATCAAAAGTACGATAAAAACATTAAAAAAGGAGAAACAAAAAAGACATTTGAAAGAAAAATTTATTTGTAAACGGCTGAAAGAGGTGGGGTAAAATAAAACCTTTCAATTTCTGGAGTTCATTCAATGCTTCGACAGACTTCGAATGAAGGGATAAACGAACTTTTACAAGCAAACTTTCAGTGTTTTAATGAAAGCCATCCATTGAAAGGAACGAAAATACTGACTTTGATAACGGAGATAAAGAGTATGGTTTCTTTCAGCGGTCATCCATCTCCCTTATTCGAAAGGAACTCAGTAATTCTACTTACCGTCGAAAAGGCTAAAGGGTGAAAGAACTTTAAAGTAACTTAAAAGTTTATATATTTTTACATGTAACACTTCGTCGAAATTTATGAAGTATTTTCTTTATATCTCATGAAGGATTAATTTATGAGTGTAAAATAAATCTACAATTAAATGTATGTATCATAAAGATTTTGTACATAAAAATCAAATGTTTTAATAAGCTTTCTTTCCTAGATGAGTGTTAAAAAGTTTACTTCATACAAATTATTTAATTTTAAAAAATATATAGGAATGATTTTTTGAAACCTCTTTTAAAATTACTTTAATCTTTAATTTCTTTATTTTATTTTAAAATGTATATTAATTTTACATAAACTGACAAATACAAAAACAATTCTATTAGGTTCAGTGCAAATAATACAAATTAATTTTAAAATTACACTTCTGATTTAATAGAAGCGAGATTAACTTTCCCTCTAAGTATATGGGTAGTAGGAGTAAAACAATTACACACCCCGATAAATGTGAAATAAATAAACAAAAAAAGTTAATTGTTAGCAGTAAAACTGTTAACTTAACTCAAAACGTTTGAGAAGTAGAAAAGTCTGTGTATGAAGGTAAAAAAAACTTTACTGTAAATATACATCACTAAATTTATAGCGTCTCGTATTAATGGATTTATTTTAATATAAAAAAGTGACAAAATTAGTGATGGAATTGGGATTACGTTACGTGAATTCAACTATAAACAAATAAATCTCGTGTAAACAAGTGTGTTGTCTAGTATAATATGAACATACAAGAAAATAAATGAAAATTGTTTTAATGTAGAAAATAATTTACCTTCTTTCTTTTTTTTAAAAAAAAAGACTTTTCAGCTTCGTAAAAATACGATACAAATCTTAAAAAAGGAGAACAAAAATGACATTGGAAAGAAAAATTTATTTGTAAATGGCGGAAAGACATGGAGTAAAGTAAACCCTTTCAAATTCTAGACTTCATTCAATGGTTCGACAGACGTCGAATGAAGGGATAAACGAACTTTTACAAGCAAACTTTCAGTGTTTTAATGAAAGCCATCCATTGAAAGGAACGAAAATACTGACTTTGATAACGGAGATAAAAAGAATGGTTTCTTTCAGCGGTCATCCATCTCCCTTATTCGAAAGGAACACAGTAATTCTACTTACCGTAGAAAAGGCTAAAGGGTGAAAATCCTTTAAAGTAGCTCTAAAATTTATATATTTTTACATGTCACACTTCGTCGAAATTTATGAAGTCCCTTTATATGTCATGAAGGATTAATTTATAAGTGTAAAATAAATCTACAAATAAATGTATGTATCATAAACATTTTGTACAGAAAAATCAAATGATTTAATAAGCTTTTTTTCCTTGATGAGTGTTACAAAGTTTACTTCATACAAGTTATTTAATTTTAAAAAAGTATATAGGAGTGATTTTTTGAAACCTCTTTCAAAATTATTTTATTCTTTAATTTCTTATTTTATTTTAAAAATGATATTAAATTTACATAAATTGACAAAGACAATAACAATTCTGTCAGGTTCAGTGCAAATAATACAAATTAATTTTAAAATTACACTTCTTATTTAATAGAAACGTGCTCAACTGTACCTCTGTGTATATGGGTAATATGAGTAAAAATATTACAGACCCCAATAAGTGTGAAATAAATAAACAAATTCGAAACAAAATTAATTAATAACAGTAAAACTTTTAACTTTGAACAAAACGTTTGAGAATTGGAAAAGTATGTGTGTGAAGTTAAAAAAAGCGTTAACGTAAATATACATTACTAAATTTATAGCGTCTCGTATTAATAAATTTATTTTAATATAAAGAAGTGACAAAATTAGCTATGGAATTTGGATTACGTGAATTCAACTATAAACAAATAAAATCTCGTGTAAACAAATGTGTTACCTAGTGTAATATAAACAAGAAAATCCATGAAAACTGTTTTAATGAAGAAAATAATTTACTCCTTCTTTTCTTTTTTCTTAAAAAAAGAGTTTTCAGCTTCATCAAAAGTACGATGAAAAAAACATTTATAAAAGAGAACAAAAATGACATTTGGAAGAAAAATAAATTTGTAAACGACGGAAAGATGTGGAGTAAAGTAAGCCCTTTCAGGTTCTAAACTTCATTCAATGCTTCGACAGACTTCGAATGAAGGGATAAACGAACTTTTACAAGCAAACTTTCAGTGTTTTAATGAAAGCCATCCATTGAAAGGAACGAAAATACAGACTTTGAAAACGGAGATAAAAAGGATGGTTTCTTTCAGCGGTCATCCATCTCCCTTATTCGAAAGGAACTCAGTAATTCTACTTACCGTCGAAAAGGCTAAAGGGTGAAAGCCCTTTAAAGTATCTAAAAAAATGTTTGGTTTTCAATGGAATAAAATCTTTAGTTATAACGAAAATAACAATTTTGTCATGTTCAGTGAAAATAATATATATTAATTTTAAAATTACACGTCTTATTTAATATAAATGGGATTAACTTTCAATCTAAGTATAAGGGTAGTAGGAGTAAAAATATTACACATCCCGATAAATGTGAAATAAATGAACAAAAACAACAAAATAAAATTAATTGTTAACAGTAAAACTGTTAACTTTACTCAAAACGTTTGAGAATTATAAAAGTCTACGTATGAAGGCAAAAAAAAACCTTTAACGTAAATATACATTACTATATTTATAGCGTCTCGTAATAATGGATTTATTTTAATATAAAGAAGTGACATATTTCGCGATGGAATTCGGAATACGTAAGTTCAATTATAAAAATATAAAGTATCGTGTAAACAAATGTGACAAGCCGAACGATGGCCGATTTTTTAGGGTGCCAGCCTTCGGTACCGGAGCTCGTGGGTTCGAATCCCACAGTGGCATGGATGTTCGTAGCCGTGCGGAATCGGTTTTAAGCTGTAGGTCCTGGTCACAGTAGCCCTCGTGTTGCAAAAAGTAGATCGTAGCACTCCAAACCAAACTAAATGTGTTGTCTAGTATAATATAAACAAACAAGAAAATCCATGAAAACTGATTTAATGAAGAAAATAATTTACTCTCCTTCTTTTCATTTTTTTAAAGAAGAATTTTCAGCTTCATCAAAAGTACGATAAAAAAACATTAAAGAAGGAGAAAAAAAATGACATTTGAAAGAAAAATATACTTGTAAAAGACGGAAAGAGGTGGAGTAAAATAAACCCTTTCAGATTCTGGACTTCATTCCATGCTTCGACAGAAAGCGAATGAAGGGATAAACGAAATTTTACAAGCAAACTTTCAGTGTTTTAATGAAAGCCATCCATTGAAAGGAACGAAAATACTGACTTTGATAACGGAGATAAAAAGAATGGTTTCTTTCAGCGGTCATCCATCTCCCTTATTCGAAAGGAACTCAGTAATTCTACTTACCGTCGAAAAGACTAAAGGGTGAAACAACTTTAAAGTAGCTTAAAATTTTATATATTCTTACATGTAATACTTGGTCTAAATTTATGAAGTATTTTCTTTATATGTCATGAAATATTAATTTATAAGTGTAAAATAAATCTACAATTAAATGTATGTATCATATACATTTTGTACAGAAAAATCAAATGATTTAATAAGCTTTCTTTCCTAGATGAGTGTTACAAAGTTTACTTCATACAAGTTATTTAAATTTAAAAAATATATAGGAATGATTTTTTTAAACCTCATTCAAAATTACTTTAATCTATAATTCCTTATTTTATTTTAAAATTGATATTAATTTTACATAAATTGACAAAACAATAACAATTCTGTTAGATTCAGTGCAAATAATACAATATAATTTTAAAATTACACTTATGATTTAATAGAAATGTGATCAACTTTCGCACTGAGTATATATGTAGTATAAGTAAAAATAATACACAAACCGATAAATGTGAAATAAATAAACAATATCTAAACAAAATTAATTAATAACAGTAAAACTTTTAACTTTGCACAAAACGTATGAGTATTGGAAAAGTTTGTGTGTCAAGGTAAAAATAAACGTTAACGTAAATATACATTAATGAATTTATAGCGTCTCGTATTAATAAATTTATTTTAATATAAAGAAGTGACAAAATTAGCTATGGCAATTGGATTACGTGAATTCAACTATAAACAAAGTCTCGTGTAAACAAATGTGTTATTTAGTGTAATATAAACAAGAAAATCCATGAAAACTGTTTTAATGAAGAAAATAATTTAATCCCTTCTTTTCTTTTTTCTTAAAAAAAGGGTTTTCAGTTTCATCAAAAGTACGATAAAAAACATTAAAAAAAGAGAACAAAAATGACATTTGGAAGAAAAATATATTTGTAAACGACGGAAAGAGGTGGAGTAAAGTAAACCCTTTCAGATTCTAGATTTCATTCTATTCTTCGACAGACTTCGAATGAAGGGATAAACGAACTTTTACAAGCAAACTTTCAGTGTTTTAATGAAAGCCATCCATTGAAAGGAACGAAAATACTAACTTTGATAACGGAGATAAAAAGAATGGTTTCTTTCAGCGGTCATCCATCTCCCTTATTCGAAAGGAACTCAGTAATTCTACTTACCGTCGAAAAGGCTAAAAGGTGAAAGCCCTTTAAAGAAGCTTTAAAAATGTTTGGTTTTCAATGGAATAAAATATTTAGTTATAACGACAATAACAATTTTGTCATGTTCAGTGAAAATAATACAAATTAATTTTAAAATTACACTTCTGATTTAATAGAAGCGAGATTAACTTTCCCTCTAAGTATATGGGTAGTATGAGTAAAAATATTACACACCCCGATAAATGTGAAATAAATAAACAAAAACAGCAAAAAAATTAATTGTTAACAGTAAAACTGTTAACTTTACTTAAAACGTCTCACAATTAGAAAAGTCTTTGTATGAAGGTAAAAAAACTTTACCGTAAATATACATTACTAAATTTATAGCGTTTCATATTAATGAATTTAATTTAATATAAAGAACTGACAAAATTAGCAATATAATTGGGATTACAATAATTCAACTATAAACAAAGTCTCGTGCAAACAAAGGTGTCGTCCAGTATAATATAAACAAACAAGAAAATCCAGGAAAACTGATTTAATGAAGAAAATAATTTACTCTCCTTCTTTTCATTTTTTTAAAGAAGAATTTTCAGCTTCATCAAAAGTACGATAAAAAAAACATTAAAGAAGGAGAAAAAAAATGACATTTGAAAGAAAAATATACTTGTAAAAGACGGAAAGAGGTGGAGTAAAGTAAACCCTTTCAGATTCTGGACTTCATTCCATGCTTCGACAGACTTCGAATGAAGGGATAAACGAAATTTTACAAGCAAACTTTCAGTGTTTTAATGAAAGCCATCCATTGAAAGGAACGAAAATACTGACTTTGATAACGGAGATAAAAAGAATGGTTTCTTTCAGCGGTCATCCATCTCCCTTATTCGAAAGGAACTCAGTAATTCTACCTACCGTCGAAAACGCTAAAGGGTGAAAGCCCTTTAAAGTAGCTTTAAAAATGTTTGGTTTTAATGGAATAAAATCTTTAGTTATAACCTGCAATATTTCCAAATATTATAGATAATTATATAGGTTTTAATGAGAGAAATAGAAAAAATAGTGAACTAATGAAATTAATTCTTTTTATCCTGTTGTCTGATTATCCCGAGCTATCTCGGGTTCCAATATATTGCTCTTAATTATTAATTATGTTAATTGTTAATTATTATTGTTATATATTGCTATTTATTTACCCAATACTCATAAATTTATGTGCTTTTTATTTTATATTTTATACTGAAAAATGAAAAAATATTTAGATAAGTTTGACAAGTGCTGTCCTTTTATGGAACTAGTCAAAGTTTTCCATGATTAGAAAACTAATTTAAAAAAATATATGAGTTTTCTGCCCTTCTTTTCATTTTTTTTACCACTCAGGTTAACCTCAATGCATTTTCATATATTATTCTGCTACTGAAAAAGAAATCAAATCCAATGAGACAGTGTACTTCTGTGCTATAAGATATTCTTCTGTAAAAGATATTCTAGAGGTAACCTATCTATCTTGTATATATTTGCAATTTATTATCTGCGTTTGTTTGATTTTTATGTGCTTTTATCGTTTTAACTTATAGTTTCGCCTATTTCATTCTCAAATATCCTTTCCCTTGAACATCTATTACTTTGTTTTTTATTTTCGTCTTGTCTGGCGCAGTTTGTCCTTTCAGGAATTAGCGCCACTAAATTCTAACCAACCAACCAACCAACCTAGAGGTAACCCAATAAAAAAGAGACCAGATACCAGTGCTCAGAACGCCACGTATCACTTTGTAATGTCCCTTGTTTAAAAAACTATCATACAAAGACTGATAATTAACTTTTTTTTCCATTTGCCCGAGATAACTCGATAATATAAATCAATATTGAAACTAAATACTTTTGCACTAATAAAAAATTAAAAGTTCAACTTAAAACCTATATATTTTGTTTCGCTTTATTCCCTTGTATTTAATGATAAAATAAAAAAAAAAGTGGAACTGGTCACTTATTTTCCACTTATTAGAAAACTAATTTTAGAAAATCATCTTGACTAGTGTTCAGCCAAATCAGGAAGAGCCACTATTAGCCCTTTACCACTCAGATTAACCTCAAGGCATTTCCAGATGTTATTCTGCTACTGAAAATAAATCCAATCCAATGAGACTGTGTGCTTCTATGCTCCCGTAAAATATATTCCAGAGCTAAGCCAATAAAAAAAGAGCCTAGACATCAGTGCTCAGAACGTCACGTATCACTTTTTAATGTCCCTTGTTTAAAAAACTATCATACAAAGACTGATAATTAACTTTTTTTCTATTTGCCCGAGATAACTCGATAGTATAAAGTAATATTGAAACTAAATACTTTTGCAACAATAAAAAATTAAGAATTCAACTTAAAACCTATTTTTTTATTTTATTTCCTTGTATTTAATAATAAAATTTAAAAAAAAATGTAATGAATTTTTTTCAAAAAGGTTGGAACTGGTCACGTGTTTTCCACTGATTAGAAAACTAATTTTAGAAAATCACCGTGACGAATTTTCTGCCAAATTATGGAGACCCACTATTAGTAATTTAAGACTCAGGTTAACCTCAAGGCATTTCAAGATGTTATTCTGCTACTGAAAAATAAATCAAATCCAATGAGACAGTGTACTTCTGTGCTCCTGTAAAAGATAGTCCAGAGGTAAGCCAATAAAAAAAGAGACCAGATACCAGTGTTCAGAACGTCAGGTAACACTTTGTAATGTCCCTTGTTTAAAAAACTCTCATACAAAGACTGATAATTAACTTTTTTCCATTTGCCCGAGATAACTCGATAGTATATAGTAATATTGAAACTAAATACATTTGCACCAGTAAAAAATTTAACGTTCGACTTAAAACCTATATATTTTGTTTTGTTTTATTTCCTTGTATTTAATAATAAAATAAAAAAATGTGATGAATTTTTGCAAATTTTTTTCAAAAAGGTGGAACTGGTGACGTGTTTTCCACTGATTAGAAAACTAATTTTAGAAAATCACCGTGACGAGTTTTCTGCCAAATCAGGAAGACTCACTATTAGTCCTTTACCCCTCAGGTTA
The DNA here is from genome assembly GCA_032207245.1 of Pardosa pseudoannulata. Taxonomy (NCBI): domain Eukaryota; kingdom Metazoa; phylum Arthropoda; class Arachnida; order Araneae; family Lycosidae; genus Pardosa; species Pardosa pseudoannulata. The sequence goes on from CM063510.1 coordinate 129,944,306, forward strand.
ACCTCAAGGCATTTCAAGATGTTATTCTGCTACTGAAAAATAAATCAAATCCAATGAGACAGTGTACATCTGTACTGTAAAAGATATTCCAGAGGTAAGCCAATGAAAAAAAAGAGACCAATACGAGTGTTAAGGACGTCAGGCACTTTTTTAAATTTCCTTGTATTTAAAATAAAATTAAAAAAAAATAATTTTTTTCATTTGCCTGACGGTAATCGATTTATAACTAATTTTAGAAACGAGTTTTCTGCCAAATTATGGAGACCCACTATTAGTAATTTAAGACTCAGGTTAACCTCAAGGCATTTCAAGATGTTATTCTGCTACTGAAAAATAAATCAAATCCAATGAGACAGTGTACATCTGTGCTCCTGTAAAAGATAGTCCAGAGGTAAGACAATAAAAAAAAGTTCCAGATACCAGTGTTCAGAAAGTCAGGTATCTCTTTGTAATGTCCCTTGTTTAAAAACTTACCACACAAAGACTAATAATTAACTTTTTTTCCATTTGCCCGAGATAACTCGATAGTATAAAGTAATATTGAAACTAAATACTTTTGCACCCGTAAAAAATTAAAAGTTCAACTTAAAACCTATGTATTTTGTTTTGTTTTTTTACTTGTATTTAATAATAAAATAAAAAAAAATGTGATGAATTTTTGCAATTTTTTTTCAAAAAGGTGAAACTAGTGACGTGTTTTCCACTGATTAGAAAACTAATTTTAGAAAATCACCGTGACGAGTTTTCTGCCAAATCAGGAAGACTCACTATTAGTCCTTTACCCCTCAGGTTAACCTCAAGGCATTTCAAGATGTTATTCTGCTACTGAAAAATAAATCAAATCCAATGAGACAGTGTACTTCTGTGCTCCTGTAAAAGATAGTCCAGAGGTAAGCCAATAAAAAAAAGGACCAGATATCAGTGTTCAGGACGTAAGGCACTTTGTAATGTGCCTTGTTTAAAAAACTATCTTACAAAGACTAATAATTAACTTTTTTCCATTTGCCTGAGATAACTCGATGATATAAATTAATATTAAAACTAAATACTTTTGCACCGGTACAAAATTAAATATTCAAATTGAAACTTATATATTTTGTTTTGTTTTATTTCCTTGTATTTAAAACTAAAATAAAAAAAATGTGATAAATTTTTGCAATTTTTTTTTTCAAAAAGTGGAACTGCTCACGTGTTTTCCACTGATTAGAAAACTAATTATAGAAAACTCGTCAAGGTGATTCCTTGACGAGTTTTCTGCCAAATCAGGAAGACCCACTATTAGTCCTTTACCACTCAGATTAACCTCAAGGCATTTCCAGATGTTATTCTGCTATTGAAAAAGAAATCAAATCCAATGAAACAGTGTACTTCTGTGCTCCCATAAAAGATATTCCACAGGTAAGCCAATAAAAAAAGAGACCAGATACCAGTGTTCAGAACGTCAGGTAACACTTTGTAATGTCCCTTGTTTAAAAAACTATCATACAAAGACTGATAATTAACTTTTTTCCATTTTCCCGAGATAACTCGATAGTAAAATAATATTGAAAATGAATCTTTTCACACCCGTAAAACTGAAAAGTTCAACTTAAAACATATATATTTTGTTTTGTTTTATTTCCTTGTATTTAATAATAAAATAAAAAAATGTAATGAATTTTTGCAAATTTTTTTCAAAAAGGTGGAACTGGTCACGTGTTTTCCACTGATTAGAAAACTAATTTTAGAAAATCACCTTGACGAGTTTTCTGCCTAATATGGAAGACCCGCTATTAGTCCATTACCACTAAGGTTAACCTCAAAGCATATCCAGATATTATTCTGCTACTGAAAAAGAAATCAAATCTAATGAGACAGTGTAATTCTGTGCTCCCGTAAAAGATATTCGAGAGGTACGCCAATAAATATGAAACCAGATACCAGTGTTCAGAACATCAGGTATCACTTTGTAATGTCCCTTGTTTAAAAACCAATCATACAAAAACTAATAATTAACTTTTTTCCATTTGCCCGAGATAACTCGATAGTATAAATTAATATTGAAACTGAATACTTTTGCACCAGTAAAAAATTAAAAGTTTAACTTAAAACTTATACATTTTGTTTTGGTTTATTTCCTTGTATTTAATAATAAAATGAAAAAATATGATTTTTTGCAATATGTTTTCAAAAAAAAAATTGTAAGGGAAGCGGTTAACATTTTTACTTAAATACTTTATATATAAACTCTAATATTTATTTTTAGATTTTCGATACTAAGTTATGTCAAACGTATATGTTACTCATTTAGCACCACTCAAAGAGCTGTTGCTTGAGACATGGCACTGACATTATTAACAATGCTAGCTCACAGCTAGAACGCAAAATATAAAAGCAGACACCAAGCAAAATACACCTAGGTTTTATCCTAATACTAGGTTAGCCCTCTTGTTGCAAAAAGTAGACTGTAGCGCTCCAAACCAAACCAAATACTAGGTTTGTCCCAGGTTTGTCCACGAATACCTATTTTATATCTATTCTATTGTGGTCCATTTCATTTATAAATGCCTTTCCACTGTGTTACATAAAGAAGTATTATATACTATATTTAACCATATGTATAATAATTGAATATACCGTATTTGACACATTATATTTATTTAATTATATATGCTTGTAATTTTTTTTATATAAATATATTTTGTTTGGATTACAAATACAGAATTCGTAGGCATTTTTATTTAAAAATGCTTTGAAATTTTGTATTTTTTAAGGCGAAACTAATATATAAAATTCACACATACATATTTTTATATAAATATAAATACAAATAAATATAATTATAGTATAAGGAATAAAAATTATTTTTCATAGTTTATAAAAATCATTTCTAGGAATTTTGTAGATAACACCAAATTAACAACAAACTGTATACGTTATGCAAATATGCGTCAACGGATGAATAATATTCTTAGCAAGATAAATTTTCTTATTAACACAGAAATGCCATTAAAATTGTGCGCGTAAGTATAGAATCGCAATGTATTTCCAATGGGAGAATGATGTTGATAGTAAAAATGCGATATTTTTTCCGTATTATAGAAGTTGTTAAAAGATTAGCTACTTTTAGTTTAACACATATTTTCACTACTTTAAGTTTTAATTATTGACATTTATAAATATTTTTTTAAATGAAGAAATGCAATTTGCAAATAATTATTTAAAGGAATTTAATGTTCTTATAAACTTATACTACTGATTAAGACTAAATATTATTTTTAAACTTGGAATGTTATTAATATGCTTATAAAAAACGTATTCTAAAATGAATAAAATATGTTATTTTACTTTAAATGGGAGGGGATGTTTTGCTTAAAGGAAATTTAAAATTAAGAAAACTTTTATGTCCCATTAAATATAAATCAGCAACATATATTTAGTATGAAACTTTAATTAAACATTTTACTGCCTGTAAATGTAAATTTCTCTGTAGGAGAGTATGATTTATATTTCAATAAACAGAAAATATTTTACCTATAAAAAAAATATTTGTATCTTCCTAATTTTTCTTATATTTTGTAAAATTGAGTTGAAAATAATTCTTCAAATTAAGAATTTAACAACTAAAATTGAGACCTATTATATAAATCGATTTTTTTTACCTTTTATCCCAATACCATGTCAATGGTTTAATAATGAATAAAGTACTTTTTTATGTAAACAAATATTAACTTTCCTTGAGTTTGCTAACCGAAAACAACCAAACATTTCTCTTCTTTGGGATTTTTGTTTACTTTTCTGTTTCTATGCTAAAACTTTGAGGTAGAAAAACACAGATTTTTTGACCGTTTGAGACTTCAGAACTTTTATTTGAAAAAGTACATAAAATATTATATAAATCTTATTATAAGTAAACCAGAAATAGAAAAAACGGTAAATGTTTGAATAATCAAATTAATGAAAAATTCTATAAGATTTTAAAATGGAATTGCAGAATAGAAGCTTTAGATATCTTGACAAAAATAAATATCCCTTAGTTGTAAGTTATACGTTTATAATTAGTGTCTCACAACATATATATATATATATATATATATATATATATATATATATTATAGATATATTATATATATATATATTTATATATATATAATATATATATATATATATATATTATATATATATATCTATATAATATATATATATATATATATATATATATATATATATATATATATATTATATATATAATATATATATATATATATATATATATATATATATATATATATATATATATATATATATATATATATGTGTATTTATATGTGTATATATATATGTATATATATATATATATATATATATATATATATATATATATATATATATATATATATTATGTATACATACATACATACATACATATATACATATATATTTCCTTTCAAAACACATATTGAACGAATAAAGTTTACAGAAAATTTAAAGTTAAAAGAAAAATAAAAAGCAAAATATACGTGTTTTCTACGAGATACAAGACAGTAAACATGTAATTTGTCTAAATCCGTTATATTTAGTACAACTGTGACAATTTATGCGTTTCAAAATATATTACCATAACTATTTTTTTTTCATGAACTGGTAGGTAATAATAGGTCTTTAAGTTAAACTGGAGTAATTTACAAAACTTTTCAAAAAATTTAAAAATATATTAAATAGAAATATTTAAATATATCTAATTATAGAATAACACATGACAATATATATGAGTGTCCTTTGTTATGCATGTTTTGTCTTAGACAATTATATCTATAATTACAAAAAGTGACATGTTTGCACAAGTTTCCAAAAGAGAACAAAACATATGTTTTAGAATACAACTTTAACTAAATTATTTTACCAATTTAATGGTAAATAGATGTTAAAATTTAAAGAAATATGACAGTTAGAAATGCTTAGAGCGTTTTAAATGTTCATGAAATAAAAAAGTGTTTAATTGAAAAATCTTTTAAAGTATCTTTACATTTTTTAAAATTATTTTATTTATTTAGTTTTTGTCTGTATTTGTAATAACGATGTTCTTTAACACATGTAACATAATTAAATAAGTATGTTTTTTAGTTTTATATAAGTAATAGAAATATCAAACTTATCTACATTTTCACTGTTGACTTAAATTATCAAAATCAACGATCAACTACTTTTAAAGAGCAAGTGATTCTTTTTAAATTTTATGTTGTTCTTATGGAATATTATAACTTACATTTTCTTATTTATTCGGAATTATTAAATTCTCAATAATCTATATCAATATTATGGAAAATTTACTTATTTATGATCTCAATTTCATTTCAAGATACAAGTACTGGATAATCTTTACCAATTTAGAACTAAAAAATGCCATATACTTTTTAATTATCTACCATGTATTTAACAGTGTCTCTCGTTCAATTGATTTTTTTCTTAATTAACGAATTAAACTTTAAGTTATAAAAATGCATTATATAAATACGAAACCCCTCTTTAATTTTGTTTTAATATAAATAAGATTAACTTTTTTTATAAAAATAAATAAAGAATAATGTAACTATGATATAAGGTAGTAAAAGTTAAATTAAAAAAATAAACTTTATGTTATAAAAATGCATTATATGAATACTGAACCCCTCTATAATGGTTTTAATATAAATAAGATAAACATTTTTATAAAAATAAATAAAGAATGAAATAACTAAGGTATAAGCTAGTAAAAGTTAAATAGACGTCTGTTCTATTTCTCGGAATTCTGTTGCTAATTTAGTGCTGCAGAGCATTCATATTATATTCTCTAGAACTGAATAAAACATGGAGCATTCAGTTCATTTGCATTTATACTAATGAATGTTATTTAACATTACCTGTAATGAATAAGTTATCGGGGATTTAAGTAGATTTGTTTGTAACGGGTAAGAACAGGGATATTTTGTTATTCATTCTATGTGACGTTTTATTCATATGCAAAATATTATCTTAAATCCAAAACATTATTCTTGCTATTATCCTTAGTTAATGAATGCATTGTAGTTTAAAGCGGTATTAAAAATTAAATGTGACAATTGGAATCCCTTTTAAATGTGTTAACAATTGTTGTTATCATAACAATAGAGTTAAATTTTCTATCAAGAAAACTGGAAAACAATCATTGTTGCATATCTATTGGTAGTACCTGTTTATATCTAGTCGTAAGATTCAACTGTTCCAATTTGGATTTCATTAGTTACGAGTTCGTAATTAAAAAATTGAAACACGCTATTCTGAAATATAAGATCTTAAAGTCTTATCACACTTCAACTTGCGTGTCCTTAAAAAGCAAATGATTCAATTTACGATTTTTACCAGTAAATAATACAGTCTGTATCGGTTATATTGTCAGCTCAGTGGTCCAGAAAATTAACACCATATAAGAGGGGTGACTATATATGCGGAACAATACAACAATATTGTGCATATATCGTGCATTTTTAACCCATAACAGATGAGTCTTATCCACATTTGCATAAGGTGACAAGCGCTGACGTTTTCTTTCTTCATCACCGATTTCAACACTTGAGGACCAAAGTTAGGAAGCTAAAATGTCGTTTAACTTTTTTCAGACAAGGGTTTTGCTCATATCCATTTAGATGAAGATGAGATTGTGTTAAGTTAGTCCGATGAGTTTGTAAATTTATTTGCATGAAAGTAGGACTAATAATTGAAATTAATATTACGAATGACACTGCTATACCCGTTATGAATGATGAACAGTGAAACATAGGGAAGTAAATGCTTGGTGCATATCTTGACCAGGTCCGTACTTTTGATACTTGGTTGAAATATCGACCACCCGTCCTCAAAAGGTTAATGTCGTCCGGGTAATCGAATTTGCTTTGGCGAAAGTAGTCTTTAAAAAATTAGTTTTTTTTTAAATTTTCAATCAATTCGTTTTTGGCAGCTAATGATAACTTCTTTCTTTTCAAAGCTATAATTCAAAAATGAATGTTCTTATTCGTAAAGTAAGGTTCAAAATGCAACAAAATTTTCCTTTACTTGTTTCGTCTCAATTTCAACTCGAGAAGGGGGAGATAACTTCAACCAATAAACAGACAGATATCCACCTCTTGTCAGGGGGCAAGAGATCTGAGAGAGGTGAGGTCCACACAAACAAGAAAGGGGGAGAGGGAGGGAAATAAAGGCTTGAAATCATGTTCTCTCCGATTTCGGACTTGCTTCTTAAAAAAAAAAAAAACGGAAACTTGTTGAAAACATGAAATTGACCATATAGCCGGTAACAAGAAGAAAGAAATGACTATATAACCGGTGCACTTTAAAACATGTTCCCTATTAAGTTAGACTGGACTTTAGGAAGCTGACCATATAAGCAGGGTGACCTTATAAGCGGGTGACCATATAGCCGGTACTGACTGCATATAGATTTTACGACAGATAGCTGAAAATTTTCAACCGGATAAATGCTTTACAATACGCCAACATGAACCAAAAATAAATCGGTTAAAAAGGTTTTACCATTACAAGAAAATTCTGATCATTCTTCATCTGAAGAAGATCTCGTAAGTGGAATTCGTTGCTTTTTCAACTAGTTCAGGTTGTCGTGTGATGAGGTTATTTAACCAACAACACACTTTTACCAGCGCAAGTAGTCTGGAGCTTTGGAGTTAAAATTTAGCTATGTCCTTTCAGGCTGCATGCGATAAATTTAACTTCATTAAAACATAAAGGTAATCCTTCCAAACATTGTGTTTCTTGCTTTTTCTGGTGACTGTAATTAATGCACAGTGCGCCATTGTAATATAATTATTTGCTGTTACTTAATTACAGAAAACGACTTTAAAACCGGACATTTATATTTATGGGCAATTAATCGCTTAACAGTTTACAAACTCAACGGCTCCAAATTATTAACATCAGCCATAATGGTTTGCATTAATGGTTTGTTATATCTAATTTTTTTAAGCATTGCGCACTTTTAATATATAAGAAAAGAGTTACACAAGGAGAGTTGGATGCAAATATCATATAAATTATAATATAGATACAGATTGTTAGGACACAGCGAGATCAAGAGAAAATGTTAGGCGACCTTACTTAAACCAATATCGCCAAGTTGGAGGGAGAACCCAATTCTTAAATCAACCCAAAATTTTCAACCTGATAAATGCCTTATAATACGCTATCTGAACCAAAAAATATCTGTTAAAACGGTTTCCCCATCACATGAAAATTCTGATTATACTTCATCTGAAAAAGAAGAAATCTTGAGCTGAATTCGTTCTTTTTTCAATACGTTCAGGTTGTCGTGTGACAAGGCCTTTAAACAACAACACACTTTACCAACGATAGTACTCTAGAGTTCTGGAGTTAAAGTTGAGCTAAGTCATTTATTGCTTGCTGCCTGCGATATATTTAACTTCATCTGCGAATTAAAGTTGCGTAGGATTAAAGAATTAGAAAATTAGATGAAGTTAAGGGGGTAAACTGAGGAATGAGTAGGGATAATTTTTTTTGGAAGAAAGTAGGAAACCAGGGGGTTTAATGAGCAAGAAGATCGTTATTATACAAAAATATCCATTACTTTTTAGTTCTCAGTTTAACATTCTTCCTTTGATTCCACTAGCACGTTCCGAGGCAGAAATCGATATAACGTTTTTCCCTGTTCAGGGGATAAATTTTACATGCTTATTATCCGGGATGTCAAAAGGTACCTCTAACATAAACTTCTCTGTAAAACGATCTTTCGGTAATTTTTACTTGAATCGAAATTCTGGTAACTTCCAAGTCGCCGATACTTTCTTGGTTCGTATAATAAAACAATTCTCGTCTCCCAGTAACAATTCTACTACATAGGAAAATATTTTTCTACATTAGCTGAGATCAAATTTCCTTCCATTTCTACTGAATTGCGATTTGGCATTCTTTAATGTAAGGCAAACTGTGTATCAACACACTTTATTCGTTTCTTTCAGTTTCCAATCTAAATCTGTCTACAAAATTGGACACCTTGTTGATAAATTATGCACTGCACAAATGTACTTGTTATTGTATTTTAGAATTTTCATCAGAAAACAGAATTCACAAGAGCCGTCTTCCGCTTTTCGCATTTCCAATTAATCCAAGTAATTTTGTAAAATATTCTACTATCAAACTTTGATATTTTTAGTTCAGATTGATTTTATCCAATTTCTATAGTTGTATTTTCTTTATTAATATAAAATAATATTCTGTAAATAAATAATTTAATATGTTTCCTTCATATTGTTAGAAATGACTTTGATTTAAGGATTGACTCTCATGGGCTTAATGCGATTGTTGGTATAAAGATCCATAGCTGTTTGAAATAAACTTTAGGCAGTAGGATTTGGTCTCATTATCCTTGGATTAGCTAGAGACATCAAATTCACTATGATGTGACTAACTTATATCAAATTCAACTTTTACTTCTAATTTTATTTCACTTTTTTTTTTATCATTACATTCATTTAAATCTTCAGACTTTAATTATTAAACTTTTTGATTAAATAGAATATTAAGTAACTCTCCTTAGGTTTCATTTAGCCAAGAATGGTCTTCAGAAAAACTAGGTCTTTTTCTACTTCATGCAGGCATCTAATTGGGGGTCTTGTTCTGATCTTGTTCCCACAGGATTTTTTAAAGTGATTATTTTATGGGTAAATTTTTCTGAGCTTTTCTATAGGGCCCAATGATCTTAACCTATTGCTACAGATAAATTTAGTTGCCTATGGCTACCCATAATGTTGGTAAAACGTAAAATTGATTAGAGTTCTCTAGCATCCGCTCTAATGTGATAGACCACAGATAGCTCATAGAATATTTCTCTCAAGCAAGTGCAGAGAACGCTGATGTCAGTTTTGCTCCTTTAGAGCAAGAAATTCGCTTGTTTAGATTCTAAATTTAATTTTTTAACTTACTAGATTTCATATTAATTGCTTCCTTAGCCAAAGAAATATAGGCATAATCAAACTGAGTATAAGAAATCTGAAATACTGACAGTTGAAGATTGAACAACTTTCTTTATTTCGATCTTGAAAGTAAAAAGAATGAACAATGACAGTTTATTAGACAATATTTTACCCGAAATTCGCAGTTTTCCGCTTTTTAATCTTAAAATAAACAGTCTTAAACTAATATTTCTGAGAATTTATTTTCAAACAGAGGCAGTTAAAGACACTATAGACTGGAGAATTAATAATTGGATATAAAAAAGGGGCTGAAAATACTTTTAATAAATTATTATTTGCAAATTAAATCTATAGAATATTTAATTTTAAAGAAATATTTCAATTTAATTAATTGCAGTTGTCTAAAATTAAAAAGTATGCATATATAGCGAATACAGAAACAAGAGTGCTTGAGAATTTAATAATTTTTCTTACATTAAATTATTAATATAGTTTTTTCTTTAAATAATATATACAGTTTAATTTACATTTTAATTTAAAAAATTAAAAGTAAATATATTTATATATGAGTGTGTGCATTTATAAATAAACTATCATAACCGAACATGTATATTAACTATCCGAAACAGGTTTAAGCTCTGTATACTACGACAAAGTAGATAAATATTTCAAAATATAAAAGGACAAAAACATTTGTTAGATTATATTTTAATAGCTCATTGTAAGCAGAAGTTCTCAATATTTAAAAAATATCTTCATTTATTTGTTTACTTCTGAAAGTCTACCATCCATACTTATGCATACACACATTTATACATATCTATCTATCTACCTATATATATATATATATATATATATATATATATGTATATATATATATATATATATATATATATATATATATATATATATGTGTGTGTATATATATATATGCATATATATATGTATATGTATATATATATGTATATGTATATATATATATATGTATATATATATATATGTATATATATATATATGTATATGTATATATATATATATATATATATATATATATATATATATATATATATATATATATATATATATATATATATATATATATATGTATATGTATATATATATATATATATATATATATATGTATATATATAAATATATATATATATAAATATATATATATATATATATATATATATATATATATATATATATATATATATATATATATATATATATATATATATATATATATATATATATATATATATATATATACGTTTCAATAAAATCAACAGAGAAATAATTTTAATTTACTTGTTTAATCAAATTTAAAATGCATACTGCCGCTTTTGCACAAGCCTTGTTTCATTTCATCAGTACCAAATATAGTAGAATTCCTTAATAGCAAAGGAACTTAATAAAATGGTTTCTAGCGTATTATCTTTCCGTTGAATCGAAAGACAAATTAACAGAGTTTGAAGGCTCCGCACACAGATTATTTATTCTTCCATAAACGAGTCGTCTATGGGGGCTTAACTGACTAACAGCTACAGAGTTATTTAATTACTTCTGTCCTCCGAAGACCAGCCGCAGAAGAGAATTTACTGATTAGGCAAGAGAGCTCCGATGCCTGTTTCTTTCGTGTTGGAAAATTGTGTTTGTTCAGAATCGGATAATTGCTTTAATGACGTTGAAAAGTAAGAGAAGAAAAACGTCTCGGAAGAGAAGGGAATTGCATGAGGAAGAGGGGAAAAACGGAATTTGTCATTTCTTGTAATTAAAATATATGTCTGAAATCTGTTTGAACTTTTCATTTTAGTTTTTGGAAAGCATTTAATTTTATTTGACGTTTTTTATTAAGTTGCGATTCTGGTGGGAATTTCTGTGAGATTTCGTTTAGCTATTTAATATGAAGATATTGGATTTAATTGTTTTATTGTTTTCTTCATCATTCCTAGTTAAATAGTTTTATAAAAAGCATTATTATGATTTTACTTTAAACATGAATAGTTGATTTTTATCTCATTATTTTGGCCCAAACTGGGCATATTTTTATAATATTTATGCGCATTCAAATCTGCAGTTACAATTGTTTTAAGAACTAAGTATGTTAATTTATTTTAACACAGTTACAGCTTAAAAAAAATGGAAATTTTTTCTAAAGTTTTCTTTAGCAGGAATTTGTTACGTATATTAAACAAAAGGAAAAAATCAAATAAAATATGAAGGTTTAGAACCTAGCATGTCACATTTATAAAAGTATTTTTAAAGAGAATAGTGTATCAATTTTATTAAGTTTATGTTCATAGTCATTGAATTGAAAAATATTGCCAATAATATGTTCAAAACATGTTTTAATATTTATCATTCTAACATGAACATGACTGTTTTAAAACCATTTATTGTAATTATTATTCTCAATAATTTAAAATAGAAGTACAATTTATTTATTTCTCAATGCTTAAAACATTGGAACTTTAATTTTAACCATCACATTAAAAAGAAACCTTTTGAGTTATATGCCTTATAGCAATAAAATAAAAGTTAGTTGAAATATATTTTGCAATCAGTCAAGTATATGTATGATATTTTAAAAAATATATGTAAAAATACACTATGGTTTGTATAATTATTCTTGGGTGGCTAGATTATTAGGGTCACATCTGAATTATTTTTTTTATACTTGAGTTTAAATACTTTTTTTAAATAAAATTATTTTAAAAGTTATTTTGAAGTTTTTTTTATTTAATATTCTTACTACTATCATTATTATTGCTTTTCATATATGGCAGCACTTTTATTCGCTGTTAAATTTCAAATAAGTGAGTTTTACTTTAAGTTGGATTTTGCATTGAGACCATGTATAAATTTTTTTAATCAATTTCTTTTACTTATCCTATTTTATATAATCTAAACACAACGTTTAATTTTAATGAACTTTTGAGGTATTTTAAGTGCGAATTATAATTTTATGAGCAGTATAGTCTTGAAATATACTACAATTCGTATAAATTTTTCTACTTATAGCGGGAAGCTAAATTATTACGGACACTACTGAATTATTTATTATATTCTACTTTAAATAATTTTTTAAATGAAAATTGTTTTTGAAGGCAATTTTGAATTTATTTATTTAATATTCCTACTGGTATCATTAATATTGTTTTTGATATATGCAGCACTTTGTTATTATTTTTAAATTTCAAATAAGTGAGTTTTACTTTAAGCTGGATTTCGCATTGAGACCAAGTATAAAATTGTTGAAACAATTTTTGTTTACTTATCCTATCTTATATAATCAAAAAAAATGTTTAATTTTAATGAAATTTTCAGATGTTTTATGTGGCAATTATAAATTTTTGAGCGATATAAAGTGATGTTCTTCAAATACACTATGGTTCGTATAATTATTGTTGCTTAAAATGGGTGGCTAAATTATTAGGTTCATTACTAAATTATTTTTAAATAATATAATTTTATATTTTTCAATATTTTTTTTAAATGCAAATTATTTTTAAGAGCAATTTTGAAGTTTTTTGTTTAATATTCTTAACAGCATAATTATTATAGTTTTTGATGAATGGAAGAGCTTTTATTCGTTGTTAAATTTCAAATAAGGGAGTTTTGCTTTAAGTTGATATTCAAATTGAGAACATTTATTAAACTTTTGTATCAATTTTTGTTTATTTAACCTATCTTATTTAATCAAAACACAATGTTTAATTTATTGAAATTTTGAGATATTTTATGTGGAATTATATTTTTATGAGCAGTATGACGTAAAGTTCTTAAAATACACTATAATTCGTTTAATTTTTCTTGATTAAAGTGGATGGCTAAATTATAGGGTCACTACTGAAGTATTTTTTTATATTTTAGTTTAAATATTTTTTTAAATGCAAATTATTTTTAAAAGTAATTTCAATTTTTTTTTATTTAATATTCTTACTGGTATTACTATTATTGTTTTCAATAGATGGCAGCACTGCTATTCCGTGATATATTTCAAATATGGAAGTTTTGCTTTGAGTTGGTGTTTTCTTTGAGACCATGCATAAAGTTTTTTAATCAATGTTTGTTTATTTATCCTATCTTATATAATCAAAACATAATGTTTAATTTATTGAACTTTTGATATATTTTATGTGGGAATTATAATTTTATGACCGGTATGACGTAATATTCTTGAAATACACTATAATTCGTATAATTATACTTGTTTATAGAGAGTGGCCAAATTATTAGGGAAACTGCTAAATTATTCTATACTGAATTTTTATATTCGAGTTCAAGTATTTTTTTAAAATGTAAATTATTTGGAAAAGCAATTTTTACATTTTTATTTAATAGTCCTATTGGTATTATTATTATTTTGTTTGATAGATGGCAGAACTTTTATTCGTCTTTAAATTTCAAAAAATTTAATTTTCCTTTAAGTTGGTGTTTGTATTGAAGCCTTTTATAAAATTATTGAATCAAATTTTGTTTATTTATCTTATCTTAAATAACTAAAACATAAATAATGCTTAATATTAATGAGCTTTTGACATATTTTCTGAGTTAATTGTAATTTCATCAGCGGTATAACCTGATATTCTTGAATTCTTTTAAAACTTTAGTATACAAAATTTTAGATTCAACTGCAAGAAAATGTATAAATTTAAGAAATAAATATAGAAATATAAACTCTTGAACGGGTTTTGATTTATTTTTTTAACTGAGTTATTCGAATACATTGTTCCAGTGTTATGCACATAGTGTTTAAGAATAAGTTACACCCTACCACGCCCAAACAGTTCAGGCATTGTTTGATGTCTATTATCCCCAGAGCGTTGCTTTCGCTCGAATATGACACACCTGTTTATCTGAAAGGGATTAATGAATACAATAGAGACTATATAAATCATGCATTGTTTGTAATTGAGGGAATTATTGTTAATTTTTCGGGATTTAACTATAACTATATTTAACTATATAATAAAAGTCAGGTTAACATATTATTAGACATCCTTTCTCTCTCTCTATGCCTGCAAACTTTGACATCTGGTCATTTTCCGATTTTCACACAAGTTCCTATGTAAATCTTTCTTGTGCTGACAGAACAACTTGTTATCTTTACCAGCGAACGTTTGGGATCACGTTATATCCTTAAATTTATGAAAGAGCTAAATATTAGAAATTAAACTAATTGTTCAATTAAATCAGTAAATCTATTTTCTTAGAACATAAAAAGTGCATTCTAGCAATGCAACAGTAACAGGCAATTTTGTTCAGTTGTTAAATTTCATCCAATTTTAGAAACGAAATAAAAAGTTAGTTTTAAATTTAGAAATATGTTAAATTTATGTTAGAAAAAATTCAGAAATAAAAAAATGACTCTACTGTAATAAAAGTATATGTAAGAGGAATTGTTATAATTCCAACTTATCTAAAAAAGCTCGTTGCGACAGACATAAACTTTTATCTTCAACTAAAACTATAGACTTTGAAACTTTATATATATTGAAGTCCAAATTCATAGAAATATATTTGCTAGTAAATTATTTTGGTAGTAAATTATTTATTATTTTGCTAGTATACTTCTAATTTTAAAGTAAGATATTTAGTCAGAGTCAAAGTTTGGAAATTAAGATTAGTGCTGGAGAATTGATTAGAACATTTGGGTTCAACAACCGTATGTAAGATTTCTAAAACATGCACATTTAACAAAGATTAAGGCTGTGATTTGAACAGTATTGACATAAAAGTTTTAAGTGTTTTGAGGGTTTAAATTTTGTTACATTTCTTTTTTTTTTCTTATGTCAAGCAAAATTTTATTATAAGTTATTTGAGATTTTAGGGTTAAATAATACAGACTTTTGTTTATATTTACTAAAAGTATGTTGGTTATATTTATTATCACAAATGAGACAAATAGGAGTAAAATCCTAAAACCATTACAAAATTTCATTTCACTGCCTACATACAGATCATGACTATACTATTTTTAATCTTCCCTGAATTGGGAAAATTGTTTAACAGGCTTAATGCCATGGTAATCACATTATACTATTAAAAACTCTAATTTGTGGACAGAAATTCAACAAAAGCCGGAATTATTTATTTTCCAAGAACATTGATTTTTTGTTTTTTTCCAGAAACCATCTATCTATATTAGTACTGAGTAGCTGCACAAAAATGGCAAGTAATCACTGAACGAGATAGCTCGTATTTGGCTTCCTAGAAAAGAACGTAATCTACGAGTTATCTCACAGTCTGCAATTAACGTGTTAACGGAAGTGTGTCAACAGACTTAGAATATGTGCATATTATGTCGCCAAAG
The DNA here is from genome assembly GCA_032207245.1 of Pardosa pseudoannulata. Lineage (NCBI taxonomy): Eukaryota > Metazoa > Arthropoda > Arachnida > Araneae > Lycosidae > Pardosa > Pardosa pseudoannulata. The sequence goes on from CM063510.1 coordinate 129,960,563, forward strand.
TTACTAAAATTGGCGACAAAATTTATCCCTGGCATTTCTCTTCCTATCGCTGAAATAATTTTAAAGTAAAGGAAAAGGAATGAAAAATGTATACAGGGGTAGGATAATATTATGGAAAGACATGAATATAAAAGTTGCTTAGTATGATATGGGAAAAATTTTGTCATTCAAAGCATATTAAAATTTTTCTAAAATTGATAAATAAAGTTCATTAGGGTTTTGAATGAAATATTTTACCATTCTTTCTGCAAAATAGTACGAAGTAATATTTATTTTACATTTAATACTTGGTTGACGCAATGGAGAATCCAGTAATATACAAAGATAATTATTCTTTTTCACATTCGAGGAATATTGTGGAACATTTTTCTAGTACAGTAAAGAATGTTCTAGTACCTTTTAGAACAGGAAAGCAGAGATAATGAAATCTTAAATTAAGATTCCACAGCGCCTGCATAAGGATTCGAACTGAATTCTTTTCACAAGAAAGACCCACGTGTTAACCACTAATAATGTGTAGCCACAAAATCCTTTACATAAAAGTGTTTTAAGCTTAAATAGATTAGTACCAAATTAATAAGTTAGATTGGATTCAATATATCAGAATTAATTAACTCTGATTTGCAGATCATTTTTAATTTTCATTCCAGGATATATTAAGAGAATTAAAATTTTACCTAATAATTCAGTGATCGTAGTCACAGATCATGTTTTATTGAACTATAGACAGTTTTATTGAAATGATCTTTTAGTTACAAATTGAGCTCAAATAAAAGGGAAGGTTGAATGAAAGGTTAACTCTATTTACACTCATATTTATCACAGTAATGTAAATGGTTTTGTCTATTAATCACATTTTTATTCTAACTCCATATTATAGCATTCAATATATTTGATTTCTTTGATTCATTAAATTAATACGCATACAGATATTAAAGATAAACTATTTTAATGCTTCTTATAAAGAGCTAAGCAATTTAATGTAATACTGAGAAGTTTATAGAATAAAAGTATATTATTTTCTCTTATGTTACTCTACAGTCGTCTTTTTCAGATTTATCACTTAGTAATATGAAGACTTTTGTCTATTAATACCATTTTTATTCTAACTCCATATTATAGGATTCAGTATATGACTTCTTTGATTCATTAAATTAATACACATACAGATATTAAAGATAAACTTTTTACTGCTTCTTCTAACCAGCTGAATAATTTGATGGAATACCGAAAAGTTTATCGTATAAAAGTATATTGTTTTCTCTTAAGTTACTTTACAGTCGTCTTTTTCTCGTCTTTTTCAGATTTATTACTTAGTAATATGAAGAGTTTTGTCTATTACTAACATTTTTCTTCTAACTCCATATTATAGGGTTCAGTATATGACTTCTATGAGTCATTATTTTAATACACATACAGATATTAAAGATAAGTTTTTTTAAAACTTCTTCTAACCAGCTGAAGAGTTTAATGTAATAGAGAAGTTTATAGAATAAAAGTATATTATTTTCTCTTAAGTTACTCTACAGTCGTCTTTTTCTCATCTTTTTCAGATTTATCACTTAGTAATATGAATAGTTTTGCATATTATTAACAATTTTATTCTAACTCCATATTATAGGATTCAGTATATAACTTCTTTGATTCATTAAATTAATACACATACAGATATTAAAGATAAACTTTTTTACTGCTTCTTCTAACCAGTTGAGAAATTTAATATAAGACCCAGACGTTTATCGAATAAAAGTATATTATTTTCTCTTAATTTACTATACAGTCGTTATTTTCTCGCATAATGTTAAACGGTATAACAAGTATATGCTTATACGGAAAGCAATGTAACATAATTTAGTTTATTTAGGTATTTACACTGACAACTCTCCTTTAATCAAGTGTTAAATTTATTTAAAATATTAAAGTACTTTCCACATTTTTAATAAATTACCTGTAGCTTCAAGGAGATTTAATTAGTAATACTTCTTTTAAAAGAAATGTAAAGGACAGCAGTAAAAATAACTTGATAAGAAAGGGTAAGAAATTATTAAATGGATATTATTTAGATAATTTAAATTAGTTACTGTAAACAAACTATAAATTTATAGTTTTTGCTAGTAAAAGCATTGTTTTGGATTTCATACAAGAAATACCTGTTAACTCTAAAATTTTACAATATTTGAATAATTTTCTACTCAATATCTCCCATGGAAAGGCAATCTATTATTATTTTTGTGTTAAAGATAAGTTACTCTTCCATGAATGAATTAGCCTTAGAGGCTTAACTCAACTAACAGCTTCCGAGTGATTTAATTTCTTGTGTCTTAAGAAAGGCCCCAGATGAGAATTTACCGAGTAGATAACTCTCCATTTATCAGCTATTCCTTTCAAGCTAGAATGTTCTATTTTCTTAGTGTTACGTAATCCATTAAAGAATATTTAAATTAATAGCGGCAGCAATAGTTGGAAGTACTTACAAAATCTAAAGCGAAAAGTTTACAAAATAACTAAACTAATTAAAAAAGGGAAAAGAAAAAGAAAAACATGGAAACTATCAACATTATGTTTTTACAGTTTAAAGTGAAAAGCAGTTCTCTTTTGTGTAAACAGTATCTGGGTAGTATTGTTTTTATTTTAGGAAATATTATCTTAGTTATATTTATTGGTCTTCCAGATAGTACAAGGTGAGAAGCGTGGCTTACATAATTTTGAATATCAAATCTGAACATTGAAACTATCAACATTATGTTTTTACAGCTTAAAATAAAGAGAGGATCTCTTTTGTGAAAACAGTTTCTGGAAAGTTTTTTTTTTAATTTTAATAAATAGCTTGGTTAGATTTATTGGTCGTCTAGATACGAGAAGTTTAAAAATGGGGAGTGTATATTTTAAATAATAAATCTGGAACATGAAAACTATCAACATTATATTTTTACAGTTTAAAGTGAAAAACGGTTCCTTTTCATGAAAACTGTTTCTGGAAAGTATTGTTTTAATTTTAGGAAATATCTTCGTTATATTTCTTGGTAGTCCAGATCGAAGAAGTAAAAAGAGGGGAATACAAAGTTGAAATATTAAATATGGATCCATCTGTGTAGCATCGTTTCTTTGCCCTAAATATTTTAGGGCAGTTGTCAGTGCTTCAACACCTTCATTATGACATATAGTTGTAGAATCCTCAAAAGTTCTCATCTTCATTTTCAGCGTCATGATGATAATCATCGAATTAATATACAAATTATTACATACAATTCAAAGGATTCTATGATTTCTTTGTCATTGAGAATTTCAAAGTTTGGATGTTGATTTTCATCGTTTAGTTACTCGCAAATGTCCTCTTCCAAAACTTCCTTACATCCTTCAATCCCATTGATAATCTCAAGAAGTTCCCTGTAGGTGTGTTTTCCGTATGCTGGGATTCACCCTGTGTCCTCTTTTCAACAAATATTTTGTTGAATGATTTACGAATTGTAGCTGGATTCACTAATTGCCATGCCTGGGCAATCACGTTGTGGGGAAGAAGTGTCTGTAACATGGATAACGAACTAAAATGTGTATAATTTTTTTTCTAAGCTCATTTTGGAAAGGAGAAAAAAAAACTAGACTTCGTTATTGACTCGGTTAACAGAAACATCGGTTAATCGAAGCTCAGTTAATCGAGGTTTTACTGTATTACAAACACAAAAATAGAAATTTTTAATTTATTACTCATCGCGTTTCTTACACGTAGATTACCGGTCATTTGGCAAATTAATAGTATGTTTAACGTTAACGAAACCATATTAACTGTATTTACAGAAAAAAATACTTCTTGATAGAAATACACTCATATCCAACACCTATGTTATACATGTAAAATTTTACATCACTTTTATTTTGAGGAAACAACTTTTATAACGATGTATCTAAATACTTTACATTTATTTTAAAGTAAAAATCAATAGATCTATTCCCAAAAATACTGAACAGAGGAAGAAAGTTTAGTATTATCAAATAATACCTTTCACCTCTACATTCCTTGAACAAATATTACTACAAATGGGGAAACAAATAGAAAAGGTCGTTTCAAATGCCACCGAAAAGTTGGTTTATTTAGATTTTTAAGACTAAAAAACACTGGAAAGGAGAATTTTTCTTAGATAGGGTCAGTGTTTTAGTTGGATTGTTATGTGACTTCAAGTTCTTTAGGACGGAAGCTTAAACGTTAAGTAATTGGAAAATATTTGACAGGTGAGTTCGATTGAAAAGTAAATATCCGATTTTTACACTATTATTAAGGAAGGGGACATTTTGAGCCCCTGTGCAGATTGTTCTGCTATAAGGTTGTATATGTATAGAAATATTCTTATCTGGTTTTTCAATTATTAATTTATGTTCATTAAGTATTAGAACATTACAGTATGTTAATCGTTAATGCGTTATTCGTATCATGTGGTCGAATGTAGATGGCGCGTCAGTTTGGAATCGTATTTTATGTGTTCGAAACCTATTGGAGTTATGAATATTCGTAGCCTTTCGTAATCGGGTTTAAGCAATAGCTTCTAGTCTTATTTGATCTACTGTAGCAAACAATAAACTATAACTTCCCAAATAAGAAACTAATATAGTTTTTTTTATATTTAAATCATCATATTTTTTTACCAAATTATAACATTTTAATTAATTTTTAAAGAAAGAATTTATTTAAATATAGTTTATTAAAAAAAAGTATAAGATGCTTAATTATTCATAGTTTTATTGTATACAAAAAGGATAAGGTTGTATAGAAATTTAAAAAATAATAATTTGCTATATATAGAATGATCAGTGCATTACGAATTTCTCTGCAAATAAGAATATATTTTTATGGTTTATTTCATTAGATTTCATATTTAGTGGCATATGTTGTTAAAACACTAAAATAAATCATGTTATAAATGTTTAAAACTTCCTTTGTGCAATTTTCCGAGGATTGGATTGGATAAGAGCTTTACGGTCAACTGTTTTTCAACATAAAAGCTAATGAGACTAGGAACTACTTTTTAAACACAATACTGAAAGGCTACGAACACCCATGTCTGCAGTGAGATTCCAGCCCACGAACTCCGGTAAGGTAGAGCTTTGCCATACCTATTCGACAGTGTTTGGGCAAATTTGTCGAAGATGATTTATAATTACTTATTAATGAATATTAACAATAATGTTTTTTCTCTGATACATATTACAAATGGAGAAACAAATAGAAAAGGTCGTTTCAAATGCCACCGAAAAGTTGGTTTATTTAAATTTTTTAAGACTAAAATACACGGTAAAAGATAATTTTTCTTAGATAGGGTCAGTGTTGTAGTTGGATTGTTATGTGACTTCAAGTTCTTTAGGACCGAAGCTTACAAGTTAAATAATTGGATAATATTTGACAGGTGAATTCGATTGAAGAGTAGATACCAGATTTTTATACTATAATTAAGGAAGGGGACAATTTGAGACCCTGTGCATATTATTCTCTATAAGGTAGTATATGTATAAAAATATTCTTATCTGGTTTTTCAATTATTAATTTATGTTCATTAACTATTAGAACATTTCCGTATGTTAATCATTAATGAATTATTCGTATCATGTTTCCAAATGTACATGGCGATGCTGTTTGGAATGAGTTTATGTGTTCGAATCTGATTGGAGTTGTGGATTTTCTTAGCCATTCGGAATCGACTTTAAGCAATAGCTTCTAGTCTTATTTGCCCTATTGTAGCAAACAGTAAAAAATAACTTCCCAAATAGGAAATTAATATTGTTTTTTTTATATTCAAATTATTATATTTTTAACTAATTTATCAAATTTTAATTAATTTTTAACAAAAGATTTATTTCAATATAGTTTATAAAAATAAGTATAAGATGTTCATACATTCAAACATTTTTTACTGCATAAAAGAAAAATAACACTTTGTATAGAAATAAAAAAAGTAATTTATTACAGATAAATTTGTAGTGTATTACGAATTTATGTACAAATAGGGCTACATTATTACGGTTAGTTTCATTAGGTTTCATATTTAGTGGAATATGTTGTTAAAACACTAAAATTAATCATGCTATAAATGTTTAAACCTACTCTTTGTGTAATTGTGTGATAATTTGACTGAATAGGAGTCCTACAGTAAACAGGTTTTCAACATAAAGGCTAATGAGACTAGGACCTACTTCTTAAAGACTATTCTAAAAGTCTACGAACACCCATGTATGCAGTGAGATTCCAGCACATGAACTCCGGTACCGTAGATTTTACCTTACCTATTCGACATTTTTTCGGCAAATCTGAAGAGGATAAGTTATTATAATTGTTTAAGGATTATTAAAAAGAATAATTTTTCTTTGATACATATTATTATTATACGACTCATAGCTATGTCAGTAAAAGCAATATCTTACATCTAAATGTGAGTTTGATACAAATAATTTTATTTATGATTATACTGGGGTATAAACAAATAAAGGTAGTTACTCTATGAGCACAGATGTTAAAAGTATTTGAAAAAATATTTACTTATATAAAAACCATTTTAAGAAGTTATTTATCATGACATTAAGGTCTTATTAGATATGTAAGAAAATTATTACTTTAATACTTCCAATTAATCGATTAAACATTTCGCTAGAGCAACATGATTGAAAATTTATAAATTTTCAATGTAATTAAGCATGAGCGTGCTGTAATGTACAGTACATTAATGCAAATAAAATTAATAAATTTTTAATTACAAATAAAATATGTGATATTAATTACTAGTACTAACTTACATTTAAGCGTAAATAAATTTGTCAACAACCGTAAAAAATAGAAAAACTTCCTTACATTCGTGAATAACATTACCTCGAGTGTACAGTTCAATAAAAGACTAATGTTTGTAGACGCAATTAAGGACTATGATGTAATTAAATTACTCCTGTCGCCTGTAGATTTGGCACAGGAGAATTTAATGACTGTGTAATTATACTCAGTAAATAGTGTTTTTGATAAAATTCAGATTAATTAATTTAACATTGGTGAAAAGACCTGCATGTAAAAAAAACCCAGATATTCTTGATTTAAAAGTAATTTGAAGAAACTAAATAAAGAAAGGGATTTTCTCATGTAATTAGAGAAATCTTCTTCAGACTTCCAAAATAAATACGCTGTATGAAAAGGCTCCAAATTGAAATAGATCAGTTTTAATTTGAGTCCACTTTGATTTCAGTAATAAATTTATTAGTAATTGCATTAGATATTAGTAATTAATGATTGTATTGTTTAAAACACAATGCATATTTTCAAATTAAAATATATCTTTTACTAAATTTCAACGTTTATATTGAAATAATTGACCACTGTATATAATAAAGGCACAATTATTTAAATATATTTATGATTATCCTTTTTAATTATATATTTCTTATATTCAGTTGAAACTATTAAAGTAAGGCAAATATTATTAAGGCATTATTACAAGTGAAAATGCACTTATTAAAAACTGCTCTTATTAAATCTAAAAATGTTTTCAGACAAGTAGTTTCTGAGAGCTCATAATATTGTGTAATTATTAATTCCCTGGCTTTTTATTCTCTGTATTAAGTAAGTCAAAAAATAATACAATATATTTATAAGTTGATTAAAGATGTTTTCTTATTTCTCTAATGTGTTCAATCTAAATGCAGACTAGTGTTAGTCCCGTGAGACCACAATTAGAAATATTTCTGTGGAAGAAAGCAATGTAAAATTATTATAACTTAACAGAAAAATATCATAAATTTGCAGTACTGATTACATCAATTTATATTTAAATTGAAAGAGTTTTTTAGTCCTAGTTTTCATTTAATAATATTTTCAATGTCGATCATATTCTATCATTATTCTTTAGAGCCCATACTTATAACTATTTCTACGCAATAAAGAAACATAAATAGATATCACAAAAGGCAAAAATATCATAAAAGTGCATTATTTATTGCATTAATAAATATTTAATTTACGTAGAAAAAGTAGTGTAATTACTAAGAAAATTCATTTAAAAAAACTTATGATATTTTTTATTTTACTTACATTAACTGTTTTAAACAAATTGAAAAAATAACATGCTATAACAATTATGGCTTTTTTAGTAAAAGACTATTTTTATATATTTTAAAAGTGAAACTTATAGAAGTAATTAATGTTTGTAAAGTATTTTTCATTTAAAATTTGTAAAAAATTGAATAGTAAAACATTTCTCGCATTCTAAAGTTTTAATTTATTTAATGTTGCAAAAATGCTTTACGCAATTTTGTAAGCTTAAATATTTTAAACTTTTTGTTTATTTTTTTGAAAATATATATGTGAATAGAATAACACATTATTTGATTGAAAGTATTGTGAACTATGAAACGGTAAAATTAATGAAAGATATAGACATAATTATGAGGAGATAGTTTAGTGAAAAAAAAGTTATATTAGTAATATTCTTATTGTGATAAAAATAATCTTTGTTTATTTAAATTAGATTTAATGTGCTTGAAATGTTCTGTAACAAATGCAATGTTGAGCAATTCAATTCGTATATTTAATTTCTTCAGTACAAGCAGAAGTGAATTCTATTATTTAAACTTAATACATGAATGTAATACGTAACACGTAAGACGTAATACGATCTACGGTGTAATACGATCCGATAATGAAAAATATGGGATATATTAAATCTAAAGTTTAAAATTATTTTACTGATATTTTTCTAAACAAGAAGAATGTCAGGGGAAACTTTTTATAAAAGATTGTAATTTTATTGCAAGAAATAAAATCTTACTTTATTCATTATATTATTTCTTCAAAACATGATTACATATACCGAAAATAAGTAAATAGAGATTAATAAAAATATAATATGTAAAGAGTACACACAACCAATGAAAGTAATTAATATATCAATAAATATCTAAAACAGGTGTAGGAGAAATCTGTTAAAAACAAGTTTATGCATCTTAACTTATTTGAAACAATTCTTGCTTAAATTAGTGAAAGAAGAGAAAACAATCTCCAACTATTTTTACAGATTAATATTACTTCGAAATTTTTAAGATGGTAATATAATGAAACCTGAATAAAATTTAATCATTAAAACACGTGTTGTAAATTGATATTTCAATTGACACTTAATTACACTAGAATTTTAAAACGTCTTTTTGATCTACATTTAAAAATAAATACCAGAGAATATAAAACCTAAATTTTATAATTTTTTGTCTTTATTAGGAGAATTTGACAAATAAGCTGATTATTTTTCTAAAAAAATCTTAATTTTCAATGGTGAGAGGAAAAAGCTAAAGTGGTAAAATATTATTAAAAAAGCATGAATTAATATTTTGTGTTAAAAGAAAATAAAACTTATAAATTTAGATTAATAAAGAGACAAATTTTTATAGTGAGTAATCTAGCTAAAATGGTATCATTAAAATATATGAACATCATCCATGTTAATATGAAGCATTTCTATGATTTTTATTAAAAGAAACAATTAAATTTTCATAATTATTTATTTTTGTATAAAAGTACTCTTCCATATGTTCCATATGTACAATTTCATATGTTGATATCGTCACATATAGATGAGTATTATTGAAAATTTGATATAAAATATGTAATCATTTGAAAGTTTTTATATATTAATTATTTAAAAATATCCTAATAAAAAAAGAGTTTCGGATATGTAAGGGCTGTTTTTAAAGTAAATAAAACTTAAAAATTTAGATTAAAATAGATATAAATCTTAATAGAGAGAAATCTAGCTAGAATGATATCATTAAAATATATGAAAATCATCTATGAAAATTAAATTCAAAGCGTTTCTACGATTTTCATTTACGGTAACAATGAATTTTTATAAGTATTACTTTTTGTTTCATAATTATAATTCTTTGTTTATTAATTTTAAATGAAAATAAATGAAAAAATCTTTCTCTAAAGTATAATTTTCTCATTTTATGATTTTTTTTATTGATACAAATACTTTCAATACAATTACCAATAGCTTAAAAATTATATTCTAGTAATATAAGGAAAAACTACATAATATTATCCAGTATATAAAAATAGCCTAAGTTATCTGTCTGTCTGTCCACCAATTTATGAAGCGGTTGGACCTGGAATGGATTCCCCGGCTAAGGGCAGGCGATTAAATTTATCAATTTATCCACATAATAAATAGGTAAAAATTAAACTTTTTCTAGCATTATGACGTCATTCCTTTAACCATCTCATATAATTATTTCTTATTTTAAATTATTTAAATATCGCGTGTATTATTTTCATACGTTTTATCACTGAGCTTATTAAGAAAATAATTTTCTTTTACATTTGTATTAAATAATTGATTAAGTATGTAAGGGATAATTTTAAATTTAATCATCGATTATTTTTTATTGCAATGAAAATTTTATAACCGGTATTAACAACAAATTCTTTTCATAAAAATCTAGTAGTCTATTTCACGGACTAATAAACAGCTAGCGTTTAAGTTATATATCTTTGAAAATTAAGAATTTTGTGTGTTTGTTTTTTATACATAACCACACGGTTTGACTAAATGAATTCAGCCTGATTCTAAACTGCATTCACAATGTAGGGAGACTTTAGAGGAGTATGAAAATATACACATTATAGAGCGCGTACTAGATAATTATCATCCAAAACAGAAAACTTTCGACGAATCCCATGCAGGTCGCCCGAAATCCGTTGTGTGCCAGAAAAGATCGATGCTGTGCTTAAACTGATAAAGCAAGATCGTCATGTGACATACCGTGAGATAGAGGCGTCTTTAGAAATTAGTGTGACTAGAATCAATAAAATATTGCATGAACATTTAAGCGTAAAAAAAATTTGTTCGCGTTGGATCACGCATAATCTGACAAACGAACAAAAAAGGCTCGTGTCGATTGGTGCAAGAAAATGTTGGAAAATACGTTCAAGGTACATCAAAGGCTGCGTATAACATTTACACAGGTGACGAATTATGGATCTATGCATATGAGCCGGAAACAAAACAGCAATCAACTGTATGGGTCTTCCAAGACGAGGCAAAACCAACAAAAGTTGTTCGAGGAAGAAGCACATCGAAACAAATGATTGCCTGTTTCTTCGGCATTAACGGTCATGTGGCAACAGTGGCGTTAGAGCAACGCAGGACGGTTAATTTTGAATGGTAAACGACCATTTGTTTGCCAGAAAACATCGGAGAAATTCGAAAAAAGCAGAACAGGCGAATCATTCTTCATCATGACAATGCGAGCTCTCACAAATCGACTCAAAGAAAGGTACTTCTGACGGAGCGAAAGATAGAACTGATGGGTCATCCGCCGTACAGCCCTGATTTGGCACCCAATGACCTTTTTCTTATTCCCACACATCAAAAATAAATTACGTGGACAACGATTTTCGACCCCCGAAGAAGGGTTTGATGCATTCAAAACGTATGTTTTGGAGTTACCTCAATCGGACTGGAAAAAGTGCTTTGGAAATTGGTTCAAACGCATGCAAAAGTGTATTGATCATCATGGAGAATATTTTGAAAAACAATAAAACCAATTTCGATCCTACATATTTGTGTTTTCATTATTAGGCCAGAAATATAAATAGCAACCCTCGTATATGCACAGTTGTAAACGTAATTTCTTTATCTTCAGTACATGAAAGAGAAAAGACAACTTCCAGGGTAACCATTATTTTATTTCCTGTAAAAAAATTGATATATATGTTTAAAATAATTAGAAATATTTACTTTTAATAACATTTACCAGATTACAAATGTAAAATGAACAAAAATATACAATAAAAAAACATGACATTTTTTGGATCGAATTCTGGAAAGAAAATGAATTTTTAAGGAGTTAATTTCATACATGACTCACTATAGACATAAATTTAATAATGGAAAGCTGTTATAAAAGACTGTTGTTTTAATCGAACAACGTATTTTCGCTCTATATTTTTCATAAACTCTTTAAATTTACTAAATTGTATTTGAATTTTCATCCAATCTCTCATAGGCTCCTCAATAGCTATTGTTAAGGTGGGCGACATCTGCAGAAGGAATTAATGGATCAAAGAAAATATGTTAAAAAATTATTCCAAAGTAAAAACTTAATACTGAATATAAAAAATTTTTTTAAAAAATTCTAAAATTCTTTAACAAGCACAAAAATTTTCTTCGTAATATTTTATTCAGTTAAAATTGTGCATTATCAATATAAACTCTCAATACAAACAATTCTCCCTCTGAATCCATTTATGAATTCCTTTTAAATCGTAAATTAGTTACTAACTTAGCTTAGAATTTCCCATTTTAAATTCTTTATTATCTATATTTCTTTTTATCTGAAACAGAGAAATCTAGACAAAAGTGTAGTTATATAACAGCCAAGGTAATAAACCGTTCTGTGAAGCTTTTCTAAATACTAATAATACTGATTTACTAATAATATTGAGTGAATGTATGGTGTTTCTATAATAAAAATATTGACAAAATTACACTGTTAATTAGTCGATCTTTCGGAGTAGAGTTTATCCAACATTTGACAAAAGAATTCATTCCGATTTAGCTATAACTATTATTCTTGTATTCATAAAAACTTATTACACTTATACGCTGTTTTTATTACATGCAACATTTAAATGTGATTACTTAAAGTGATGGTGAATTAGTGTTATGTTAGAAAACGAATGGATGCAATCGACTAGTGCACGCATGTGCCCGTATGAAGATATAGTTAAATTTTCAGCTGTTTTTAGTGTATAATTCTACAGATATTCTCTGTTTACAATAGAAATATACACATTAGAAATAGTTCCATTGCCGTACTTTAGAAAAATAGCTCAAACTAGATTAGAGACTTGAACACGATTCATAGAAGGTATTTTCAGGTTTTAAAGTTGTCTATTAATTACACACCCATCAATCATGAAAACATCCGAATCTGAGTTTATCTTAATATGTTTGATATATGTAGATCCCAATTTGTTTTCAAATTTTTAGGACAGCTTCGCTAAAGCACTCTCTGTTTACAATAGAATTATACAAGTTAGAAATAGTTCCATTGCCCCTACTTTAGACAAATAAATTAATCAAACTAGTTTACAGACGTAACACGTTTCATAGAAAGTATTTTCTTCTTTTAAAGTTGTCTATTAATTACACACAAAGCAATCATGAAAATATCCGAATCTGAGTTTATTTTAATATGTTTAATATCTATAGATATCGATTTGGTTTCAAATTTTTAGGACAGCTTCACTAAAGTACTCTCTGTTTACAATAGAACTATTTACGTTAGAAATAGTTCCATTGCCCCTAATTGGGACAAATAAATTAATGAAACTAGTTTAGAGACGTAAAAAGTTTCATAGAAAGTATTTTCAGGTTTTAAAGTTGTCTATTAATTACATACCCAGCAATCATGAAAATACCTAAATCTGATTTTATCCTAACATATATATTACCTTTAGATACTGATTTGATTTCCACATTTTAGGACATCTTCGATGTAGAACTCTCTGTCTACAATAGAAATATACACATTAGATATAGATCCATTGTCATACTTTAGAAAAATAACTAAATTAAACTAGTTTAGAGATGTGAACACTTTTCATAGAAAGTATTTTCAGGTTTTAAATTTGTCTATTAATTACACACTCAGCAATCATGAAAATATTTAAATCTGAGTTTATCTTAACATATATATTACTTTTAGATCCAGATTTGGTTTCAACGTTTTAGGACAGCTTCGATTTAGTACTTGTATAATTTTATTATTACTAATAATATTGAGTGAATGTATGATGTTTCAATAATAAAAATAGTAACAAAATTAAGCCATTAATTAACCTAGAGTTGGGAGGAAAGTTTCTCCTACATTTGACAAAAGCATTTTTCCAACTTAATTATAACTATTATTCTTGTATTCATAAACAATTATTACAATTATACGCTGTTTTTATTACATGCAACATTTAAACATTTAATACTTTTAGACGGCGTTATTTATACTTGATTATTTACTATGGAAACGTAATCGGAAACTCATCATATATTAAATTAAGTGAAAAAGTAAGGATTAATTATTTCATGTGAAGCAGTCTCACAAATACAGTTTTATTTTTTTCACAAATATTATTCACTACCAAAAACTCTTTTCGAAATATAGTGAAAGTTTTTTTTTATTTTATTTCTTTTGAAATTGAAGTAAATATTAAATAACTAAACACATCTCTAGAGGTCTATATTTTAAATAAAAAAAATTGAAGAATTCTTTCTCTAAAGTATCCTTCTCTCATTTTATGATATTTTTTGTTTTGAAAAAACGTAAAAAATCATTTCAAAATTTCATAATTATTTGTTAATATCTTTTGATAATTTCTTTTTGGTCTTAAGCTGATTATTTTTTCTAAAAAAATCTTACATTTCAATATTGAGAGATAAAAGTTAAAGGGGTAAAATATTATTAAAAAAGCGTGAAGGAATATATTGTGTTAAAAATAAATAAAACTTATAAATTTAGATTAATAAAGAGACAAATTTTTATAGTGAGTAATCTAGCTAAAATGGTATCATTAAAATATATGAACATCATCTATGTTAAGTAAACATGAAGCATTTCTATGATTTTTATTTAAAGAAACAATTAAAGTTTCATAATTATTTATTTTTGTATCAAAGTACTTATAAATTTCATATGTTGATATCGTCATATATAGATGAGTATTATTGAAAATTTGATATAAAATATGGAATCATTTGAAAGTTATTATATATTAATTAGTTAAAAATATCCTAATACAATAAGAGTTTCGAATATGTAAGGGCTGTTTTTAAAGAAAATAAAACTTAAAAATTTAAATTAAAAACAAAACAAATTTTAATAGAGAAGAATCTAGCTAGAATCATATCATTATATGAAATTCATCTATGTAAATTCAAAGCGTTTCTACGATTTTCATTTCAGGTAACAATGAATTTTTATAAGTATTACTTTTTGTTTCATAATTATAACATTTTGTTTCATAATTATAATTCTTTGTTTATTAATTTTAAATGAAAAAAAATGAAAAATCTTTCTCTAAAGTATAATTTTCTCATTTTATGATTTTTTTATTGATACAAATACTTTCAATACAATTACCAATAGCTTAAAAATTATATTCTAGTAATATAAGGAAAACC
Source organism: Pardosa pseudoannulata (assembly GCA_032207245.1). Classification (NCBI taxonomy): domain Eukaryota; kingdom Metazoa; phylum Arthropoda; class Arachnida; order Araneae; family Lycosidae; genus Pardosa; species Pardosa pseudoannulata. The sequence goes on from CM063510.1 coordinate 129,975,763, forward strand.
TACATAATATTATCCAGTATATAAAAATAGCCTAAGTTATCTGCCCGTCTGTTCACCAATTTATGAAGCGGTTGGACCTGGAATGTATTCCCCGGCTAAGGGCAGGCGATTAAATTTATCAATTTATCCACATAATAAATAGGTAAAAATTAAACTTTTTCTAGCATTATGACGTCATTCCTTTAACCATCTCATATAACCATTTCTTATTTTAAATTATCTAAATATCGCGTGTATTATTTTCATACGTTTTATCACTGAGCTTATTAAGAAAATAATTTTCTTTAATATTTGTATTAAAAATAGATTTAGTATGTAAGGGATAATTTTAAATTTAATCAACGATTATTTTTTATTGCAATGAAAATTTTATCCCTGATATTAACAACAATTTATTTTCATAAAAGTATAGGAGTCTATTTCACGGACTTATAAACATCTAGCGTTTAAGTTATATATCTTTGAAAATTAAGAATTGTGTGTGTTTGTTTTTTATACATAACCACAAGGTTTGACTAAATGAATTCAGCCTTATTCTAAACTGCATTCACGATGTAGGGTAACTTTAGAGGAGTATGAAGATAAACACATTATTGAGCGCGTACTAGATAATTCTCATCCAAAATACACACCATTTTATTAACG
>CM063510.1:129978907-130033907 GCA_032207245.1 Pardosa pseudoannulata
GGAAATGCTCAGAATTATTTCCCTTCGCCACAATGCATGTTTCACAACGTCGGCTCATGGATACACGAACCCCTTCAAATTGGCCTGGAGTGTCACGGATACGTGCTGTAGCTTCCGCGATCCTGTCGATAAGATCCATGTCGGATGTTACGTCAGCGTACAATACCTGTACTTTTTGGAAGTGGTTAGGGTTTTGCATGTCCTCGTGTAGTATGTTCATTATGGTGGAACGATCTACACCCCAGATACGTGATACCCTTGCTCGGAGACTTTTTTGCGGATTGATGGCACACTCCTGTAGCACGGTTTCTTCTACTACAGGTATGCTTGTAGTGAGTAATGGACCGATGTGGCTACGTACTTCGAAAGCTCCTGATTCATACAATCTGAGGTCCAAAATAAATATGACTTGGCTGACATCTGTTTGAGGAGCTCTCAAGGTACATTCATGCATCGGCTCGTTCATTTCCATCAGCGTCGCCATATACGTACTGCATGTTGGCCATTTCTGCGTTAATAAACTCATTCATACTTCTTCAATTTCCACGCCTGAAATTATTATTTTTCATACTCTCCCGTTTTCCTACAATTATCGCCCTCTAGTGGTCGCAGTTTGCATTTTCGGACTCAAGTTCCTATGTAAATCTTGTTCATCATGATGAGACAGTCCAGCATGTTAAATTTGTAAACGACTTTTTGGGACACCCTGTATATACTGAATTTTTTTAAAAAAGTAAATGAAGATTAACTGGTTTAAAAATAATCTAAGAAACGGAATAACTTGCATCACTTTTGAAAAGTCCGCTCGCTGAAATAAAATGGTAAAACTATAGCTGTAATGGCTGGAATAACAGTAGTAAGAAATGAAGCACTCAAGGACGGTTAAATGTAGTCTCCTAATTGTAATTTACAGTGACGATGATTTAGTATTGTGTAAGAAAACAAATGGGTGGAATAGACCAGCGCACGTGTTGTTCCGTGCTAATAGATAGTCTAATTCTTCACCTGTCTTCAGTGTAATAATTTTACATGAAATTTCAGTCTATTATAGAAATACACTCTTTATAAATAGTCCCATTGACGTATTTTGCAAAAGTATCTTAAAGTAGTTTAGAGACATGAACACATTTCATATAATGTATTTTCAGGTTTTAAAGTTGTCTATTAATTACACATCCAGCAATCATGTAAATATCTGCATCTGATTTTATCTCAATATGTATGTTACCTATAGATCCTGATTTGGTTTCACATTTTCAGGCCACCTTTGATGTAGTACTCTCTGTCTACAATTGAAGTATACACATTAGAAACTGTTTCATTGCTGAACTTTGGAAAAATAACTTAATTAAACTAGTTAAGAGACGTGAACACGTTTCATAGAAGTTATTTTCAGGTTTTAAAGTTGTTCCTTAATTACACACCAAGTAATCATGAAAATATCTGAATCTGAGTTTATCTTAATATTATATTATCTATAGATCCTGATTTAGTTTCAACCTTTATGGGTAGTTTCGATAAAGTACTCTCTGTTTACATTAGATATAGATCCATTGACGTACTTTGTAAAGGTAACTTAAACTAGTTTAGAGACGTAAACACATTTCATAGAAGGTATTTTCAAGTTTTACAGTTGTCTATTAATCACACACCCAGCAATCATGGAAATATCTGAATCTGCGTTTATCTTAATATGTATAATACTATGTAAAGTTCCTGGTTTAGTTTCAACTTTTTAGGACATCTTCAATTTGGTACTTGTATAATTCTATTATTAATAATAATATTAAGTGAATGTATGCTGCTTCTATAATAAAAATATTAACAAAATTACTCTTAATTAGTCGAACGTTCAGAGTACAGTGTCTCCAACATTTGAGAAAATAATTAATTCCCACTTAGCTATAACTATTATTCTTGCATTCATAAAAACGTATTAAACGTATACACTTGTTTTTTTATATATTTTATTACATACAACATTTAAACATTTAATACTTTTAGATGGCTTTATTTATACTTCGTTATTTACTATGGAAACTTAATCATAAAATCATCATACATTAAATTCAAGTGGAAATGTAACGATTAATTATTTCATATAAAGTATTCTCACAAATACCGTTTTATTTTGCTCAGAAATACTATTCACTGCCAAAAACTCTTTTGGAAATATAGCGAAAGTTATTTTTTATTCCTTTTGAAACTGAAGAAAATGTTAAATAACTAAACACATCTCTAGAGGGCTAAATTTTAAATGGAAAAAAAAGTGAAAAACTATTTCTCTAAAGTATCCTTCTCTCACTTTATGATATTTTTTATTTTGAAAAGACGTAAAAAATCATTTCAAAATTTCATAATTATTTGAAAAAAAATGGTGAAATAAAGCACTTTTTTTAAACTTTGATGCAGTTCATTATGAGGCTTCGTTTTTCTGTGTGTCATACCCGGATGATAATTTCTTTTTGGTCTTAAGCTGATTATTTTTCTAAAAAATCTTATTTTTCAATGGTGAGAGATAAAGGGGTAAAATATTATTTAAAAAAAGTGTGAAGGAATATTGTGTTTTAAAAGAAAATAAAACTTATAAATTTAGATTAGTAGAGAGACAAATTTTAATAGTGGGTAATCTAACTAAAATGGTATCATTAAATATATCAACAACATCTATATTATGTAAACTTGAAGCGTTTCTATAATTTTTATTTAAAAAAAAACAATGAACTTTCATAATTATTACTTTTTGTGGCAAAGTACTTAAAAATTTCATATGTTGTTAGCGTTACATATAGGTCAATAGAATTAAAATTTTAATATAAAGTATGCAATATTATGAAAGTTATTATATATTAATTAGTTAAAAAATTTCAAATACAACACAAATTTCGAATATGTAAAGGCTGTTTTAAAAGAAAATAAAACTTATAAATTTAGATTAATAAAAGTACAATTTTTATGTCGAGAAATCTATCTAGAATTATTTCATTAAAATATTTGAACTTCATCTATGTAAAGTAAATTCAAAACTTTTCTATGATTTTCATTTAAAGAAACAATGCACTTTCATAGTTATTACTCTTTGTTTCGACTTACTTGAAATTTTAATATGTTGTTAGCCTTAAACATAATTAAATAATAAAACAAATCTTGTGTAAAATATGGAATTTTTTTAATGTTATTGTACATTAATTAGTTACAAGTATCCTAGTACAACAAGAGTTTCGAATATGTAAGAGCTGTGTTTAAAAAAAATGAAATTACTAAGTTTAGATTAATAAAGGTACACATTTTAATAGAGAGAAATCGAGCTAGAATGGTATCATTAAAATATATGAAATTCATCTATGAAATTTAAACTCAAAGCGTTTCTACGATTTTCTTTTAAGGAAAGAATGAACTTTCATAATAATTACTTTTTTGTTTCATAATTATTACTCTTTGTTTCAACTTACTTGAAAATTTAATATGTTGTTAGCGTTAAAGTTAGGTCAATAATAAAAATATTCTTATATAAAATATTGAATCCTTTGAATGTTATTGTATATTAATTAGTTAAAAGTGTCCTAATACGAGAAAAATTTCGAATATGTAAAGGCTGTATTTAAAGAAAATAAAACTTATTAATTTAGATTAATAAAGATACAAATTTTAATATACAGAAATCTAGCTAGAATGGTATTCTTAAAATATATGAACTTCATCTATGTAAAGTAAATTCAAAGCGTTTCTATGATTTTCATTTAAAGAAACAATTAAACTTTCATAATTATTCATTTTTGTATCAAAGTACTTATAAATTTCATATGTTGTTAGCTTACATATAGGTCAATAAAATTAAAATTTTAATATAAAGTATGCAATATTTTGAAAATTATTAGATATTAATTAGTTAAAAAATTTCAAATACAACAACAATTTCGGATATGTAAGGGCTGTTTTTGAAGAAAATAAAACTTATAAATTTAGATTAATAAAGCTACAAATTTTAATATCGAGAAATCTATCTAGAATGGTTTAATTAAAATATTTGAACTTCATCTATGTAAAGTAAATTCAAAGCTTTTCTATGATTTTCTTTTTAAGAAACGATACACTTTCATAATTATTACTCTTTGTTTCGAATTACTTGAAATTTTAATATGTTGTTAGCGTTAAACATAGGTAAATAATAGAAATATCTTATGTAAATTATGGAATTTTTTAATGTTATTGTATATTAATTAGTTACAAATATCCTAATACAACAAGAGTTTCAAATATGTAAGATCTGTTTTTTTTAAAAAAAATAAAACTAATAAATTTAGATTAATAAAGGTACAAATTTTAATAGAGAGAAATCAAGCTAGAATGGTATCATTAAAATATATATGAAATTCATCTATGTAAAATAAATTCAAAGCGTTTCCCTGATTTTTATTTAAGAATGCAATGAACTTTCATAATTATTACTTTTTCTTTGGAATTACTTGAAATATTAATATGTTGTTAGAGTTAAAGATAAGTAAATAATGAAAAAATACCATTTAAAATATATAATCTTTTCAATAATATTGTATATTAATTAGTTACAAGTATCCTATTACAACAAGAGTTTCGAATATGTAAGGGCTGTTTTTAAAGAAAATAAAACTTAAAAATTTAGATTAATAAAGAGACAAATTTTAATAGTAAGTAATCTAGCTAAAATGGTATCATTAAAATATATGAACAACATCTATATTATGTAAATTTGAAGCGTTTGTATGATTTTTATTTAAAGAAACAATTAAACTTTCATAATTATTCATTTTTATATTAAAGTACTTATAAATTTCATATGTTGTTAGCTTACATATAGTTCAATATAATTAAAATTTTAATATAAAATATGCAATATTTTGAAAGTTATTATATAATTAGTTAAAACTTTTGAAATACAACTATAGTTTTGGATATGTAAGGGCTGTTTTTAAAGAAAAAACTTATAAGTTTAGATTAATAAAGATACAAATTTTAATAGAGAGAACTTTTACTAGAATGGCATCATGAAAATCAATGAAATTCATCCAGGAAAAGTAAATTCAAAACATTTCCATGATTTTCATTTAATGAAACATTAAGTTTCATAGTTATTACTCTTAATTTGAAATTACTTGAACGTTCAATATGCTGTTAGCGTTAAAGATAGGTAAATAATAAAAAATTCTAATATAAAATATGCAATCTTTTGAAAGTTATTATATATTAATATTTAAAAGTATCCTAATGTAACAATAGTTTCGAATATGTAAGGGCTGTTTTTAAAGAAAATAAAACTCAAAAATTTAGATGAATGAATATAGAAATTTTAATAGACAGAAAATAATAATTTTAATAGAAGTAAATTCGAAGAGTTTCAATGATTTTCATTTAAGGAAAAAATAAATTTTCATAATTATTACTTTTTGTTTCATAATTATTATTGCTTGTTTTAAATTACTTGAATATTCAATATGTTGTTAGCGTTAAAGGTAGGTAAATAATATAAAAATTACAATTTAAAATATGCAATCTCTTAAAATTTAATGTATATTAATTAGTTACAAGTACCCTAATACAACAAGAGTTTTGAATATGAAAGATCTGTTTTGAAAGAAAGTAAAACTTATAAATTTAGATTAATTAAGTTACAAATTTTAATAGAGAAAAATATAGCTAGAATGGTATCGTTAAAATATATGAATCTTATCTATGAAAAGTAAATTCAAAGCGTTTCCATGATTTCTATTTAAGGAAACAATGAACATTCATAATTATTATTTTTTTCTTTCATAATTATAACTGTTTGTTTCAAATTACTTGTAGATTTAATATGTTGTTAACTTTAAAGATAGGTAAGCAATAAAAAATTTCTGATATAAAATATGCAATCTTTTGAAATTTATTGTAAATCAATTAGTTAAAAGTGTCCTAATACAACAAGAGTTTCGAATATATAAGGGCTGTTTGTAAGGAAAATAAAACTTATAAATTTAGATTAAAAAAGAAACAAATTTTAATAGAGATAAATCTAGCTAGAATGGTATCATTAAAATATATGAACATCATCTATGCAAAGTAAATTGAAAGCGATTCTATGATTTTCATTTAAAGAAACAATGAACTTTCATAATCATTACCCTTTGTTTCAAATTACTTGAAAATTTAATATGTTGTTAGCGTTAAATTTAGATAAATAATAAAAAAAAATCTTATATAAAATATGGAATCTTTTGAATGTTATTGTATATTAATTAGTTAAAAGTGTCCTAATACGAGAAGAGTTTCGAATGTGTAAGGGCTGTATTTAAAGAAAATAAAACTTATTAATTTAGATTAATAAAGATACAAATTTTAATAGACAGAAATCTAGCTAGAATGGTATTCTTAAAATATATGAACTTCATCTATGTAAAGTAAATTCAAAGCGTTTCTATGATTTTCATTTAAGGAAACAATGAACTTTCATACTTACTACTTTTTGTATCAAAGTACTTATAAATTCCATATGTTTTTAGCGTTACATATAGGTCAATATTATTAAAATTTTAAACATGCAATGTTTTGAAAGTTATTATATGTTAATTAGTTAACAGTATTCAAATACATCAATAGTTTAGGATATGTAAGGGCTGTTTATAAAGAAAATAAAACTTATAAATTTAGATTAATAAAGGCACAAATTGTAATAACGAGAAATATAGCTAGAATGGTATTAAAATATATCAACTTCATTTATGTAAAGTGAATTCAAAGCGTTTCTATGATTTTCTTTTAAAGGAAAAATGAATTTTTATAATTATTACTTTCTGTTTCAAATTACTTGAATATTTAATATGTTGTTAGAGTTAAAGTTAAGTATATAATAAAAAAATTCTTATATAAAATATGGAATATTTTTAAAGTTATTGTATATTAGTTAGTTAAAAGTCTCCTTATACAACAAGAGTTTCGAATATGTAAGGATTTTAAAGATAATGAAACTTATAAATTTAGATTAATAAAGATACAAATAATAGACAAATAAATTAATAGACAGAAATCTAGCTAAAATATCATTAAAATATATTAACCTCATCTATGTAAAGTAAATTCAAAGCGTTTCCATGATTTTCATATGAGGAAACAATAAATTTTCATAATTATTACTTTTGGTTTCATAATTATTACTCTTTGTTTCAAATTACGTGAAAATTTAATATGTTGTTAGAGTTAAACATGGGTAAAGAATAAAAAAAATTCTAATATAAATATGCAATCTTTTGAAAGCTGTTGTATATTACTTAGTTAGAAGTGTCCTAGTGCGAGAAAAGTTTCGAATATGTAGTGGCTGCTTTTAAAGAAAATCAAACTTTTTAAATTAATAAATATACAAATAATAATAAACAGAAATCTAGCTACATTGGTATTATTAAAATATATGAACTTGATCTATGTAAAGTAAATTCAAAGCGTTTGCATGATTTTCATTTAAGGAAACAATGAACTTTCGTAATTACTACTTTTTGTTTCAAATTACTTGAACATTTAATATGTTGTTAACGTTAAAGATAGATAAACAATAAAAAAATTCTAACATAAAATATGCAATCTTTTGAAAGTTATTGTTTATTAATTAATTAAAAGTGTCCTATTACAACAACAGTTTCGTATATGTAAGGGTTCGAAGTGAATTAAACATTTTATGCCAGTTCGCGGTAAACATTTTAATAATCTCCTATTTTTCGTATGATTCTGCGAATAGGATAGCGGTACCCGTCTGGAATCATGTGCATAGATTAATTAAGAACCAAGATTTAGTCATTTTATTTGCTTATAAATTTTGAAAATTTTGTGTTAAACATGCATTTAGGATGCTCATGACTATTTCTACATTTTAAAATAAAAATTAGATATTAGAAAGTATTAAATGAATAGAGTAAACAGCTTTTATTTTTTTTAAATTTAAGCTTAAGAATAGGAATCTTATAGCATTAACTAACAACAACGTCAAAGAGTGAAGTTAAAAATAAAGATAAACTATTAAACCCCAAAACATTGAATGGTGTAGACGTCGCTCAACACTGAAACACTATTTCAATTGTAGTTATTGTTGTCTTATGCCACTTGGTCAAACCAAGCACAATTGAGCTGGAGGATACTCGTATTAAGGTAAAAGGGTAGCATCTCGTTTTGACGAGCAGCTCAAGGGTAAAAGTACGACTTATGGTAAAGTGGGTCTTCATAATTTTGAAGCTGGGACCAAGAAGAAGATCCCTAGGCTTGACCTGGCACCCCCAGAGGTATCGATTGAGAACTTGGAGGACATTGTGACCAAGAACATATTTTACGTGCCCAGCCACTTTTCAAGAACACCGTGAGCCTAAGGCCGTCTTAAGCTCCGAATCTGCAAACTTCCAGTTAAGAGAGCTTTGCCTTTGCCTACTGAACTACCGCGACACTCTCGGCTCTCTCTTTAAATGAAAACTGACAAACGGCGAGGAAAATGTACCTAAGAATAAAGGTATATTAAGCTGCTAATCAAAATAAAATTTTCTAAAGGGTTAATTAGTGGTAGTAATGTAGAGGGTTGTCTGAATCAACCTATGAACGGATGTCCATTACCACCTGTTTTAATGCTTACATCAGAAGATAAAGTATGGATAAATATGTAATTCAAATTCTGCACTCATTTTTAATGAGTTTCATTATGAAAAAAACTACTTATTTACTTAATATTCTAATTTTAAAATACTTTTACGGGCTTCAAAATTGGCCTCGTGAGTAGCGGTGAGCAACAGTCTTCCAACAGGAAAATCTTGTTATAAACTTTATATACCTTTATTGGTTAACATGAGCATATTTTTTGTTTTTAATTACGAGAAAGAAATTTTAGAGAGTTGTAGTAATCATTCGCTTAAAATATTAACATAAAAATTAAATATAATGAAATTGTTCTATTTTTTGTAGAAAATATCTTTAACAGTTGGGCTCGACTAAAGAAATGGGTTCCCCGCCAACTTGACGATAATAGTTTAAGTATAGTCGCCTAACATTTTCTCCTGATATCACCGTTTCCAAACAGTCTGTATTGATATTATATGATTTGTATTATAAAATTATATATATGATAATATTATACGAGTTATATAATTTATATGATATTTGCATCCAACTCTGCATGTAACTCTTTTTTTATATATTAAAAATGTGCAATGCTTAAAAAATTAGATATAACAAACCATTAACGGTTCACTATGGCTGATTTTTAATAATTTGGAGCAGTTGCGTTTGTAAGCTGTTAAGGGATTAATTGCCCATAAATATAAATGTCCGGTTTTTAAGTCGTTTTCTTTAATTAAGTAAAAGTATATAATTCTGTTACAATGGCGCACTGTTCATTAAAGTGGACAGAAAAAAAAAACAAGAAAATTAATGTTTGGATGGATTATCTTTGTTATTTAGTAAATATCGCCAATATTTTTGCCAAATTTGCCAAGAGTAACCCAATTCTTAAGTAGTTCCTAACAGTTGTTTTTTAAAAACGGCAATTTGGAAATCGACAGATTTTTCATTTTAAAATTTGTTTATAAAAGATAAGTTATTTACTAATTTAAAATTTACAAAATAATTGTAAATGGATTAAGATTAAATAGAATAACTAAAATAACATAATACATTTTCTAAAATCTATTATTAACAATACATCTAATGTATAATAACAATTTTTTATTGCCAGTAATAAATGTATTCGAAATTCACAATAACTATTAAGATATTATAGAATGATATTGTTATAGAATGATAAATATTAAGCATTGTTTTCACGTTGTTGATTATATATCATAAATCAGTAAAACAGAAATATCAAATGGATTATTTAAAATTAGTCGATTTAACAGTACTCTGTATGATTAAACTAAAACTGTTGAAAAATAGCACAAAATCATTAGTATTCACATAGGAATAAGATATGCAGACTCTTTGTTGAATCAAACGGTTTTAAATTGCAAAACTAGTTTGTATCTAGTTTTGTATTCTTTTATTTTAATAATGGGAATTGAATTTGAGTAATTTATAATACAACCCTATTGTTGAATTCTTTTCACAATTGAATAGAATATGTTTACAATGTTATATAAAGCCATGATTACATTTAAGGCATCATAAGCCGTTTAAGATTTTCTATGGAGTGAATAAGATATTTGTCTTTCTGTAGATAAATAAAACATGTTCTATACGTGTAATGTATGCATAGAAATCGACGTTATCTAGTCAGAGGCAGTCATTTCTCCAAATTTCGAGAACATCAGTAGAGAAGGGAGTTTTAGGGCTTAGTCTGAAAAGATTATTATCTCAAATTTAATAACATAGAATCGTAAATGCTAGCGAGTAGTAAATAAATTTATCAGGAAAATATAATTAAACGTATGTATAGATAGGCAAGCAGACATACATATATTAATACATGACGTATAATACTATAGATAAGTCCTAAAGTTTTATTCTTGATAAAATTTGCATTCAACATTTAAGAAAATATAGTGTGCTTACTGACAGTGCTATACATGTGTATTTTCCTTTATGCTACATGATATTCTGATGTTTCTATATCAATGAAATAATATATTGATTAAATTGTCAAAATTATTATTATTTTTAAAGGAATCAAGAATTTCAATTAGTATTTATTTTTAAAATGAAATGCCTCCGAAAGCATTTACTTTAATAAATTTGAATCAAAATTTAAAAACAAAATCTACCGATTATTTTACAATTAAAGTACTATATAATATACTACTTGGTGAGATATGAACTGTAAAACGAAAATACAATCTTCTGCCCATGAGCTCAATATATATTTTTGAGTTATAGTTCCATAGTCAACTCCATTGAGCAATTTATATCAAAATTTTACTTCAATATGTTTATAATTGACAAAACTATTAGTCAATAATTGAGTGGGCTTGAATGAAAGAACATTGATAAAGGAATTTCCACCAATTTAATCAGCGTTTTTTCACCTTTGGTATAATATGATCAAATTGCTACATATTTTATTTAATATTTAGTTGGTATTCTAAATATACACTGGCGAATAATGTTTATAAGAATATATAAGGAAATGCATTTACTATTCAAGGTTAAATTTTTCAATTACTTCGCCGAGTTATTTTTTGGAAAATGAAATAAATGTATTAAGTAGGAAATGATCACATTAATGTGAAATAACTTTGTATATTTGGAAAGGAATCAGGGACATTATGTCATTATATCATTCACTTTATGCTATATCCAAAATGCGAACTTATTTCAAGTAGTTTAAATTGCATTTTTGTTTCTTTTAATGACTTAACACCTATCACAACAATGTGTACCTGCATAAAACTTGAGCTTAAAATATTCATACGCAATCTCTCAAGTATTCATAGTTTTTAATCAAAATAAAATAATTATTTCTATTATATATGCAAAAAATTGGGTGAATAGTAAAGTTCAAGGAGCTTTTTAAACTAGTAGAAGCTATGATATTCTTTATCCTGTTCAAATAAAAAACAATTTTTTTAATATTGTTAATGTCTACAAGTCCATTTTAAAACCTTATAAAAATCTTTGAAATTACCCAATTACAAAAACGTATTTTCTAAGTAAAAACCATTTTCTTCTGATTATTGCGAACAGTTCGTTTGTTATATAACAGGAGTTTTTGGTCATAAGTAGGATTCTTTATTGTATTAAGGTTAGAATCTACCCCCCAAAAAAATCTAATAGCATTGTGTGTTTTCCTTCGTAGAACAATTTTATTTTAACATTGTTCAATGGTCCCACTTCCGTTTTTAAATCTTATAAATATCTTGAAAATTACTATTTTACAAAAACACATTTCGTTCTAGAATGTGAAGTTTCTTTCGGTGTGTTTTTTTTTGTGGGCAGTTTTTTCTTTTAAATAGGAATTAAACCCACAAAATGTAATTTTCTTTGAACATTATGTTAGGCAAATTACTCTAGACTTAAGAGTACCTGTAATGAGAGTGCAAAAGAGATTGAGAGTAATCATACTCTAGATTTTAAGTTTATTTCAATAAATACTTTAACAGCTAACACGATGCAATTTTTTTTACCAAGAAAGATAAGAATATTTTTCCAGAAAATTTTGAGTCTCCATATTTCAAGGGAAATCTTCATTTTTAAAAAGCTTGTTTCCATTTTAACTTAAAATATTTCTTCTACGCTTACATACTTGGAAACTATAACTTTGAATATACACTTTGACTAACCCTGAATGCAATATGATTAGTTTTCTACCTACAACTTTGCATTCGTACGTAATATGTAAAAAAAAAATTTTCCAGAAAATTTTGAGTTTTCATATTTTAATGGAAATCTTTATTTTTACTATGCTTGATTCCATGTTAACTTAGAGCATTTCTTCTACGCGCACATATTTGAAAACTAAAACTTTGAATTTACACTTTGACTTTCACTAAATGCAATATGATTAGATTTATATCTACAACTTTGCATCCGAACGTAATATGTATTTCAGATAAATCTGAAACAATTTGTAGTACATGTTTTAAATTTTAAGTAGAAATGATATAACATCAAATTGAAAACTTTTTGATGAAATGAAGTTTAGTTTTTGATAGCTTTCTAGAAATTTAAATACAGAAAAAAATTTTTTGTAAAAAAATTTACCTTTAATGAGAGAGCAAAAGAGATTGAGAGTGATCATACTCTAGCTTTTAAGTTCATTTCAATAAACATTTTAACAACTAACACGATGCAATTTTATTTCTGCCAAGTAAGATAAGTACTTTTTTACAAAACATTTTGAGTCTTTATATTTCAATGGAAATCTTCATTTTTACCAAGCTTGATTGCATTTTAACTCAAAACATTTCTTCTACACGTACATAACTTTGGAAACTTTAAATTTGAATATACAATTTGACTTTTCCTGATTGCAATATGATTGGTTTTGTATCGACAAATTTTCAAACGTACTTAATATGCATTTCAGATAATTCTGAAGCACTTTGTTGCACAATTTTTAAATTTTATGCATAGAAATGATATAAAATCAAATTGAAAACTTTTTGATGAGAAGAAGTTCGTTTTTAATAGCTTTCTAAAAATGTAAACTCAGAAAAATTTTTATATAAAAAAGATAATGTTGATATTCATTTGCTACAAGAATGTGACAGTACAACAGAAGTTTCTTCATTTAAATTATGCAGTTGCAATAATGGCTTGTAAGTGAAAACTGTGAATTCCAGTTGTATTTATGGACTAATGTAAAGGTAGTGTTGTATTCGAAAAAAAATTTAAGTTTTTAATGAAATATTTAGATAGTTAAAATTGTAATATAATAGATATTACCTGATTTCTACTAGATAGCAACACTTGAGATCTACTCAATCAGAATCATTCACTCCTAAAACAGAATCAATTACGAGCTTTGTAGTCATGACACAAATGCTAATTCTGAAGAAACCTAATGCAATCAAGATAAAGAGTTACTTTTCTTAATATGCGTACAGTGAAATTTTGTGGTGTCAACATCGGATTCTTATTAAATAACCTATCATTATCTGTAAATCATTTTTAATACCGTAACATATTATTGACGGTTTTTCTTCTTCTTCTTCAACGGCCTGCCAGCCCAGGGTGGACCATGGCCTTCAGCAGAATCGAGTCCTAGGAGTCACTTTTCTTGGATAGACTCTTCAAGTTTTTTATTTTTAGGATCTTTAAATCTATTTCAAGGCAGTAAATCCACCGAATTCTTGGTATTCCCCTTTTATGATCTCCCAATGGTTTAGCCTCGAAAATCCTCTTGGTGTTTCGGTCGTCATTCAGTCTAATCACGTATCCTGCCCATTTCAAACGTTTAACAGAATTGAATTTTATATGCCTGAGTACCAGGAGTCTCTTTGTTTTTGATATAATCTTCAAGGTTTTGATTTTTAGGATATTTAAGTCTATTTAAAGGCATTCAATCCACCAAATTCTTGGTCTTCCCCTTTTATGAGCTCCCAATGGATTGATCTCGAAGATCCTCTTGGTGGTTCAGTCGTTATTCACTCTAATCACGTATCCTGCCCATTTCAAACGTTTCATAGAAATGAATTTTACATACCTGAGTGCAGGGGTATCTTTTCTTGGATAGACTCTTCAAGTTTTTGATTTGTAGGATCTTTAAGGGCCGATCCCTCCAAAGTCGTTTAACGATAAGCACGATTAATTTCTGTTTAAACGGAGAATTGCGTTCCCCCATTGGTTGGCGCCAGGGTTAATCGTGGCTAATCGTAGTTAGCCGTTAAACGACTTTGGTGGGATCGGCCCTAAGTCTATTTCAATCCAGTCAATCCATAGAATTCTTGGTCTTCCCCTTTTATGAGCTCCCAATGGATTGGCCTCGAAGATCCTCTTCGTAGTTCGGTCGTCATTCATTCTAATCAAGTGTCCTGCCCATTTCAAACGTTTAATAGAAATGAATTTTACATACCTGAGTGCAGGGGTATCTTTTCTTGGATAGACTCTTCAAGTTTTTGATTTGTAGGATCTTTAAGGGCCGATCCCACCAAAGTCGTTTAACGCTAAGCACGATTAATCTCTGTTTAAACGGAGAATTGCGTTCCCCCATTGGTTGGCGCCAGGGTTAATCGTGGCTAATCGTAGTTAGCCGTTAAACGACTTTGGTGGGATCGGCCCTAAGTCTATTTCAATCCAGTCAATCCATAGAATTCTTGGTCTTCCCCTTTTATGAGCTCCCAATGGATTGGCCTCGAAGATCCTCTTCGTAGTTCGGTCGTCATTCATTCTAATCAAGTGTCCTGCCCATTTCAAACGTTTAATAGAAATGAATTTTATTATGTCTGGATCCTTAAAGATCCTTATAGATTTCGTAATTTGTTCTTCTCCTAAAGGTGTCGTTGCATTTCAAACCTCCTAAAATGCTGCAGAGCACTTTTTCTTCGAAAACAGCCAGAGTCTGTTTGTTTCTTTCAGTTAATGCCCAAGTGACGGTTTTTATGTTACCGATTAATTGAAAAGATATTGATTTCAACATAGATATAAAAGTATGCGAGTTTGAATTTAACTGGTTAGGCTAGTATTGTTTAAAATATTAATCTGGGTATAAAATTATAAGGAATTAATTAAAAAATTAAATATTCATGTTAAAGGGTTTTATATATTATCAATTATTGCACTGACATATAAATTGGCTCTTAAAAGCTTTGGAATGTTAATTATGAACTACTAGCAGAAGTACTTTGTAGTAAATCTCCAGCTAATTAATAAATTTATTTTAATAGGATTATACTTAGGAATTACCAGATTATGAAGCTTCAAAATCGAAGCTATATTAAATTAAACTCAGGAATTACTAAACTCGTTTAAACATATATACATGTAGAAATATTATTTAGGTTTAACCAAAAGAAACACAAATGTTTAGGTAAGAACTGTTATCCCTCAACACTTTTCAATTCAAACAGAGACAGCAAGTTGAATTTAAATTTTAATACTATTTTCCAGAAAGAAAACAGATTTATGAAATCTAAAAAAAAATACTTCAAAATATAAACAGTAATGAAATAATAATTCACATTCATTCGCATTTCGTGAAACAGATTTTTCAATTGAAAAATAAAAATATATTGTTTCGAATATTCTTGTTGATCTTGCAAGCGCAGAATTTAATTACGAAGAGAAATAACTATTATTTGCTTCCATCCTCAACAAATTATTTTCTCTTATAATTCATTGATCCATAAGAAAATACCCGAGAAAGAAAAACAAATTTCTAAGAAGAGAAACTCTTTTAAAATTAATGAAAAACTGGGAAACGATTCTTTTGAAACTTACGTAACTGAAAAGTGAAAATATGCTAAAAATAGTTTCAAAGTAAAATTGTTCTCTCCTAAAATTAATTGATATTCCTGCTCATTTTGTTAGAAACAACTTTTATCATACGTTGATGGGCAAAGTTTTAATTTTAACAACATACGACGGTTAAAATATTTTCTATCTGTTAAAAATAATCATCTTATGGTTAGAAGTTTTTTATTGCTTTAAATGTGAATTACATGGAAAAATATGATAATGTAAAAAGGTACCCATTAAGTGTTAAACTACAAGAAATTATTTCGTTCGTAAAAAAGGTAAATTTTAAATGTCTTTAATGATAAAAAATAGTAAATCGATAAGTAAAAAGTGATCCAATGGTTTGATTTCTAAAACTCTACTGTTCATATTTGGTATGCTAGTCATACAAAATCACCTGTTGTGTTTAAGTAATCCACCTTTGTTTATGAAACGTTTGGATTATTCAGCAGAATGAGTGGACCACCTTTGATTAAACACCTTTTGAGAAATATCCAAAATTATTTATTATATTTCAATGTTCACCAGAAATTGTTTACCTTTTACTGACTTTTTAAGGGACAAATAAAGTGAACTTTCTATGCAGAGGGGTCATCAGGTATACAGGGCGGTTATTCCAGTGCCTCTTATTTGAGATCATACAAAATGGCCTTACGCATTAAAGCAATTATCCCAATGGTTCATCAAGTTGAATAGTTATCGAAACCTTTGGACCACATACAAAACTGGAGATATACATCAAAAAGTGTAAAATACCTCTTTTTAAGAGTAAAATATCATTTACAATAATTGCATCTTGTATCGGATCGGGAATATCTTGCATCTTGCATACCAACTTGTATCTTGTATAGGATACCTACACTACGGTGGTTTTTTAATGTGCATATTTTAATTTCTTTGAAATTTCTCATAGTTTTGTCTTTTGCCTGATGAAATGGTAATATCCCGATAATCATGTTTAGACCCTTTGAGAATAACGTATCCATAGCTAAGTTTTCAGAATTTTTACACAGTTTGGAAGTTACCAAATGTCACAAGAATGTCGATCTTCAATATCGGTGCATGCTTCAGCATCGTTCTCATTTCATTCAAACCGCTAAAAACTGTCAGATCCGATGACCAGCTTAGCGTATGGAATGTTTTTTTTCATATTTGCCTACATGTACTAAATAGATAAATATTGCAAGCATTTGATAACATAAAATGTAAAAATTGTAAACGATAGCCAATTTTGACAATAAACAGTAGCTACCAACTTTTAGAATTTATTGAAGGACTAAGTTTAAATCACGAGAACAAACGAAAGTTAAAATACTTTCCCCTTTAACATTTGAACAACTGAAAAAAACCATTTTGACTCCTAGACGAATCTACTGAAATAACTTTGAATAAACTATTTTAAATGTTAGAAATTGCCAATATTATGTATTTTTCATATTGATGACAGAATCCATATGTACTGAAATATGGAATCAGAACTACATATAAAAAAATGCTCTCCTAACTGTTACTCCCCACAGTATGTAATCTGAAATAACAAAAGAAATAAAAGTTAACATATATCTTTAAATTAACAACTTCTGTAAAGAAATGGAAGAATAAAAACCTTGAGCCTGATTCTTTGCAATATTTTACTAAAGAGATCAAAATTACTGGGTACTCTGGTCTAGAAATACATGCCAATATTTCCAAAACTAACAAATCTAGAAAGATTTTTTTATAAATCTCTCTTACCTATGTAAAAAATGGAAAATATCATACAGTTTCTACCAACCAAACGAAAGAAATTAAGTAGCCAAACAAGCTTAGTGGTCTTTAGTGCTAAAAATGAATATTTTATGGGACTCAATTTTCATTATTGTTAAAATTTAAATTATATATATAAATAGGATAATGATGTAAAATAGTTTTTAAACATCAACTGAAAAATATATTTTTAAGAATATAAAAATATGTAAATAAAAATTAAAGTATATTTCATCAAACGATAAGCAATACTAAAAGGCTTTGTTTCGTGGTTACTTCTATGTACATAATTAGATAAATAATTCAGTCATTTATAAACTGAACTGATCATGAAAACAATATAAGTAAGTCAGAGGATTTAATTTAGAAATAAAAATCATTATTTAATTCAAGATTCGTAATTATTAATTATCTAAAATATTATTATATTATATTATATTTTGTTACATTATATTATATTATATTATTTTATTTTATATTAATTATACTATATTAAATAATTTTAATTTATCTTATATTTCAATGAAGGTTAAATTTAAAATCTATAAAATATATCTTTATATCTTTAAAAAATCTAGAAAAAAAAAGTTAAGATTCTATAAAACCCTTTAAAATGTATAATTTTAAATATCATATAAATGCATGTTCTCTTACATTTTTATACATTATTAATCATTAAGGGTAGTGATAGTAATGTTTTCGAAAACATAAAATTTATCGCGTTTATATATATATATATATATATATATATATATATATATATATATATATATATATATATATATATATATATATATATATATGACACGGTCCGAGTAACCACTGGTCAATATATAAATCAGTTCACACTCAAGTCATTATTTTCTTCTCTTTATTAATCCACTTAACACGCTAATCAACATGGCGTCTCATCTTTGGCGCCCAACTGCAAACAAAAGCAGTTTTCACTATTCGAGGAGCCACAGGTCCGTCTATAGTAATTGCTTATCGCTCTCTGCTAATATCACTGCGCGTGTGCCGTATTTATGTGACTAGTAACGCGAGGCGCGTTACTCCCATTAAAATAATCCCTAATTAAAATCTCTTAAATTACTCTATATTTTAAATCCTGCATATATATATATATATATATATAAATTATTTTAATGAAAATATTTAACCTCAAAAGATACTACATCGTTATTATATTTTTACTACGTATGTCAGGTTAAATAAAAGTCCTACATATATATACACAATGTTAAAAAGAATAAAGGTGTGAAATAAGATATTAAACATGTAATTTAAAAAAAAAATTCTACTTTCGAAAAGGATGTAAAATGAATCAAAGCAATGTCTAGGATATTATGCTTAACTTAGCAAGGTTAAACACACTTCAGAAGATGAAATTTTAAAATAATGTAAATTTAACAAGTTGTAATCTAATTTATATTGCTTATATAAATGAAATTGATATTAAATATAATAAAAAGTATTAATTTCTACTTGATATATTAACGTAGAAAACATTTTTATAAAAATGTAAACATTAAAACTTTAATGCGAAAAGTAACTTATTTTTAAACATTGAATTTTATATTTTTATTTGACTTATACTTTTAAAATGTGTTATTAAATCTTTAAGTTGGAATCTTTTCAAGGTTGAGGAAAATATTATTTAAAATAAATTAAAACATTTTCAAGCATATTTAGTCAAAATTCAGCTATTTTAATGAAAATATTTTTATGCAACAGATACTGTATCCCTTAGTACATTTTTCCCAAGTATGTCATGTTAAATAAAATTTCTACATATATGTACACAATATTTTGTAAAAACAGAAGTATGTAAAGTAAAATATTTAACATGCAATTTAAAATAAAAAAACTTTTCTAGTTTCGAAAAAGATGTGAAATAAATCAAAGCAATGTCCAGGATATTACGGTTAAATCTAGCAAGTCTAAACGCACTTCAGAAAATGAAATTTTAAAATAAGGTAAGTTTAACAAATTGTAAACTAATTTATATATTCTATATTAATGAAATTGATATTAAATATTATAATAAAAATTATTAATTTCTACTCAATATATTGACTTTAAAAACATTTTTATATAATTGTAAAACATTAAAACTTGAATGACAAAAAGTAAATTACTTTTTAACATTGGATTCTATATTTTCATTTAGTGTACACATTTAAAATGTGTTACTAAATCATTTTTAAGTTGGAATCTTATAAATGTTGAGTAAATTATTATTTTAAATAAAGTAAAACATTTTCAAGTATATTTAATCAAAAATAAGCTATTTTAATGAAAATATTTAAACTCAAAAGATACTGTACCCCTTAGTATATTTTTACTACGTATCTCAGGTTAAATAAAATTTCTTCATTTATGTACACAATGTTTTGTAAAAAAAAGTTTAAATATGTGAAATAAAATATTGAACATGTAATTTAAAATAAAAAACTTTCTACTTTAAGAGAGGATAAGAAATAAATCAAAGCAATTTATAGGCTCTTATGCTTACATGTAGATAGTCTAAACGCACTTCAGAAAAGAAATGAAATTTAAAATAAGGTAAGTTTAACAAATTGTAAACTAACTTATATTGTTTATATTAATGAAATTGATGTTAAATATTATAATAAAAATATTAATTTCTACTTGATATATTGATGTTAAAACATTTTATAAAATTGTAAAACTTTAAAACTTAACTGGCGAAAAGCAAATTACATTTTAACATTTATACTTTTTTTAAGTTGTTTTGTTATGAAGGTTGAGGAAAATATTATTTTAAATAAAGTAAAACATTTTAAGGATATTTAATCAAAGTTCGGCTATTTTAATGAAAATATATAAACTCAGAATATACCGTACCCCTTAGTATATTTTTATTAAGTATGTCAGGTTAAATAAAATTTCTCTCTCTCTCTGTATATATATATATATATATATATATATATATATATATATATATATATATATATATATATATATATATATATATATATGTGTGTGTGTGTGTGTGTGTGTATACAATGTTTTGTAAAAAAGTTTAAAGATTTGAAATAAAATATTGAACATGTAATATAAAATAAAAAGAAATCCTTCCACTTTCCGAGAGGATGTGAAATAAATCAAAGCAATGTCTAGGATATTATGCTTAAATTTAGCAAGTATTAAATTACAGATCTTGAAAAGCAACGAGTTTTCGAAATGAGGTTTGACTCCTTTTAAAAGCAATACGAAGCAATTTCATTTAGTAATTTCATCATGTCTAAATGCAATTCAGAAAATGAAATTTTAAAAAAAGGTAAGTTTAACAAATTGTAAACTGAAATATATTGTTTATATTAATGAAATTGATATTACATATTATAATAAAAATATAAATATCTACCTTATATTGACGTTAAAAACATTTGTATAAAATTGTAAAGCATTAAAACATGAATGACGAAAAGTAAATTACATTTTAACATTGGATTCTATATTTTCACTTGGTATATACTTTTTTAAGTTGCAATGTTTTTAAGGTTGAGGAAAACATTCATTTAAATAAAGTAAAACATTTTCAAGCATATTTTTAATCAAAATTCAGCTATTTTAATGAAAATATATAAACTCAAAAGATACTGTACCCCTCAGTATATTTTTATTAAGTATGTCATGTTAAATAAAATTTCTTTATATATATACACAAGTTTTGTAAAAAAAGTTTAAAGATGTGAAATAAAATATTGAACATGTAATATAAAATAAAAAGAAAACTTTTTACTTTCCGAGAGGATGTGAAATAAATCAAAGCAATGTCTAGGATATTATGCTTAAATTTAGCAAGTATTAAATTACAGATCTTGAAAAGCAACGAGTTTTCGAAATGAGGTTTGACTCCCTTTAAAAGCAATACGGAGACATTTCATCTAGTAATAATGTTAATGTATCGTGTCAAGAAAGAAATGTGTAACGGAATTCCGATTTCTCTTAAAAATACCATGGAAAAGTAAACAATGGAGTCCTAAAGTTCTATTCTCTGATAAATGGGTGTGATTATATTGCTCTCTATTGGATTATATATTTTTTGTTCTCGATCTTGAGGTACCAATCGCACAACGTTCTCTTTATTTGATCTTGTTTATTGCAATTCTCTTTAGTTTCTACTCGAAGAGGCGAACATAGGAACATTTTGGTGAAATTTATATAGAGAGAGTGTTAAATTAAATACTTCCAGACATGTAATATTTTCTTCATTTTAGATATATTTATTCGTATGGGAAAATAGTTATTGCTTTAGATTACCTTGGAATCAAAACTTCTTTAGTTTCAAGCATTTCTAGGAATTTGATATTCTAGATTTTATCTTTAAATAATAAATCTTATTTTTAGTAAAAAAATTTAAAATAAGAAAAACTACACGAATATTTTTTACATATAAATATAAGAATAGAATTAAGTTTGTTAAATTACTTTGGCATCAGTGTTTAAACTTTATTATACAATTTAGTACTTCATTATGAGGAATATTTAGTAATACACTAATTTCTGATACGGCAGTTTTTTTATTTTACAGGTAATATTTGTTTATTTTAAATTCATAAGTATAATGCTATTTGAATATTTAAATAATTAAGAGGAAAATTAATAATGAAATGTAAAATGTCCTCCAATTTATGTTATTCATCATTACAATAAATTAAATATTTAGCATAAAATCTGTGTATTATATATTACGACCACAATGTATTAAACATAGATACAAGTACATACTTTTTATAATTGTAAGTTAAGCATCGACAAAAAAGGGACTGAAAGACATGTATTATGAAAGACATGTTTTGTTAGGACAACATAACGTAATATACCACCTTTGGTCTGAATGGAAAAGCTTCAGCTTCCCCGTAAATGATCTTAGTCAATATTCGTAGTTTAGAGTGTTTTAAACAATGGAATTGTGTGGAGAAGAAAGTGGAACATTTTGGTGAATTTTATATACAGATTGTTAAATTAAATACTTCCAGAGATGTAATATTTTCTTCATTTCAGATATATTTATTCGTAGGGGAAAATAGTTATTGCTTTAGATTACATTGGAATAAAAACTTCTTTAGTTTCAAGCATTTCTAGGAAATTGATATTCTAGATTTTATCTTTAAATAATAAATCTTATTTTTTAGTAAAAAAATTTTAAAATAAGAAAAAACTACACGAATATTTTTTACATATAAATATAAGAATAGAATTAAGGTTGTTAAATTACTTTGGCATCAGTGTTTAAACTTTATTATACAATTTAGTACTTCATTATGAGGAATATTTAGTAATACACTAATTTCTGATACGGCATTTATTTATTTTACAGGTAATATTTATTTATTTTAAATTCATAAGTATAATGCTATTTGAATATTTAAATAATTAAGAAGGAAATTAATAATGAAATGTAAAATGCTCTCCAATCTATGTTATTCGTCAAGTGGTACAATAAATCAAATATTTAGCATAAAATCTGTGTATTATATATTACGACCACAATGTATTAAACATAGATACAAGTACATAGTTTTTATAGTAAGCTAGGCATCGACAAAAAAGGGACTGAAAGACATGTTTTGTTAGGACAACAGAACGTAATATACCAACTTTGGTTTGAATGGAAAAGCCTTCAGCTTCTCCGTAAATGATCTGCGTTGATATTCGTAGTTTAGAGTGTTATAAACAATGGAATTGTGTGGAGAAGAAAGTGGAACATTTTGGTGAAATTTATATAGAGAGAGTGTTAAATTAAATACTTGCAGAGATGTAATATTTTCTTCATTTTAGATATATTTATTTGTACGGAAAAATAGTTATTGCTTAGATTACATTGGAGTAAAAACTTCTTTAGTTTTAAGTATTTCTAGGAATTTGATATTCTAGATTTTATCTTCACATCAAAAATTTCTTTTAATAAATCTTATATTTTAGTAACAATTTTAATACAATAACAACTATACGAATGATTTTTACATACGAAATAACAGTTAAGTTTGCTTAATTATTTTCACATCAGTGTTTAAGTTTTATTATAATATTTAGTGTTTCAATATGAGTGATATTTAGCATGTAGCATATAGCTCGTCATATGACGAGATCAATAAAAGTTTTAATTTTCTAGAATTGTAAAGTACCCTCTAAGGTAGGTATAAATATGGTTTGTTTCTTGGCTGAGAATTATCTGGTACATGCTCAATAACTTTTTTTACATTTACTGACGGTATGTTAGTTGACACATTTTATTTATTGTCATAATACGTGATAGAATGGACATCAGTGGTTTTAATATTGACAGTCATTATTTGGCGGTATATATGAATGATGTGCAAAATTTATCGAATCTATTGGAAACCGTGTTGTTAAGTATAAAAAACAAACGGATAAACAAATTTGACATGACGTCTTAGTGCTAGAAAAAATGTTAGTTTCACCTATTTATTATGTGATAAATTGATAAATGTAATCGCCTGCTATTAATAGGGGAAAATAAGGCTTGAAATAATGACATTTAAAGCTATTCGATGGGTGGATCTCAAACGTTTTAAAGACTCGTTTAGAATTTTGCTAAAACTGACTTATCAAGAATCCAATATATGCCTGTATCCATTCTAGGTCCAACCGCTACATAAATTCAAGGACAGTCAGACAGATAACTTAGGCTATTAATATACAAGGGATGCACTAGTTTCTGGTCTGACATTTTTGTATTTTACTTTTAATATATGTTTATTACAAGTGAAATTAAAAATGAAATGTAAAAATCCATCCAATCTGTGGTATTCATCATGCATTACAATACACTACATATTTACTATAAAAATTGTGTATTTTTTATTACGACTACAATGTATTAGACATAGATACAAGCACCTAGTTTTTATAGTATTTGTAAGTTAAGCATCGACAAAAAAGAAACTGAAAGATATATGTTTTGTTAGGACAGCAGAACGTTATATATCAACTTTGGGGTGAATGGAAAAGCCTTCAGCTTCCTCGTAAATGGTCAATGAAGATATTCATAGTTTAAAGTGTTTTGAACAATGGAATTGTGGGGGGAAGCAAGTGGATCAGCCGTCGGGAAAATTCAAGGGGATTTCTTTTTCCACTCCAGTCGGTTGTCAAGTTTTAGACCATTGAATAAATCTTAGGACAAAGAGTAAAGGAGGATGAAATGTACCCTCTTGAACCTAAGTTTCCTGTCAAGAAAGAAACGGTGAAAATGGATATTGAGTTGGACACTCCAGCTAGTAAAAAAGGCTTTTTCTTAATATTGCCGCAAAAAGGAACTTTGCTAACTAGCTCAGTGGCCTAATGGTCAAAGCACGAGATCCTGACAAGAAGTTTGTGGGTCCGATGGTCGCCATGGCGGTTGATCGAAAGTATGGATTTTTAATTTAAAAGTGTTATTTATTATTGCCTTATGTTCTCGAACTTTCTAGATTTTTCTTTAATAAAATGATAAGTAAATTAGTTATTTCTCGAATATTCTGTTCGGGTATAAAAGCTGATACCCACTAGTTGTAGGCAACGTCTCGATCTTGCAAGTTGCTACTTAGCTGCAATAAATTCGCCTGTTAAGTAAAACAGTGTACTCATTCGCATCTTCGTAACAATATTAGGGAGCTAAAGAATCGTATCTGAAGAGGCAACTATGCCCTTTACTTTTATATTTAATTATATGTTGAATAAACTCTTAATATATTGTTGTAGAAAAAGGGTGCTACTAAATATACTTCAATAATAGTAATTCGAAATAATCAATCTCGCCAAGTAATTTTTATCGATCGTTTTGAAATTTATATTTTAATATAATAAGCACCCATTTTCCAACTCCGAACCTGAGGAAGCTACAAAGGAGTCTTTTCCAAAGATGACTACACATTTCCCCTACACGATTATCGGATTGGTTGGTTTGGAGTGCTACGGTCTACTTTTTGCAACACGAGTGTTAATGAGACAGGGACCTACATCTTAAAGCCGATTCCGAACGGCTACGAACATCCATCCCACAGTGGGATTCGAACCCACGAACTCCGGTACCGAAGGCCAGAACCCTAACCAATCGGCCATCGTTCGGCATACGATTATAGGAAAATGGAATTTAATTCAGATAAAACATGTTACCAATACTTAGTATTTAAAACAGCATATATTAAGATTTTAAGAAATAAGCAAATGATTGATACTGAGTTACAAAACAGCTTATAGTGCATTAGAATACATGTCAGTCGAAAATAGTTACTTGATAATAAATCTAACTTGAATTAACTTGATGTTTTCAAAACGAAATAATACTTCTTATTTTAAGTGAAATTCTCTAATTATGACACAATTCTGAACTTCAAAAGTTCTCTTGTACTCTTCACTAAAATAATGCACAGATAACTAGTTTTGAAGTACAGGTATAAACTACAAACACTCATATAAATCCTCGAAACAACGATAGAAATGTGAATTAAAGTAAACTTTATACTAAAATGAGTTTTATCCTACAAATTTAATATATTTAATTCTTCTAACACTCATTTTATATGAATGTCAATAATTATCATTACATGTAGACACGGAAAAGCTCATATATTTACTTTCTTCTAAAAGTTTTAAGAAAGAAAAATCATAAAACAAGATTGGAAAATATTTTTCTCTTTATTTATTTTTCGAAACTGATCCTTCGTCTCTAATTTTTTATTTATTTTTTTATGTTTTTGAGTTACAAAGACTGCGTATGGGATAATTTATCAAACAGAATTTTTTCATTAGTATGACGCAAGAAATTCTTTTATTAGGATTTGATTAATTTTTTTCTTCTTATATTTATTTCTATCCTGTTTTAAAATCTTTTATGGTAGACTGAAATAAAAAAAACAGTCTTATCTGAAGCCTTTTACTTGAAAACAATTTACTACAACTGTTTACAAGAGAGTTTTATTTTTTTTCTATATATTTTTTTTCAATCGTAAGTACAACATTCCATTTATAAAAATACTCCAGATTGCACTCGTGATATCAAAATTAGAAGAATGAAACAAAACTGTTCTAATGCACTTTTTTTCGAACGACTGCTGGCTTTATGTTTTTGATAAAATTGAAAATGAATTTTATTTATGTAAATTTTTTTCTAAGTTTTAAATTGTCTGTTTTTGATTAACCTATCTCACATGAGATAGTTTTTATTTTGTATATAATCTATTATTCAATGGGGGAATTTTAACTGATTCATCTAAGAAATGTTTTACAAAGTGAAAAATACTGCATTTTAAGTGTTTTAATGTTATATATATATATATATATATATATATATATATATATATATATATATATATATATATATATATATATATATATATATATATATATATATATATATATATATATATATATTTAATTCTCATAAAAAAGGTTTAATGATTCACTGGTAGTGATAATACTTTAGTGTTGATGAGAAAGTTTTTCTTTAACTTAATGCTAACTACAGTAGGAGGAATAAATTTTTTCTTTTTATATTATAAACCATTGAAAGTTACCATATTGACATTATATAATTCAAATAGTAAATTAAACAATTGTTTGTTTAACTATTCAAAAGATGTCAACGGGACAAACTTCTCAATCTTCAAAATTAACTTTGGAAGATTTTGGAAGTATCGTTGAATACTAATACATGATTTAAACTAATGTTTTGAATATATTGGACATCTGCTTTTGCTGAAATATGAAAAACTAACAAACACAACATATGATGAAACCTTCCAGCTTATCTCTTGTTATTAATGACTTTGTATCTTTCAACACTGTGCAAGCTAAAGTACGGTAATTTCATTGACATTTTGGTTATATTTAATGAAAAGTTAAAAGATTAAGTTAATGAAATTTTAACTTTTCTAAATTTGAAAAAAGAATAAAACTGGAAAATATTTTAGATTTTTTTTTGTGATTATTGTTGCTAAGTCAAATATAAATCAAAATATTGATGAAAATATTTTATAGTAGTTAGTAATTTCTTGGAGCTTGCAATATAATCCATAATAAAATGGTGATTTCACAATTTTACTTTAAATTTTAAAACATTTCAACAATAAAAACTTCGATATTCTTTACTATACAGTAAAATATGGAAGAACCTTATTTTTATAGGAAATGACTAAGTAAGAATTGCACAATTTTCATTTTTATAACTGTTTTTAAAAGTTTAATGATTGTGCTTACTTTTAAAATAATATTATGAATTTATAAATCGCTTTTTATATATTTTATAGAATATTAGAGGTTACTGAGCACGAAATTTGAAATGTTTAGTACATTAGTCCATAGTTTTTTCTTACTTAAGAGTTTTCTTTTCGTAATATATAATTTTGCATTTTTAATAAAATAGCTAAGAAATTTTATTACTAAATATATTATTTGGAATGAAATAGTTATAAAAACTTGCATTTTGAAATTTTAAATATAATTTGGAATAATAGTTTTTGAGTAATTATATAAAAAAACAGTAAATGCTGATATTTTTATTATTTATAATGGGAAAAGGTAAGTGATTATTAGAAACAATGCATTACATTTCTTTTTCTTTATATTCTTTTAAGCGTAATGTGTAAGTAAGAATAGATTAACCCTGATTATAAAATGTTCATTTTTAGCTAGTTAACGAAAAGTTTTAAATTCATTTTTATTTTTTTGTATTGCTAGAATTTTAAATATCTCTTAAAACATTTTTAACATGCATTTAATTTTGAGGAACAGAATAATTATACTGCAAAAAATATTTCTTCACTTTTTGTCTGTTTTAAAATTGTTTAATGCTTTGCAAAAAATATATTCAGAAACGTTTCTCACTATAGACCGATTAATTAAACATTTATGTAAAAAAATTAAAACTATAAAAATATATTTCAAAACATGTTTGTTTAAAAATCGTATAACATAATAGAAATATGTTAGTATAACGTCTTCTGAGAATTTAAAAAAAAATATTTCATAAGACCTAAAAAAGTCTTAATAAGATAGTAGAAAAACTTTAATTCTTTGATAAATTGGAAAATATCAGCGTGATGACCAAGTGTAAAGAGATTGTAGTTTATTTATATATTAGGAGGCAACTAAAATAGTTGACTTTACAGTTAACTTTACAGATACTAAACTAATTGCTACTCGATATCAATAGATTAAATTCCAGTGATATTTCACTTTCGTTATAAGGATGATATTATAAGGATGATATTATAAGGATGATTTCAATACTAATTATGTCCTTCACGATTGC
This sequence comes from Pardosa pseudoannulata, assembly GCA_032207245.1. Lineage (NCBI taxonomy): Eukaryota > Metazoa > Arthropoda > Arachnida > Araneae > Lycosidae > Pardosa > Pardosa pseudoannulata. The sequence continues at coordinate 130,007,808 of CM063510.1, forward strand.
TATTTGTTCACTGTAATTTACTAGGAGAGGTTAGTATGAGCTATGAGCAGATTGCAGAGATCAACCTCGTATAGTGCAGTGCAAAGGATTTCTGAATCTTCTGCATTTTATATAAGGATTTATTAGTGTTATGTACTTTATGGATTATATTTGTTAATTATTTTTCTTATCCAAGAATGTTTATTAAAGTAAATGATCTTAAATTATTATTATATATAAAGTAGAATATTAAATTCCAATAAGTTGGAAAATGTCAGCTTGATGACCGGGTGTAAGGAGATAGTAGCTTATATATATATATATTAGGAGGAAACTAAAATAGTTGAGTTACAGTTAACTTTACATATTCTAAATCAATCGCTACATGATACCTATAGATTAAATTCCAGTGATCTTTCACTGTCATTATAAGGATGATTTCGATATTAATTATGTCCTTCACGATTGTTATTTGTTCACTGTAATTTACTAGGAGAAGCTAGTATGAGCTATGAGCCGACTGCAGAGATCAACCTCGTATAGTGCAGTGCAAAGTATTTCTGAATCTTCTGCATTTTATATAAGGATTTATTAGTGTTATGTACTTTATGGATTATATTTGTTATTTATTTTTCTTATCCAAGAATGTTTATTAAATTAAATGATCTTAAATTATTATTATATATAAAGTAGAATATTAAATTCCAATAAGTTGGAAAATGTCAGCTTGATGACCGGGTGTAAGGAGATAGTAGCTTATATATATATTAGGAGGAAACTAAAATAGTTGAGTTTTACAGTTAACTTTACATATCCTAAACTAATTGCTACTCGATATCAATAGATTAAAATTCCAGTGATATTTAACTGTCGTTAAGGATGATATTATAAGGATGATATTATAAGGATGATTTCGATATTAATTATGTCCTTCACGATTGTTATTTGTTCACTGTAATTTACTAGGAGAAGCTAGTATGAGCTATGAGCCGACTGCAGAGATCAACCTCGTATAGTGCAGTGCAAAGTATTTCTGAATCTTCTGCATTTTATATAAGGATTTATTAGTGTTATGTACTTTATGGATTATATTTGTTATTTATTTTTCTTATCCAAGAATGTTTATTAAATTAAATGATCTTAAATTATTATTATATATAAAGTAGAATATTAAATTCCAATAAGTTGGAAAATGTCAGCTTGATGACCGGGTGTAAGGAGATAGTAGCTTATATATATATTAGGAGGAAACTAAAATAGTTGAGTTACAGTTAACTTTACATATTCTAAATCAATCGCTACATGATACCTATAGATTAAATTCCAGTGATCTTTCACTGTCATTATAAGGATGATTTCAATATTAATTATGTCCTTCACGATTGTTATTTGTTCACTGTAAATTACTAGGAGAAGCTGGTGGGAACTATGAGCCGACTGCAGGGTTCAACTTCGTACAGTGCAATGCGAAGGATTTCTGAGTTTTATGTTATATAAGGATTTATTAGTGTTATGTACTTCATGGATTATATTTTTTTATTTATTTTTCTTATCGAAACACGTTTATTCAATTAAATGCACTTAAATTATTATTATATATAAAATATGATATTAAATTCCAATAAATTGGAAAATATCAGCTTGATGACCTGGTGTGAAGAGATTGTAGTTTGTTTATGTATTAGGAGGAAACTAAAATAGTTGACTTTACAGTTATCTTCACAGATCCCAAATCAATCGCTACGCGATACCAATAGATTAAATTCCTGAGATCTTTCACTGTCATTATAAGGAAGATTTCAATATTAATGGTGTCCTTCACGATTGATGTTTGTTCACTGTAAATTACTAGGAGAATCTAGAGGTATAATCCAAATGCAGGGATCCACCTCGTATAATGCAATACAAAGGATTTCTGAGTCTTATGCATTTTATATAAGGATTTATTAGTATTATTACTATGGATTATTAGTATTATTAGTATTTATTACTATGGATTATATTTTTTATTTTTTTTCTTCTACAATAATGTTACGGATTTACATGTAAAAATGTTAATGTATGTCTTGATGATGGTGTGAAGAGATTGTAGTTTGTTTATGTATTAGGAGGAAACTAAAATAGTTGACTTTACAGTACTTCAACAATTAAATTTCAAGTGGTTCAATATGAAACAGAATATTTTTCTAATGTAGTAGGAAGAATATACAACAATGCCTTCACGATTGACTGTTTGTTCACTGTAAATTACTAGGGGAATGCGGATAATCCAAATGCAGGGAAGAATAATGCATACAAAATTTGAGTCTTATGAAAAGAAGAATTAGTATTAAGTATGTGTTATTAGTATAGTATTGAACTTAGGATTACATGTTTTATGTGTCATGCCCTAAAAGAGAACACACATTAAAAATGTTGATGTATGTTTGTGATTATATTTTATGAAGCTATATTGTTAGCAGAAATTACTAAAAAAAATACAAATAGAAACGTTATTCTAGTCAAATTCATACAATTAAATTTCATTAATATTAAATATAATATTTTTAATTAAGTAGGCAGAATATACAACAATCCTAGGACCATACTGTGAACAGTAGTAGCTTGAGGAATGCGGAAGGCGTGAGCAAGAAGGACCTTTGAAAATTAGAAGCGGTGAGAAAGAAAGACCTAAGCGTTTTGTCTACTATACAGGAATAGATTGAACTTAGGACCACGCACATGTTTTATGTGTCATGCCCTAAAAGAGAACACACATTAATGAACACTTGATATCTGTCTTCGGAGAAATTTTTGAAGCTATATTGTTAGCAGAACAAATTACTAAAATTCAAATACAAAAATATGCAAATATTCTAATTACCAAATCATACATAGAAATTATTAATATAATATTTATTTTAATTTCTGTAGGCAGAATATAGAACAATCCTAGAACCATACTGTGAACAATTGTAGCTTGAGGAATGCGGAAGACGCGAGCAAGATGGACCCTTGAAATTTAGAAGCGGTGAGAAAGAAGAAGACCTAAGGGCTTTGTCTACAAACTCCACAGGTATATATTGAACTAAAGACCACGAACCTGTTTTATGCTCTATGCCGTAAAAGAGAACACCAATTAATAAACACTCCATATCTGTCTTTGGAGAAATTTTTGAAGCCTCATTTTTAGAAGAAAAAATTACTAAATTTCAAATACAAAAATATGGAAATATTCTATTTACCAAATCGTAAATAGAAATTACTAATATAATATTTATTTTAATTTCAGTATAAAATAACTGAACATAAAGCATGTAAACATCCAGGCATGGTAATCGAATACATTATTAGCAATCTATGCAAAAATAAGCAATAACTCTTATCGTAAGTACATAAATGCAAAATGTTACTTTGATTTTTTACTTTAGGGTACAATAACTAAATCTGAACATTTTTAGCATTCATACACAGTAAGCGAATATAGTTATGGTAATCATATACATAAATAAGCAAAAACAATATATGGCCATATCATAGATACAAAATGATATTATTAGATCTTAATTAAATTTTTAGAGTAATAGTTAATATGATAGGCACTTAATTTAACTCTTATGAATGAAACATATTTTTAATAAACTCTTCAGGAGCCTATACATCAACTTTCATTAAAAGTGAAATACCTTTTAAGAGCATGAATTATTCATTAAGTGTATACATTTTAAAAATTGCAAATATAAAACCTGCATTCCTTACTTTTAAACACAATTTCGAATCTAAATAAGAGGAAATAATGTGATTAGTACGGAAATAAGAATAAATATAACTAAGTAAATTATAATATTTTAAATTATTATTGAAATACATCTATAAAGCTACATCATGTAATAAATTAAGTATTTTCTATGCAATGTCAATAGAGTTATAGGGTAGGAACTATTTTCACTGAGTATATTACACCGGAATTCGAATGAATGGGTAACTATAATAAATTATTACTCAACAAAATTTCTTAGAATTCACTCCAACTAAGGTCCCATTACCATAACAATCTTAGGACACACTACATCTGTTCTAGATGCGAATAAAAAGCCTAAAAGGAAAAAAAAAGAAAAAAAAAGAATTATAAGACGAAGTAACTAATACATTATGATGGCCTTTCAGATTTTGCCTTACAGTTAATAAATAGGGATGCTATCTCAATTATACTGAAATTAAATATTTATATATAACATTTATATGGTGCCGCACATTAAAACACGATTATTAGAGCTGATTTAATAAAGATTCTTTATACAGTATATTTAAATGTTGATAAATTAGTGCAGCAATTTTATATTTGAAGTCATTAAATTGTCAGTAATTCGTGTGTGACTTGAACATAATCAGAAATAAATGATTAGAAGTTAAAAATTTCTTAAAAAGAAGTTAAAACGGAAATACGACTAATCAAAAAAGTTTTTTTTTTAATTTTTTCAAGCATTGATATTGCATTATTATATTCTTTTAGAGAGTTAGAATATTCTGAATACAATATATGATAATTAAGAGTGCAAACGTTGATACCTGTACGACAAACTGTGTGGTTTTCTATAAAGAAGAAACAAATTTACACACTTGCATGCCCAAAACATAGTCACATATATATGGATGTGCGAGTGCCATAATATTTTAACATAGTAATCGCTTTTAAATTCCATTTAATTTCTGTATAAAATGGTTCATGATTTTATACTTAAAACACAATTATTTATCCAGCTGTATGAGCATATTTCTTCAATTTCAATTAATCTGTTAGAGAGCATTAAGTCATCCCGATAAATTCATTGAAAATTAGCAATCTATAGAACATTTTATCTAACTATCCACGCTTGTATGATATCGTCATACTGTGACTAAATATATGACATCTATCTGACTAAAGCCTCAGTTGCCAGCCATTTTTCTGCTTGCAATTTGTCCTTGGACCTCAGAGCACTGAATATCATCAGACAAAAACAACATGTCAAAATCTGACTCTGAAACTTAATTGTTTTGAATAACATTTCTTCGTAACTGCACCAGTTGGGATTCCTTAAATTCATTAACCGAAGCCCTCCTACCGCAAACAGCCGATCAATGCGATAGCAACAAAGCCGTCATATTCCAGGTAACAGTTTTGGCTCCCACAATAATTCGTATATTCACCGTAAATCACCAGTTTATAGTCCGTTCAAAAATACGCCAAAAAAAGGAACGAACAGTTAATCAGCTCCAGTAATTTCACAATTTCCCCAGGCATCCTATCACAGTTTGGCATTGTTGTTTTGGTATTTACACGTGGTCATCCTTTATTAATAGACATATAATATAATATTAATCCATTGAAAATTTTACAGTAATGGAAACAAATATATAAAGTAACAATAAATAATTACATAACAATGAAAATATATTATTTACAGAATATGAGCAGAATAGGCACTACTTCGAGAGTAATTCAAAAAGAGAGTAATATAAGATATAATATAAGGAGAGTAATATATCATCATACTGTGCGTACGCACAGTACGGTAATTCTATGTATGATCATCCCTGTTATTAAAGAATTAAGGATAACGATCAATTTGTTAAATTCTTTCGGAAAAAAAGATGATAATCTATGTGAATTGTCAAACAGGCTATTCACTACATACTCACACATGTGTATATGTATACGTATACGTATATGTATATATATATATATATATATATATCTATCTATCTATATCTATATATATATATATATATATATATATATATATATATATATATATATATATATATATATATATGCAAATGTATATGCATATCTATATCTATCTATATATATATATATATATATATATATATATATATATATGCATATGTATATGCATATGTATGTATATATATATATATATAAACTAAATGAGGTATAAAATGTAAGATATTAATTTGTTATGGTAATCGCGAAACTTCTACTGCAGGAGCTTTTCAATTTGATATTATTCTTATCTTTAAAACAAGTTAAAACTAAAAGTATTTAGATACATAAACGAGTAAAACAATTTAACACATAGAAAAAAATATTGAGATTATAGGTATAACGAACTGCATCATTTTTACCTTAATAGATTCAAATAATTATGCCTTGGGGAATAGGATCTGATAAACTATCTTCTGCAGGAAAACTGTAAGAATTTTTTTTGTACTTTATTAGTGTGATGTTAATTCGAAAGACAATCTACGACAAAACCGTAATCAATTGTAGATAGAGTAGTTCCTGATTAAAAAAAGTATTATGATAAAAGTATGTAATTACCTTTCCAGACCCCGAAATTTTTCACTGATACATACTAAGATAACTTAAAAAATAAAGAGTTCCAATTATCGTACTCCTCTAAGTTAATTATAGCAACTGTACTTACGAATTGCTGTAATTAGTTTTTAATCAGCAAATATTTATGAATCTTTATTATTCAAATGCCAAACAGTTTTTTTTAACATGGATGAAATTCCAGAGCTAAATTATATGTTTTTTTTATTCTGCTTTTAAGTTTGACAGATTTTGTAACTGATAAAATTTTCAGCAAAAAACAGCTTCCATTAATTGCTGAATACATTAGCATAACATAATTAGAGGAAGAAGAAAAAGTCGTTTCAGGGGACCAAATTTTAATTTTCACAATGCATGGTATTTAAATCGCTTTCAAAATGATAAATATTGTTTAGAATTTATAATAAATAAAAGATATAAAATGTGATAAATTAGTGTGTAATTTTCTACTCTGAATTAAGTTTTGATAGCAAGAGCTCGGAGATAAGTTATTAAGGGAAATACTCATTTCTTTCCAACTTCAGATATATGGGACTGAAGAATTTGAATGTAATAATATAAACTTATTTTTGAAATGTACTAAATTACCTCTTACTGGAACTAAAATACTGGAGAAAACAACCTTTAGAAACATAGATAAGTAGTTAGATAATAACGATAGAAAAATTTTATGACTTAGTAAGTCAAGGACTTACTCAGTCATAATAATTTCCAGTGCATCGAGAGGATACAAATGAGTCTTTGGATTACACTGTGTTTTGGTTTGTGAGTGCTACGGTCTACTTTTTGCAACACGAGGGCTAATGAGACCGGGGCCTACTGCTTAAAGCCGATTCCAAATGGCTACGAACATCCATGCTATAGTCTGATTCGAACCCAAGAACTCCGATTCCGAAGGCCAGCAAAGTAACCGTTCGGCACATTGTGTTTTGAAAATTGCCGTATATCCATACATTTGCAGAATTTAACTTTATGTTAATTTAATATTCAGTTAATAAACTTTATATTTATTTTTTGTACACTACTTTTGTTAGAGAATCCATATAATGTATTAGACATCCAAATTACCAATTTCTCTTTTTAATTAAATAAAAGGCATAAAATGAGGTAAACTGGTGTGTAATTTTCTGCTTTAAATTAAATTTTGATAGCTAGAGCTCGGAAGATAAGTTATTAAGAAAAATTGTCGTTTCTTATTAACTTTAAATGTATGGGACTGAAGAATTCCAGTTTGATAATATAAACTCGTTTTTGAAATGTACTAATTACTTCTTACTGAAAACAAACAATATTTAGAATAAAAAATAACTCTTGACTTAGACAGTCATAGTAACTTCCAATGTATTGAGAGGCTACAAAAGAGACTTTTGATTACAATGTGTTTTAAAAATTATGCAGACATTTGCAGAATTTCCAGGGAATTGAATTTGCAGGGCATTTCCAATGTATTGAGAAGCTACAAATGAGTCTTTTGATTACAATGTGTTTTAAAAAGTATGCCGATATTTGCAGAATTTAACTTTATGTCACTTTAATATTCAATTAATCATCTTTATAGTATATTGTTTTTCAAAATACTTTTGTTAGAGAATACATTCAATGTATTATACATTCAAATTACGAATATCCCTTTCTAAAATTCAGTAATTTTAACTCTTGGTTGATATTTGAGAAAAGAAATTTTTTTAATATGCAAACAAATGAAAACTAGTACTGATCTAAGGACTGGAATAAATAATATCTTAGTTTTTATTTTTATTAAAGTTTCTTTTTATAAATTTAATATAAGAAGTTATCTTTGAGATAGTCGGATCTATTGAATAAAGTAATTGAAGGCAGTTCATAAATACCTTTCGAATGTGTCTTTCATAGAAAAGACTGTGTGGTTTTTTGAAAATAAAAAATCATTAAAAATGATCTGTTATCACAAAAAAAAAAAAAAATTCCGCGTTCAAATTTCAGGAGAGATATTTCTTATTTACCCACTGAAGAAGAAATTCCGGCAAGTTCTACTAATCACTTTAATCTCTTGGTATTGCCCGTGAGATCTTCCGAGATGCATACGGTCGATTATTTTCTACTAACAGCCAACAAATGTAAGTAGTATTTTTAAATCAATTGTAATAGTGTCTGTAATAGTTAATCCTTTATTAATTCTATTGTTGAAAAAAAAATTAGAATCATCTACATTAGAATTGCAATAGTTTGGTGGAGATTTTAAAGAGTGGCTCTATTTTTGAGGCCAATGATAATAATGAAAATGTAGAAGGATTTTAAGTATATTGAATTTATACTTCTAAAGGTCAAGTTAAATTTCTTTCGTATTGAATACTATTTAAACATTAAAAGGGTATTGCGGAATGATAAAAAATAAATAAAGATTTTACAAGAAGAACCAAAGTACGATGGGAAATGTTTCCTTGTAGGGAAAAACATAGATTAATAATAAATAATCAATGGCAAAATGTATTATCTAAAAAAATCTAAGCAAGAAAGTTGTTGTTTTTGTTTCTAAAGCCACTTGGACAAGCCAAACACGTGGGCGAAAGGCCTGAAGAATTAAGGCAGGCATGCCCAACCCATGGCACATGGGCCGCATGTTGCCCATTTAAAAACTTTTTGAGGCCCATTTGAAATTTTCAACTGTCTATCTAGTTTTAGTCATTTTGACTATATACAGTTGAAACATAGAATAGAACATCGAAACATAGAGTAGTAAAAACAAATTGTCGCAGCAGGTTGGTTGATAAAAACATGACCAATCAGCTACGATACAAGTCGACTACATTATGCGTTGGTATTAACAAAATTTCAGGTGAAACAAAAACAAATCTCACATTAATTTTAAAATAATACATGCGTAGTGCTTGTGAATAAACTGCAATATATATTTATAGTATATATATAATAATAATATTTTAACCCTCATGATTAGAGAGGAAGGTAAGTTGTTGGAGCAGATTATAAATACAGTATAGTTAATGTTTATTGTCGTTGTAGTTATGATATAAGTATAACACAACTTTTATGTACAGTCTCAGCAGACATTGCAAAAATGCATATTTTGAATATTGCACGATAATTTGTTGTTTTATTTTTATATGTGCTGCCCACCTCAATTCAGTGAATTGTTTTTTGAGACCACCAACCGATTTGGTTTGGTCACTCCTAAATCAAGTTCAAGGTGTTTGTCTTTCATTTGACTAGCACCACTAGGGCAAAAAATGACTTTGTTCAGTAGGTCCTTGCAGTTTAGAAGCAGGAACCAAGTAGAAGATCGCAGAGATTGGTCTAAGAGCCCCAGAGGTACCGTTTGAGAACAAGAAAGACTTGTAACCCGCTAAATATTTGACTTGCCCCAATCACCATTAACGAACATAGTGGATCTTAGACCTTCTAGAGACCTTCTCTTAGACCTTCTAGACCCGCAACACTCCAGTTAAGAAACCGTTGCATTTACCAACTGAGTTATCATGACTCAAGCACGAAAACAAAATATTAAGGAAAAATATCAAGTTTATGATGTAACAGAATATATTATCCTAATATCATGGAAAGAAAAATATGCTTTTACAATTACATTATTCTATTTTCTATCGATATTTTTAATGTAAATTCAACTGTTTTGAGGGAATATGATTAAACACTTTTTTATAATAAATATTTGAGTCTTTAAAATAGAACTTAATGTATATGTTTAAATATTTATACTTTAAAAAATAAAACATAGCAATAATAGTTTTTATTACAAATATATTTCTAGATCTTTTTTACATAAACTAATTTTTGTACACAAGACGCTAAATCATAATAAAATAAAACACATTTGAAAGAAATGTAATTCTAAATTTCCTTTTACATAATGCAAATGTTGCACTTAACCTCTAAATGCACGTAAACCCCTTACTGAAAAAAACGAAATAGACGTATCTTCAAAAGGCATCTTCTTTAGCCGTGTAAAATATATTTCATTACTGCAGTATTATTTCTCTTTTCTCATCGAAAGAGATTATTAATTTAAGTGCATGTATTTCTGAGAGACGCGTAAGTCTTAGGAACAAAGAATTTTTAAAAAACATTCTGCATATGCTCTCAGATAAATTAAATAAATAAATAAGTGACTTAATATAAAGAGATAGACACATAAATGAAAACATTCCTCTCGGGATATGCAGTTTTTTAAACAAAATGCATACTAAGTAATTTAGTTATAAACCAACATTTTATGAAAACTTGTTTTTATTCAAAGAAATTGAGAAATATATAACTTCCAGACAAAGCATGATATAACTATTCAATTTTCAGATATGATTTTTTCCTAAATAATATATTTTATGACAAAATTAAAGTAATTTGTAAAAAAAAATCTTTAAAATAACTTTTAAATGTCAAACATATTACATCACAAAAATAAAATGAGTATTACGAAAATTATTATTTTAGGGCTATTTAGTGTTATATTAAATTTATTAAATATTTATGATATAAAATTGTATAATTTAAGTTAAAATATTTAAATATATTATATTTCAAATGCAAATAAAATTAATTAATTGAGTCTTTTTGATTTTTACTACACTGATATTTTCAAATCACATAGCACTCATTTTGCCACTTAAGTTACCTAAAGAAGTCATTTGAAGTAGTACTGGACATGTTTCTGTCCATAGGCTTCCTGCATTGAAGTTAAACTGCATAAGGATTATTTACACTCAAGTTCAAAAATAAAAGTTTGCCTATTTTGTGAAATTTAATGAAAAAAAATTATAAGTGTAAAACCACTTCTTTATACCAAATGATGAAAGTCGAATACGAAAGCGTAAACGTGTGTGTAAGTGGGGGAAGTACATGAACAGGCATTATAAGTATGCTTCACGAAGCACACATTCCGTTAGCTACCATAGCTCACCGAATTCCTTGTTATTTTTCTTTAACAACATATTACATTCAAGTTATTAGATTAAAAATGAGTAACCTGTAAAATTTAAGATAAGGGGTTTGTTGGGGAAACTAGAAGCAAACCAGTCTCAAGTCTAGATTTGTAGAGTTCAGTTAAACGCCCAGTGTTGTGTGTAACTTGTAGAAACAGGTCCAGAACACTGAATACATTCCATAAAAAGCCTGTGAAAAGTCTTATAAGAGCCACGATGGCCGGAAAAGAGAGTTATTTTTCCATTAGAGGAAGGCCTTGCAGAGTTGCTACATCTGTTTAGCTCTCTTGTGAGTTGTATGCGACAAGAGGATTCTTATGAGTGACTGTTTCCAGAAGATCTCGTGAGAGAAAGTTAATTGTATAAAACCTGCTATTTCTGTTCCACTACCGACAGGAGAGTCAATTTAGCATGGTGCAGAGAGTAGAGAATATGGTATGTGGATCAATAGGAAAACGTTTTCTTCATTGGGAAATCCCGGTTTAATCAGGGTAACAGATTTAAAGTTTAAAAGAACCTGAAATAGAACAAACGTAAGCTAAAACCATGTATTACCGGGATATTGTTTAGAAAATTTTTTAAACAATCTTTTTTTATTTACTTTAAGCAACAGAAAAATAGAATAAAATAAAACTTTTAATTTTAGGGTCTTTTCTTTTCGAAAGCTGTTTCCCCTTGGGAAGAGCAAGAAAAAGTTCAACGAAAGGGATTTAAATGGTGTTTATAGTTAGAAGCGTAAATGAGTGGGGGCAGTATGTGAACATGCACTATTAAAGAGCGTGACGGAACACACATTTCGTTAGCTAAGATAATTCCCCAAATTTCTTGTTATTTTTCTTTAAAATAGATTACATTCAAATTATTAGATTAAAATAAATAACCAGTAAACTTATAGGTAAGTTGATTGTTGAGAGGGTAGTAGCAGGACAAGCTCATGTCTAGATTTGTAGAGAGTTCTGTTCAACACCCAGCGTCTTGTGTACATTATAGAAACAGTTCCAGGACACTGAATACATTTCAGAAAAAGCCTGGGAAAAGTCTTTCAAGAGCCATGATGGCCGGAGAAGAGAGATATTTGTCCATTATAGGAAGGCCTTGCAGAGTTGCTACATCCATTTAGCTCTCTTGTGAATTGTATGCGACAAGAGGATTCTTAAGAATGACTGTTTCCAAAGACCTCGTGAGAGAAAGTTAATTGTAAAAAACCTGATATTTCCATTCCACTCCGAAAAGGAGAGTCGATTTAGCAGGATGAAGAGAGCATAGAAGATGGTATGTGGATCAAAGGGAAAACGTTTTCTTCATTTGGAAATCCCTGTTTAATCCTGGTAATAGATTTGAAGTTTAAAAGAACCTGGAATAGAACAAACTTAAGCTAAAAGCATGTATTACCTGGATATTGTTTAGAAACATTTTTTAAACAATCTTTTTTTATTTACTTTAAGCAACAAAAAATAAAATAATTTTGCACATTATACAGCTATTTTAAATTATCCTTATTTACTATTTTATTCGGATTTTCATTTTTAGTTATGCACATATACTACTATTTATAATAAATCTACTCTATAAAAGAAATTTCTTTAAATACAATAAGATATTGAAATGAAGTTATTTGGTATCCACAACTTCTGTACAGTGGTAATATTCATTACCATTCCTCTATATGCATTATAAGAACTTACACGTGTCACACCTTCACCCCCCCGGTCTAAAAATGAAGAAACTCTTTTACCACATTAGCGGTTTTGTGATAATTGATACACTGAGAAATTCAGCAGTTAAAACTTGCATATTTATTCTTCATATTCCTTCAGGCGTATCGTTGAACTTAGGAAATTAAGCTACCTTTAATTATAGTGCCTCTTCTTTTCGAAAGGTGTTTCCCCTTGGGAAGAGCAAGAAAAAGTTCAACGAAAGTGATTTAAATGGTGTTTATAGTTAGAAGCGTAACTCAGTATTCAACCAAAACCTTACTTTCTAGAAAATAACTCCCAAATTGCCGTTCCAAGAAATTTATCTATATGCTCAAGAGTACTTTTAAATACTCTTTCAAAGAGTGTTAGCATAACTCGGTAATAATTTCATGTTTCTCGAGAAATTTCTTCACTTTTAACAATGTTCTACATTGTATGTATACATTACAACTTGGATTTATTGAAACGTTACTGGATATTTATTTAATGTTTTATTATTTTATTTGAACAGATAATTATACTAATTGAAAAGTTTACAAAACTTAATTAAAGAAGAATTCGATAATTCTACTTTTTAATTAGCACATATAATACTAGCTGCAGTCTGACCTGAAGGGCAGAATCAAAACGTAAGTAGAAAGTGGTTTAGAGTTTATTAACAAAACAAATTCGTTAAGATTTGTAACAGTAAATTTCTAAACATTAAAGTGAATTTGACAATTCATAGCAAATAACTAATAATTTCAAAGTGGTTTATTGGGGTCAAGATTTTCTAAACGGAATTTGTTATGAAAGTATAATGGATAGTGGCAATTACATTTTTTCTGTTCTTACTATTTACATTTATAATACTGTTATGCAAAAGTTGACTATGAAAATTAATTATAACATTTGTTAAAACTTTGTCTAATACTAAATTTTACGTTTCCCAAATCACAGTTTTTTTCTTTTTTTAACAGAAACAATTATGTTTATATTTACAATTTACATAACATAATTATAATATTTGTTAAAACTTTGTCTAATACTCAATTTTACGTTTCCCAAATCACATTTTTTTTCTTTTCTTAACAGAAACAATTATGTATATATTTACAATTTGTATAAGATTAAAAAATAATTAAAACGAAACTAATATTGAAAACTGAAACTTTTCACACTAACAATGAATATAAAATATCTAATTGAGAGTCTTACATAACTCAAAATATAACTTCTAATTTTGTTAACTGTAACAGCCATAAATATATTTACATCTTTCAAGAGATTAATAAATAATTAAAACAAAGAAATGATGTTAACAAAACTTATTCCAAAATCTCATTTTAATTTATTTACAATTGCATCAGTTCTGAATATGTTCATAAACTATACATAAAGGATTATTTTATCTAATTTGTTTTTTTGTAATATTTATTTCCGTGAAATCATTCCAATTTTTTAACAAATATTTCAATCTCCCATTTTTACTTAAAACATAAGATATTTTTATACTACATTTATTACTCTTAAAAATATGTAGAATTCTTTCATAAAAATTGTGATTAATTATCTTTTGTATATTTTATAAAACAAACCTGAAGAGATAAAAATTCTATAAAATATTCTAGAGATAAATTAATAGGTTTTCAAATGTGATTATTTTATTATTTTTTTAATAATAGTGCTATTGAAATAAATATTATAGTATACATATTTGTTTCTTACTGGAAATTTATTTAATATAACTCTGGTAAAGAACTAAAGCAGCAGTTAAAATAAGATTTTTTTTAGTTTCCTTTTTTCAGTAATAACTATAAGGAAGATATTTTCCAGATAAGTTGGTACATCTGTCATAATCATCGATTTGAAACTATTTGTCATTCTATGCAGTAGCTTGTTGACCTGATAAGACATGAAGATAATTGATGAGAAGGCCTTTCATATCGTGCAGATATACTAAATATTATTGAGTAAGAGCCCCATAGATAAAAATCCAATAATATTTTTGTTCTTTAATAGATCTCAGAATTAAGGATTGTAACTCAGATTTTTAAAACTAAACAAGCATAACATTTCCATGTAAAAAATAGTTTTTGTCCATGATAGAAACAAACTTGGTTTATTTGCTTTGTTTTCAAAACTGATTTGGTTTTATTTAATGAAAAGTAAATCAAGCTTCAGTTCATTGCTAATACAATTTAATTTCACTTTCAAACTATAAAATTAATTTAATTTGAAAATTGAAAACAATTTGTGAATACCTAGCATGGATGTTGGCTGCCGGTCTGTGGTGAAGAAGCCGACATAGTGTCAAGGCCGGCCGTGAGTCTAGTGGTATTTTAAATAAAACTAACTCTTTCTGCTGAATTTGTTTATTATAATATTATTAAAAATGTGACTGGCATATGCTATGTTACATGGTATTTGGGCTATGATGCCAAAGGAATCACACTAGGTTGAAGATCTATCAAAATGGCGTCTTAGGAAAAAATGGTGCTCGAAACTCTTTCTGAAGATCCCAAGCTCCAAGCGTCTTCCTCTGAGCTCTCTCTCCGAAGGGGTCAGCAGATCATCTAAAAAAAAAGTTCTTTGGGGAGCGTTGCTGGGCCGAAGCGGGCTACTCCGCGGTTAGCAACCCCTCTTGACCAATAGGGTCGAAGGAGGGTCACTGCGCTTTCACCTCTAGGTTGCTTTCGCTCAGGCTGGTTCAACTGTAACTCCTTTGTTACACTCCCTCCCTCGGAAGCGAAAAAAATTCACCAAAGGATGACTCGTTGCACCACTGGAACAGCTAGTGAAACTCCTTTTACTGTAAAACATCTTGTATATATGTAAAATACATATTCCAAAAAAATCTTCGGCCCCTTTTTAATTCTATATTATTCAAGTTTGCATTCAAAATTTACATTAGTAAAATTATGATTTGTTTATATACACATTTTTTTTAATACTTAGAATTAATTGCATTCAGAGGGAGATTTCAAACCCTCTTGTACGAAACATTTGACATAGTACAATTTACTCTTAAACATTTTACAAGAATATTCTAAAATATTATATTATTTAATTTCAGCAGAAATTTTTTTTTTAATTATGGCAGTGAAAATTCATGTTTGTCCCTCTTGAGTACCAATGATTACAAAATTTACACATAAAAATAATTGAAATATACAATAATGTAATGTTGGTTCTATTTTAACTTTGTTTACTTTTTACAACCGTCATTCAACACATCTGCTCTTACATTAGTACATGTTATTAAAGTCAACAATTTTTCTTCATTTTATCCATTTAATATTTTTTAAAAACACATTTTAATTAAGTAAAAACACCCATCTTTGGTCATTTTCACAATCATTTGTTTACTTTTACTTCAACAATTATCATTTTAACTTCTTTTATCTTAAACAACTTTCATTTTCTTCAAATCAACACATACGATTATTAATAAAACAATGTAATACAGCCTCTAATACTAATTATATATTTTTCCTTTACATTAATCAATGAAGCAAATAAGTACAAAGTTATAACATTAAACTGAAATTAAAATATTAAGTATTCAATACTCAATCAAAATATATATTGCATTACAACCATCTTGTATACATATCTTGGACCAGCCAACAATAAATAAAACACAGCTTAACGAGCGCGCAATCATTAAAACTGTTCAAGATTGTTGAAAAAAAAATGTTATATTTCAAGTAAGTATTTTAAACAAAATTAATTTACAAAAATTCTTTACGTTAATAAATGTATTTCTAATTTTCATTGTTAATTCGTAAATAGGTACACACCTACACCCTTCTTACAAGAAGTGGCAAAAATATATAGAGCTGAAAATTACATATTAAGTTATATTAAATGATCGCTTAATTCCTGTTGTTTAAAAATTTTACTAACATGCACTTTTAATTCTTTTTTATCTTCCTCATCCGCACTTTTAATTATGTAATTATCATTCTTTCCAATCTTAACAATTCTGTAAGGACCAGTATATTTCTTTTTAAGAGCTCCTAGATTCTGAAATTGCTCTAAGTAAACTTTATCATTAACCTGAAATGTTGGCTTCGTTCGGCCCTTTATATTTTTAGACTAAACCAAAACAAACTTAAAGAAGGCAAAATGATGACTTAAGTAAAATAACTCGCGGTATCATTTCTTTTCGTCACTCTGATTTTATAGAAATTAGGTTAATAACTGCATTATAGTGCTGTAAACCAAACCAAACTTAAAGAAGCAAATTAAGTAAAATAACTCGTGGTATCATTTCTTTTCGCTCCTCTGCTTTTACAGAAATGAGATAAATAACTGCATCATAGTACTCTAAACCAATCAAAACTTAAAGGAAGCAAAATCATGACATAAGTAAAATAACTCGTGGCATTTCCCTTTACCATACGACTTTACATAAATGAGATGAATAACTGCTTTGTAGTACTCTAAACCAAACCAAACTTAAAGGAAGCAAAATCATGACATAAGTAAAATAACTCATGATATCATATCTTTTTGCCCCTCTGCCTTTACAGAAATGATCTAAATAATTACATCGAAGTACTCTAAACTAAACCAAACTAAAAGGAAGCAAATTCATGACGTATGTAAAATATCTCCAGGTATCATTTCTTTTCGCCCCTCTACCCTTACAGAAATGAGATAAATCGCTGCATCCTAGTACTCTAAACCAAACCAAACTTAAATCAAGCAAAATCAAGACATAAATAAAATAACTCGTGATATCATTTCTTTTCGTCCCTCTCATTTTACATAAATGAGATAAATTGCTGCATCATAGTACTTTAAACCAAACCAAACTTAAAGGAAGCAAAATCATGAGATAAGTAAAATAACTCGGGATATCATTTCTTTTTGTCCCTTTGCCTTTACATAAATGAGATGAATAGCTGCATCATAGTACTCTAAACCAAACCAAACTGAAAGGAAGCAAATTCATGACATAAATAAAATAACTCGTGGCATCATTTCTTTTTGCCCCTATGCATTTGTAAAAATGAGATAAACAGTTACATCAAAATAATCTAAACCAAACCAAACATAAAGAAAGCAAAATCATGACATAAGTAAATAACTAGTGGTATCATTTCTTTTTGCTCTTCTGCCTTTATAGAAATTAGATTAATAGCTACATCAAAGTACTCTAAACCATACCAAACTTAAAGGAAGCAAAATCATGACATAAATAAAATAACTCGTGGTATCATTTCTTTTTGCCCCTCTGCCTTTACAGAAGTGAAATAAATAGCTGCATTTAATGATAATTTCATTTTTTAGGTCAATGAGAAAAACTGAAATTTGAGAAAATACTTAAATAAATGAAATCTTTAAAAACTAGACAATACACTTTCGAATTTATATTATAACCTTACTGTGAAGGCGTAATTCTTTGTAACTTTGATGTAGAAATAGAATTTGACAGTAAATTATATGAAATTTAATATAAATATCGTATAAATATAGCTTGCAATTACGTAATATGAATTTTATTTAATAAAACAGAATTTATATTTGATTACTTTAAAAATGCACTATATATAAATCGAGAATGATGAATTGGTAGAAGTATGATACATTTTCTGCAATCTATACTTTTTTGAGTTTAGTTTTCACAGATATATTTTGAAGTTATACTGTTTGATATCATTCAGAATAATTTAAGGAACATTCTGTATATACGTTTTCTGAAAACAGGATAAATTAAGATGATAAAATATATTTTTAAATCAAAATACTGTATTTATTTAAAATAAATTTAATAATCTTTCCTTTAAAGCTTTAGTAAAAGATTTGATATTTATTAATTGCTACAAAATAATGCAGAAGTTATAATTTTTAAAATATAAATCTCTAATTTGAAACTACGAAGAATTTTACTTTGTGTTCTTGAAGATTAAACAAAAGCAATTGTATTTACATTTATTTTCTTTCTTAATCATACCTTTTAAAAGTATCTAAGAAATAAATACATGCAAAGAATAATATCAGTTCACTGAAAATTAATCGTCCTTTCTCCTTATTATAAGAATTAGTACCGGATAATTGTTTGTTTTATCACTGCCAAAGCAAATTACAAAGATTTTCTAAATATATAAGAACAACATAATGGATGTTCTTTATTTATTTTCTTTTCACTGTTAAATTAATGAAATAATTGTACTTGTTCTTAAAAGAAAAACTAAACTTTAAATTACCGGAATTCGCTATCATTACCAGAACAAAAGATTATGAGCTACGCAGCTATTTCAGTGCTGAAAAGTTTGATATTTAGAAAAACTATATTAATGGGTGTATTTCTGTATTTTCACTCAAAAGAGAGTAATATCGTCTTATCTCAATCTTTTATAATCGGGCCACTAAGATTAAATATGTTCTTAATCCTTTACAGAAATTTACGTATCAATGATTAACATTTTTAATGCATTCTATTCTAAGTGAGAACAGAACCCTTTACAAGAACATAAAACCGTTATTTTCTATTCCTCCTTAGTTTCGACACCATTAAATCTTCAGTAAAGATTTGACTTTTCTTTCAAACATTCAGGATATAACTGGAAGCCCAAAAATGTCAATGATTATTTATATATATATATATATATATAAATATATATATATATATATATATATTATAAAAATTAACATACATATAATAGATCTATATATATATATATATATAATATATATATTTATATATATGAGAAAATATATATATATTATTATATATTATATATTAAATTTTTTTATAATATATATATATATATTTATATTATTTTTTTATATTTTTATATTAAAATTGTATATCTGACAATAAAGACTCAATAATTTTATGAACTTTTTAAATATTTATTGCAAGTTCAGTACATTTTTCTACGTTCTGATACATGATTAATCCTGTTATAAATAAAATAATCAAATTTCAGATAGTAAATGTTGAGAATTAAAACTTCCTTTCTAATTTATCTGTTCAAATACATCGTTTTTGCCTTCGGAGTAAGTGAAAAATATCCTGCATTTTTTGGTTTCAAATATCAAATTGTCAATTAAGCATTTCTATCTTCTGACACATAGCCATTTACTGAATATTTACATTTCAAGTTTTAAATTTCTAACTGATAAAAACTCCTGAAGTGGCTGCTCCTGTAGCATTTTTAATATATTCTAAATTTTTGTGTATTCCATTTATAAAGCCTTGAAGTAAATATTCATATTTTTTAGAAAACTATTTACTAAAAGTACTATTAACATAAAAGTACTTCAATTAAATTTCTATAGAAATCTTAGAATAAATTTATTACATTGCTCTGAAAAGCGTAAAAATTTAATTATCAGTTTTTCTTACAATTATTTGACATTTATTGTATGTGTAATTTTACATATCTGTATATGTATACATGACAGAAATATGTTATAAAGTTTATATTATAAGTACAAATTAAATAAGCAAAATTTAACATTAAAATTACACATAGCATTATAATATGAAGGAAGCTGACGTCCAAACGTTCAGCACTGAGCAAGACATATAAAAAATGCATATATATATATATATATATATATATATATATATATATATATATATATATTATATATATATATATATATATATATATATATATATATATATATATATATATATATATATATATATATATATATATATATATATATATATATATATATGTATATATATATATGTATATATATATATATATATATATATATATATATATATATATATATGTATATATATATATATATATATATATATATATATATATATATATATATATATATATATATATATATATATATATATATATATATATTATATATATATATATATATATATATATATATATATATATATATATATATATATATATATATATATATATATATATATATATATATATATATATATATATATATATTATATATATATATATATATATATATATATATATATATATATATATATATATATATATATATAGCTTGTAGCTATCTAAATATCATGTAAAATATACGTTAAGTTTTTATATCTAGTGTATGTAGGATACTCATTATCATTCAGCAATATAGCAGCAGAATTTACTCGTAGCTTATAGTACATTTCTCCAAAAATATAAACAGCAATTATGACTTTAAAAAAATTGTATATTAAATCAATTTTATTAGTTTTTTCTCTTTTGCAGACTATTTTCATTGCACAAAATTGTATATCTGACACTAAATACTCGATAATTTTCTAAACATTTTAAATATTTATTGCAAGTTCAATACATTTTTCTACGTCATGATACCTGATTATGCGTGTTATAAATAAAGTAAATAATTTCAGATCGTAAATGTTGAGAATTGAAACTTCCTTTCTAATTTATCTGTTCAAATACATCGTTTTTGCCTCCAGCGTGAGTGAAAAATAACCCACATTTTTTGGTTTTAAATATCAAATTGTCAATTAAGCCTTTCTATCTTCTGACACACAGCCATTTACGGAATATTTACATTTCAAGTTTTTTAAATTTCTAACTTATAAAAACTTCTGAAGTGGCTGCTCGTGAAGCATTTATAATGTATTCTAAGTTTTCGTGTATTTTACTTACAAATCCTTTAAGCAAATTTTATTTTTTAGAAAACTATTTACTAAAACATAAAAGTACTTTAAATAAATTTCTATAGAAATCGGAGAATAAATTTATTAGATTGCTCTGAAAAGCATAAAAAATTACTTAACAATTTTTCTTACAATTATTTGACATTTATTGTATTTGTAAAATTTACATATATCTGTAACAGAAATGTGTTTTAAATTATGTTTATAGATACAAATTAAATAAGGAAAATTTGATGTTAAAAATGCACATGGGATTATAATATCGACAAAGCTGACATCAAACGTTCAAAACTGCATGAGACATATAAAGAAAATGCATGGTTATACATTGAAAATGCATAATTTTATTCCTGTCTGTGCGTTGTATTACTTTATTGTCAAAATAATTTTAACCTTTCCGAATGTAATTGTATTACATTTAAGAGAATTATTATTTCTTAGTGACAAACATTTTATTAATATTTTACTTTTGTCTGTCTCTGAGATATATTTAATAATAAACACATTTTATAATCCTAAGAATGAAATGAATAATATACTTTGACAAGATTTATGAACACAAAAAAATTCTAAAATTTTCACTCGTTTTGTAATGAAATGAATCATAATATACCCTTTAGATTATTACTCATAACTATTTTCTAAAGTTTTAAAAATATAAGACTATATAATACTTTGCATTTCAAAAGATATCAAGTTAAATATAAAAATGGATAACCCAATAAGACTTTTAAAATATAAATAAATTCTGATTTATAATGTATAACATTAAAATATTTCAGCATTATTATAGATCAATAATATTGTATTTTAAAATATACCTTTGTTAAATAATGCAAGCATTCAGCATTAAATTGGAGTGTTTTATAATATTTATTTTTATTACTTAATAATTTCTCAACTTAATCCCCCTTTTCCCCCCATATATGCAACAAATATAAGAAAAACAACTGTTTTTATAATCTAATTTCTCGTGAAGTAGTTAAAGTGTCAGAAAAATATTCTAGTATTAAAACAAATTTTAAAAATATTTCAATGTACTCTTTTCCCTCGCCGTATTATGA
Organism: Pardosa pseudoannulata; assembly: GCA_032207245.1. Classification (NCBI taxonomy): domain Eukaryota; kingdom Metazoa; phylum Arthropoda; class Arachnida; order Araneae; family Lycosidae; genus Pardosa; species Pardosa pseudoannulata. The sequence continues at coordinate 130,030,418 of CM063510.1, forward strand.
ATTTTTTAAAGCAAAAAAAAATCCCATTTTTAAGTAACTAGATATGTGTTTTGACAACACTTGCTGACCAAATAAAATTTTATCATTTTACTTTTCTATAGAAATTCTTACTTTCTACCGCAGTCATTGTTCACATAAAATGTAATGAAATGTGTGACAAAAACTCGTTGTTTCTCCACAGTCCCTATGGAATGCATGACTTTATTTCTAACTCTGCAAAAATATTCCCAACTCCCTTTGAGAGAAGAAAGGCTGCTTTAATTGGTAAACTTAAGTAGATGAAATTGAAAAAGTCTTCTTTTGTATTTGATATTGTGAGTAAGCAGAAAATACTGACTGGATGTAAAGTACTTAAAACAGATTATTTCAGAACCACTTTTCTATTTGCGTTTAGAAAAAGAGTAATGTGATTTGCTGCTGGTGACTAATGTGAAAAATGTTTCCATAAATAACTTGAGTCACAGAAAAAAGTAAAATTAAGTATTAATGTATTTCTCTTATGATTAAATAAAAAGTAAATACAGATTTTTTTTTAATTTAAAGGAAGACAAAAATTTTAAATTCTAAAAGTAGCTATAATTAGCGACAATTGTAGAAAATGTAGAGTAGATATATATTTCTATTTTTTGTAACACTATATGCTTAATGTGACTCTTTGGTTTGGTTTGGACTCAGTGTTTGGTTTGGTCTACTTTTTTGCTACGCGATGGACCGGAACGTACTGCTAAAAGACTAATAAAAACTGTTACGAAAATCCATCTCCCAGAGGGACTTAAACAATGTCTGATACCAAAGATAAGCTTCCAAAGCATTCGACAATTATTCTATGCGTCTCTGTGACTCAGTGACATTTGTGACCCTGCGTAAAGGTAATATTGTGTAAATGGTGCTATCTACGTGTATAAAATTTTGTGCAAAGGTAATCATAAGACCATGCAAATTTCTCAAATTCTTTTTATTCCAAATTATAATCATTTTTTATCTTATTTAATTTTAATCAAAGGTAAAGTTCCTATTTAAGGATTTATATACTAATAAGGATTATAATTAATTTTAAATTAAGTAAAAATTTCATTTTTAGAGAAATTTATAATATTAAACACAAATACTGTTCACATGAAACATGATGAATTGTATCACAAAAACTTGCTGTTCTTGAGATCTTCCTAGATTATGGACATCTTTATTTCCAAAGTTACAAAAATAATCTCAACTCAAAAAGAACAAGAGTTTCTTTAATTGACAAAATAAATTAGAGGGATAAAATGACTTTTTTGTGTATGATATTGAGAGTAAGCCAAAAATATTGACTAAATGTAAAAAGAGTCCTTAAAATGAGTTATTTTGAAACGACTTTTCTACTCGAGTTTATAAAACGTGTAATGTGATCTTTTTCTGGTGATTTATGTGAAAAGTTCTTTTCCTCAAATAATTCTGCTCATCAAATTATGTCTAAATAAAAATGGATTTATTCTTGATGTAAACAATATTTCTTGACAAATCATAATTTCAAGTCTGACAAAAAACTATCACATTCAGTACCATTATAAGTGTAAAAAGTATAGTGTCACAAAAACTTGCTGTTCTTGAGATTTTTCTAGATTATGGACATCTTTATTTCTAAAGGTAAGAAAATAATCTCAACTCATAGAGAACAAAGATTTTTTTTAATTGACAAAATAAATTAGAGAAATAAAATGACTTTTTTGTGTATGTAAGTAAGATTGAAAATGAGAGCCTTAAAACGTTATTTTGAAACGAGTTTTAAAACGTATGTATCTTTTTCTGTGATTTATGTCTTTTTTAATTCTGATTATGTCTTTTTTTTTTTTTTTTTTTTTATTTTGATGTTTTGCTTATTTTTTCTTGTTTTTGAAATATCGAACGCAGAGGAACAAAATTCTTTAGAGAAATAAAACTATTGTTTTATGTATGATAATGAGAGTAACCCGAAAATATTGACTAAAAGTAAAAATAATCCTTAAAATGAGTTATTTTGAAACGACTTTTCTACCCGAGTTTATAAAACGTGTAATGTGATTTCTTTCTGGTGATTTAATGTCAAAAGTTCTTTTCTACAATTAACTCTGCTCATCAAATTATGTCATAATAAAAATGGATTTATTCTTGATGTAAACAATATTTCTTGCCAAATCATAATTTCAAGTCTGACAAATATCTATAACATTCGATACTATTACGAGTGCAAAAAGCATAAATATATCTACAAATCCCCTATATGATAACGGCCTAAGTTATATGTCTGTCCGTCCTCGGATTTTTGAAGCGGTTGGACCTGGAATGGATTGACGCCATATTGGATTCTTTATGAGTTAGGGTTAGCAAAATTTAAAGCGAGTTCAAAATCGTTTGAAATACACCCCTTCCCCCCTTTTTCGATTGTTTAATGCCATTTTTTCAAGCAATATTTACCCCGGTCAAAAGCAGGAGATGATTAAATTCCAATTTACCACATTATAAGTAGACGAAAAAAACATTTTTTTTCTAGCATTATGACGTCATTCCTTTAACTATCTCGTTTAATCATTTCTTATTTTAAATTATTTAACCCACTGAACGGACACGTCGACGGGGGTTCGAAAGCGAATTCCTGTTCAAAAACGGACCTGTCGACCCCTTCACTTTCGCACTCGTATAACTCGTATTGCACACTTTTGAGGAGAAAAAAATATTAAAGCGATAATAAATGAAAGAAACTAATTTTGAGTAACGGAAAAACAGGAAAATAATTTAAAAATAGCCTGACAACTTTTAAACCGGCAATTCTAGTATGGTACGGGAAGTTCCGTCTGGAATTTACGAAAAGGGTGACTGTTTTGAAAGGTAAAAAGGTGGGGAGGGTGGCCGGTGGATGGGTTAAATATAGTCTGCATTATTTTTATATATTTTATTACGTAACTTGGATATTACGTAAATAATTTTCTTTTATATTTGGCTTAAATAATATATTAGGTACACATATGTGATAATTTTAAATTTAACCATTGATTATTTTTTGTTGCAATGAACATTTTATCACCCCTATGAACAACAAATTATTTTCACAAAAGTCTAAGAGTCTATTTTATGGACTAATAAATATCTAGCGCTTAAGTTATATATGTTTGAAAATTAAGAAGTTTGTGTGTTTCACTTTTATACATAACCACACAGTTTGCAATCGATTCTCTCAATTTTGGACATCATTCATATATACCGCGAAATAATCACTGTCAATATTAAAAGCTCTGCTGTTTATCCTATATGTAATATGACAATATAAATTAAACTTGCCAATTAACATGCGGTCAGTAAGGATAAACAAATTATTGAACTTGTGCCAGATAGTTCTCAGCCAAAAAACAATCCATTTTTTTACCTGCCTCATAGGGTACTTTACAATTCCGGAAAAGTAAAAATTTTACTAATCCCGTCATATGACAGGCTATATGCTAGTATTATACATAATACACTAGTGTAGATATATTTG
>CM063510.1:130038907-130041407 GCA_032207245.1 Pardosa pseudoannulata
AGATTGAAAATTTTAATATTAATATTGAAATGTTTTATGTAAAATATTAAAAAAAATCTCATCTCATAAAATTGCTCTTGAAATCAGCTCGCACCTGCAATGTCAGTTATATTGAAATATCTTGCTATGTAGATCAATGTTTAGAATATACAAACAAAAGTGTATATATAGTTGTACAGTTGTGACTAAAAAGTTTCAACATTCTATCGCGAAATGCTTATAAGTAATGCTAGATATTTTGTACATGCATAGGCATATACATACGTATAAACGATAATCAAAGATATTCAAAGTTCATTCACAAATGGTTTAACATGTTATTTAAAGTTACAAAATAAAAGTTTATTTTTATCACACAGAGACAAAAATCTAGTAATTATAAACTAGTAACCATAAGCTAGCAATTCATAAACTAGTGAAATTTATAGTAATATTTTTTCAATTAAGTTTAGTAGTTAACATCTTATCTGAGTAATTTAACTGAGTGTGTGGCCAGTGTTTATAATATTAATGAATAAAAGGTGGTGTTGTGTCAGAATAGTTTACGTATTTTGTGACGATATTTACAGAATGTGGGACCAATGTTGATAACATTAACGAAAATATGGAGTTGTTGAGTTTAAATAGTTTACGTGGTATGTGAGGAAATTCACAGAGAAAGTGACCAGCGTTGAAAATATTAACGAAGATATGTCGTTGTAATGTTTGATTAATTTACGTGTTATGTGAGGAAATTCGCAGAGAGTGTGACCAATGTTGATAATATTAACGACTATATGGCTTTGTTTCATCTGAATAATGTACGAGTTGTGTGAGGAAATTCACAGAGAAAGTGACTATCGTTGAAAATATTAAAAAAGATATGTCGTTGTAGTGTATGATTAATTTACGTGTTATGTGAGGAAATTCACAGAGAGTGTGACCAATGTTTATTATATTAACGAATATATGGCGTTGTTGCGTTTAAATAATTTACGTGTTATGTGAGGAAATTCACAGAGAGTGTGACCAGCGTTGGTAATATTACCAATCATAAGGTAATGTAATTTTTGAGCAATTTATCTGTTATGTGAGGAAATTCCCAAAGAGTGTGCTCAGTGTTGATAATAATAACGAACTTACGGCTTAGTTCCTTCGGAATTGTTTACGTGATGTGCCGTCATGTGTTGGTATCATATCATTCCGTAGTAAAACTTGGATTTCTGAATGTGTCTTTCTTGAGTTTCATTATGAACTTTGACACATTTGTGAAACTTACCGTAAGCTTAAATAGGCCAGATTTTGTCTTATGAAACTGCAAAGGTAAATTCATAATGTGTTCTTGTAACCGACATGGAGATAAACTCAAGTATCAATCCACGGTGATGGTCACCAAGTATTTCCCATAATTCCACGGCTTTACTAAAAATAACACGATATCAATTATCTCTGACACCCATGATGACCAATGTAATAATAATGTTAAGGCGAAAATAAAATAAAGATTTTAAGTATTTATTTGAGATAATCTAGAGACAGTATGCTGAAAAATGCATTATTTTATATTTGAATAATATAAAAGCAAAAAAACAAGCCAATATTTCGTAATTTTTAATATAATAAGGTTATACATAACTTTGTAAAAGGAATGATATGCAGTTTTTTTAATTCTTTAAAAACCAACATACTCGATATTTAAGAATTTTTTCCTGTATAAAGGTATAATGAATTGTTTGTATTAAACAATATTTTTATTGAAACAGTTTTACAGTAGAAAAAAATGCAAGATTAAAAGTACAATTTTTTTACTGAAAAACGTTTGAAATTAATGCATGAAAAGCGATTTATAGCTGATTTTTTATCTATACTACAAAATTGCTTGAAGCAATTTTATTTTTTCCACACATTTGCAGTTTCAAATCATTAATTTAGTTGTAAATATATGCTTAGTTGATATATTTAATGCAAAAATAGTAGATTTTTTTTACAAAAGAAAGGATTCTACTAAAAAATTAATGAATATTCTCATATTATATACTTCAAAATTTTTCTTACAAAAATAGTTTTTAGTGAATAAAAATTCACAGTTTTTGATTAAAAGAGCTACTTAAATAAAACATTATTTTTTGTAGTTTGTTTTATAAGGTACAACTTTTTACTGAAATTATTATGCAATTAATCTTCTCTATATAAAAATCATAAAAGGAGTAATTATTTAAGATGAAATGAGAATTTTTCTTACTTTAAACAGGTGTGTTGAAATAAAGTGAGCTTAAAATTAAATATTTCGGTAAACTATTTCGATATTGATGAAAATAAACCTACGTATTACTTCTATGCATTGTTCGAGAGCTACTTTTAAACTTCCAAATTATTTAATCTCTTCCACCGCAATCTTCCATGATTTTTATTTTATAACGTGTGCGAAGTTATTTAATTATCCTTTCGTACCACTCACTGTTAATGGGAATTTACTGCTCAGTAAGGAGTTTCAAGGGCGGATTTTCTTGTTTCTTAATCT
>CM063510.1:130048907-130111407 GCA_032207245.1 Pardosa pseudoannulata
CTCGTAAGATCTAGTTCTACATCTTCCTGCGATCCACCTTTAAAATATTTGAACACTCTTTTAATCATTTTTTAAGATTTTTCTCTATTTTAATCTTATTCTTATAGATATTGATGGAAGTATTAATCAATTGACATTCCTAAACCTACATTTTCATTTGCTATATAAAAATTGCCTATTAAGTATTTTATTTAATGCAGTTGTAAAGGTGAAAAGTAAATACTTTATTATGCGTTGACGAAAACTGAATGCAAAGTTCCTGCCTGTAAAATAAATTGTAATTCATACATTTTACATTAAACTACAAATCTAATTAATACTTTAATAAGTTATCAACGAAAATACTCCCAGATAAAATATAATAAATTAATTATTAGAAATGCAATTAAATGTTTTATTCTGTATCAAAATAATCTGCTTTGTTTAAAATATAACACTTTCATTGTGAAATAGTATAAATATACTTTTCCAGAATCTGATGTTTGTCAAAACAGTTTGATGCACAATATAATCACTAAATTTTTTTATAATTACATAACATTTTTTATTTTAATAAAACTTTACAATGAGAATTTGTTATTAAATATATTATACTGAAATTCGTAAGTTTATTTTCCACGATAGATAACACAGGCCTGCGATGAAAAAAATACAAGGGATGTGACATCTAAACTTAACGTATTTTTTAGCACTGATTTTGAAAATAATCATTAAAAATGTCTATCACGTCAAATTTTTTTGAAAAATTGAATTTTATGTGGTTTTTTATGAATATTTCTCACGTATTTTGCTTTCATACTTTCCTCCGTGTTTTGACATTTTACCGTGATGAAACCCGCAAAATTACCCTTCTGTGGTAAACTACAACAGCGAAGTTAGTATTTTAGGGCTTTTAAAGCTTCAATGTTGATCCAGATCACCAATGAAACAGATTCCTGGAAGCTCGCAAGCCTGGGAAGAGCCTAGGAACGCGCAATGTCCTTAGTCATCATCCTTCCCTCCCGTCGCAATCGCTGTTAACCTATAGCGACGCTCGAATCCTTACCAGTGACCTCATGTAAGCACCAGTACTTAGTCTGTAAAAGAGGCAACTCATTTATTAGGCTCCAGATTGAAAGAAAAAAACATATTGGCCAAACGAACCACATTTTATTGGTACAGGAATCGTGAAAAGGAAATTATTCAGTATTTTGATGAAGACGAGAACTTCATTTATTGCTCAGATGTTCCTGGATTGATGAGAATATTGAAGATTCCTTACAATAAAGATGAATGGAGGCTTTTTATAGATTCGTGAAAAAGGAACCTTAAAGCTGTCCTACTTCATCAAGGAAACCAATGGGCGTCTGTGCCAGTTGAATACTCGGTGAATTTAAAAGAAAGGTATGAAAACCTAGCTCTCGTTCTCAACAAAATAAAATATGAAAACCACGGCTGGATCATTTGCAGTGATTTAAAAATCATCACCATGCTTCTCGATCAACAAAACGGGTATATGAAATTTCCGTGTTTTATTTGTGAGTGAAACAGCTGTGACAAAACGCAATATTGGGTCAGAAAAGATTGGCTCAAAAGGCAAAATCTTGCGCCAGGCAACAAAAATGTAATTCGAGAAAGCTTAGCTGTTCAAAAAAAAAAAATATTACTACCTCCCTGCACATAAAATTAGGTGTTATGAAGCAGTTTGGTAAGACTCTTCCAAAACATGGTGATTACTTAAAATATATGTGTAAAAAGTTTCCTGGATTTTCTGAAGCCAAATTGAAAGAGGGAGTCTTCGTAGAACCAGACATCCGAAAACTTATTAGGAATAACAAATTTGAGACAACTACGACATTAAAGGAAAGAGAAGCTTGGGTTGCCTTCAAAGACGTTGTGGAAAAATATCTGGGCAATTACAAAGATCCCAAATTTAAAACAATTGTTGGCAACATGCTAGACAAATTTCAAGTGTTGGGCTGCTCCATGAGTGTAAAATTGCATTTCCTCCAATCGCATTTGGACTTTTTTCCCGAAAATTTAGGATCCGTTAGCGAAGAACAGGGAGAAGGTTCCACCAAGACATGAAGGATATGGAGAGAAAATATCATGGTAGGTGGAATAAATATGCTTGCCGACTATTGTTGGATGTTAGCAAAAGATGAAGATAAGATTGAACATAAAAGAAGAACGTCAAAAATAAATTTTAACGGAAAAAATGTACGTAACTAAATTTAAATGTCTTTGTTTCGTATTGAGTTTCAAATATATTTCAAATTTACATTTATTATATATAAACCTTAATAAAACGTAAAAACAGGTAGTTGGGGTTTTTCTAGGACTGTTTTTCTTATAAAATTAATGTAAAAAATTTAATAACGAGGGAACTTTTTGTCTCGCCCTGGTGCAGCTCATGCGTGCTGTTTGCGATGGTTTTCATTCTTTATATACAAAATGTATACATTTTTAATTTTAATTGTTGTTTAAAAATTAATATGCCTAATCATAAACAGCTTAAATAAACTCACATGAATAGATAAAACCCACTGTTGCCAGTCAGAACAAGCTAAAAGTTCGAGAGCATTTTTTCCGTATAGGATATTACCAGTAATATGTACATCAATTTTACAAAAAATCCTGACGTGATGGAAAAAAATGGAGGTCATTTTCGAAATCAGCATACCAAATAACTTAAAAATAAGAAAAAACTTCTCTTGTATTTTTCAAAAATTTCAATTTCACAGGCCTGTGTAATTTTTTAATATTAAATTTCAAGAAATCCATTTGAATTACGGAAAATAATTTATTCACTAACAATTTAGATTTGAATTATGCAGATTTTTTAACACAAATACTGCTACTAAAATGTATTTCAGCCATTCGTAATTTACATTAAGCCTACTGGTCTAATTTGCATGCAGTCTACTTTTGATTTGAAAAGCGAATAGTTTGCCAATTTATAATAAAATGCTAAAAGTTATAAGTTATTAATAATTTATTATTTCATAATTGTTCCTTTTAATATACAACAACTAAATTTGTATAATATACTTTCACATTTTTACTATAAAAGCCAATTTATATACTTTATTTAATAGTTATAAAAACTAAAAGAAGTATTACTATAATAGGTTTAGAAAACTTGCATTTATAAAATGAATGATTGCTGTTAAATCAATTTTACTGTATATGTTTTACATTTCATTAGAAATTCCATTAATATATTAATTCGATATCAACAGAAAAGTTTCTTTAGAGTATAGATTAATCGAATTACAGAATTTAATAAAAGGATTTTTCCAGAATATAGTCGTTAAAAAATATAGTTGAAAAATATAATTACTAAACTTTTTATATTGATGTAATTATATTTCTTCTTTTTTATTAGATCTTTACAATTACAAGCATTAATTAACTATATATTTCCTTGTCGTAATTATGATGTTCAAGTAAATAGTTTGCTGCACTTTATAATTAAAAGGAAAAAGTATAATTAATTTCAAAAGTTTATATTGTTATGCATCAATAGAGAAATGTCTCATTTTCTTAGGTATAATGGTATAATTCGAATTAACAATAGTTGCATTGTGATTAACATTAATACCAGTATAAAATAAAAAAAAAATATTATTAATACAATTTTACAGACATTTATTCCAAATTAATTCTTTTGCAGAAAATTAATACTATATTAAAATATATAAAATCCATCTTCTCTTCCTAAGCTTTTGTATATGTATTTAACTGAAATGGAAAATAAAAAAATATGTAATTTTAAAGTTAATTATTCACAATTCCGTTATATATACATATATATATATATATATATATATATATATATATATATATATATATATATATATATATATATATATATATATATATATATATATATATATTGTAATATATAAAATATATAATTTAATATTTCTTAAAAATATTATTTATTATAAATATTTTATATTTATTTAATACAATATTTTATAACATTTTTTTGTTAAAATAAATTTTGTTATAAGATTTTATTATAAATTTTTTTTGCATATTATTAATGTTATAATTTTTTGTTAAATATATTTATTATATTTTATAATTTGTTTTGATTTATAATAAAGGAAATACCGTATTGCTTAAATAAATTAAATTAATTTAATGTTTAAATATAAATATTATTGATATTTGATTTCTATTTATATATGGATTATATATAATTATATATATATATATATATATATATATATATATATATATATATATACATATATAATTTAGAATTTATTAGGGAAAATATACTGTATTTCTCAATTTAATATATTACAGTTATTTTACAATATCCACTAACTTTATTTGGAGTATTGTTTGATTGTTTAAAATAATATTAATTAGTAAGATTACCTGATTTAAATTAGTTTTGCATTATTAACTTCAATGAATCAATAATAAATTTAGTAATGTATAGTAGAATTATATTGGTCTTAAATTATGCATTATACATGAGATATTTTGTTTTTCGAATGGAATAATAGACCGGTACGCTTGCTTACCTGAAAAATCATGCAATTTTAAATTTAAATGATTAAATTTAATTTGAAATTTGTTTATTTTATATGGATAATGACTTGTATAAGATAGATAAATGAGTATTTATAGTATATTTTGGATCTGCAGAAAGTATATGAATACCTTAATTACCCCAAGTAGAATATAGATTAAGATTCAGAACTTTTATATTTCAGGAAAATAAATGATTGTCCTAAAAAGGAATTAAATTATACTAATTAGTATGCTATTCTAAAATTATTAATCTTTTCAGCTATTGTATACCTTTATATAATCTTTGAAGTATTTTTCAAGAATTTAGTTTGAATTCACAGAGAAGTCATAAAATTTTAGTTTCTAGAACTATTGTAGTCAAAATTCAATTTAAGATTGGGGTTAGTTCACATTGCGGTTAGTTAAAATTTCTCATAAATTCAGATATAAGCAAACTTGTTGGTGTTTGTAGCATTTTACCTTACTTCTGCTATTTTTTCGATGCTGTTTATTAAATCTATTTTACATATTTAGGTTTTTAATAACTGTAGAGAATGTGAATGCATAACAAAAATGTAGAAACATAAGTTTATTTAATAAAAAAACTGTTAATTAATATTACAAACTCTTTATATACTAACGTATTTAATCAAAATAATGCAATGGATTCTTTTGAAAGGGAAGAAACATGCAATAAAACATAAATATAGTAGTACACATGTTTCCTCCTTATTATGAACAATTTTTTTTCTTGCGCATATAAAAGCATGTGAAATTTATGCATATTTATGCTTCAAATAAATACAGTCACAATTCAAAAGCTATTTTAGTAGACGCCTACTTGAAAAACCTACAAAGATGTGAAGGATGTTGATTTCTAAAATTATACAAAATACCCATAGATTCGACTATATTCTACTTCTTTTGATACTTAGAATAATTATTTTATGAATTAAGATATTTTAATTATTTAGAAAGTATAGAATGAAGAGACAATAATTATGGCTAGGATATGAAAAGTTTATGAAGAAAATAATACATGATTAAAACGAATTTCTGCAAATATCGTGTCTATCTAAAATCAAAGCCTACATTTATGTCTATTTTTTTATATTTATGTTTGAGAAGAGTTTTTTAAAAAAAAAACATATAGGTCAATAAGCTGTACTCCCTGGTACTATACCAGTAAATTAGTGATATATCGTGATACATATTGTATCCAATTAGAGCAATAATTAGAAAGCTTGAAATGCATTTTTTTAAACTTACTTAAATTAAGAAATGTAGAAGTAGATAATCTTTCAGACCACCTAATAGAGAGTTTTTCCAAAACCGAAAAAATTACATTCAATTTTAAAACCAACTCCAATATAGTCTTACCGATTTTGATGCATCCGTCTGAGTTTTGTATTTTTGGTTTGGTTTGGTTTGGAGTGCTACGGTCTACTTTTTGCAACACTAGGGTTAATGAGACCTACAGCTTAAAGTGAATTCCGAACGGCTACGAACTTCCATGCTACAGTGGGATTCGAACCCACGAACTCCGGTTCCGAAGGCCAGCACCCTAACCAATCGGCCATCGTTCGGCATTTTTTTTTGTATATTTGAGTTTGATTTATTTAATTAATAACTTTCCGCTTTTAAACTTTATAGTAATAATACGAAATTTTTACTAGGTTGCCTTAATTTTTTTAATAATTATTTAACAAAAGTTTGTATCAATGTCTCCTAGATGTCTAACTAATTATCACATTGAACATGAAGACTTTATTCTTTAGCGTACACCCACGACAATACCTTACGCTTATGAGTATACTTATTTTATATTAAATTGTAGTATACTATTGCTGTTTATATTAGATTGCAGTCATTTCCTGAATTTTAAAATAAAATGAAATCTATTGATCTCAAAGTTTTATTATGGTACTCTACTGTGTGTCTCTTTCGATTTTTTTTAATATTTCTTTAAGGGTAAAATTTTATTAGTATTGCTATAGAAATTTCAGTTTAAATACAATCCTTGAAAATATCCATTATTAAACCGAAATTTTTATACAATTTCATGTAAACCATAAAATGTATACAAAGATACCGAGAAAATGTTTCATATGAAATAATCTAGAATCATGAAAATTATGAAATAATCTAGAATCAAAACTATTTTAAAATATTCTAAAAATTTAAAGAAAATGATTTCTATGAAAAAAAATTCTCCACTCTTTATTTTAATCTTTCATTTTTTTGCGTATTCAAAAATACTCATTTGAACCCATTTTGCCTCCATTTGCCTGTCATGTGCATTACATAGGATTTATACATCTAATAATTTATATGCTTCTATACTACATATTGTAAGAAATGAACTATATTTTAAGTGGGAATAATTTTGTATAACGTCTTAAATTAACTGCTAATTATAGCATTAATAAAATATTAAATTAAATTTTTAAGTTAATCTAAAATAGCGCAATATGTTGTATTAGGAGATTTTCAGTAATGTGATAGGAGCAAAAATAACCATTTTGCTTAAGCTAGACTTTAACCGTTTGCCTGTCATGTACATCATATATGATTTACTTATCTAATACTTTATTTTATTTTATACTACAAGTGATATATAATGGACTATATTTCATGAGGGAGATAATTTAATATAAAGTCTCTAATTAGATTAGTAAAGTCTCTAATTAGTCTCTAATTATACTCTAATTAGATTCATAAATGAATCTGAAATTGCACGAAATATTCTAATGAGGAGTTTCTCAGCCTTGAGATATCAGAACCCCATGTCCGTTGTGTCATGTATGTTCATGTGATATACGAATCTAATAATTTATGAATTTGTATAATATATATGATATACAATTAACTATATTTTAATGGGCAAATAAATGTTTATTGTGCTTTAAGTCAGACCATAATTTTATGCTTTAATTGAATTCTTAAAATAGACAGCATATATCAGCAGAAATCAGTGAACTTATTTTCTTTATTTCAAAGGTTCAACCTTTGCCTGAAACCTACATCACGTATATCTAATTCTTTTTACGATTGTATGTCATATATGGTACATAATAAACTTAATATTATGCGTAAAATAATTTGGCGAATTGTCTTACATTTAGATAGATTTTTTAGTAACACCTATCAAATATAATATGACATAATTTGATGTACTATTTATAGTTATCTTCTAAAGTGTCAGCAAATTACACGTATACGTACTGAAAAGAAATTTTAAAACTCTATTAAATTTAACTACTTACAAATTAATTAATGACTAATTTCAGCTTCAAATTTGTTTGTAAGTAACCCTCAAGATTCGAAAACGATTAGCCGTAGAATCTTATAATTTTCTTTGTAAAACTTATTTAGTATTAATTTGTGCAACTCCATTTTGGATTACACTCTACAGAATAAAATATCAGTATAGCGTATATTGACACTGTCGTGTTTAACTGAAAAGAATAGGTTTAAAGATAAAATTTTGAATATTTCTAAAACAGAATATTGTAACATCTAAATGTGCTCCTTCATTATGTCACAAAATATATTTATAATACAATATGTTTGTATTTAAAATATATATATATATATATATTTATATATATATATATATATATATATATATATAATATAAATATATATATATATATATATATATATATATTATATATATATATATATATATATATATATATAAAAAAAAGTATTTTAACAAATTATTTTTAATTTGTTAAAAATATATATAATATATATAATATGTTAAAAATAAATTATATTAATTTATTATATATAATATAATAAACCAAACCACAATTTTACAAAATTCTTATAATTATTAAAACAAATGTATATGATATTTTATTGCACAATTATATATAACTATTTTTCTATTGTATTCATTATATTTTTAATTTTTTAATAAAATATAATATGTGTAAAAATCATGGAATGTCCACATTACATTTATTATATTTTATAATACTAATAAACCAAATTCTTCAATTAAAACTATTTCCGACTATATCTTAATGCACTATCTAAAACCCATGTATATTTTAGATATTCCCTACAAATTATATGTTAGATACTTTTCTATTGCATTCATTGTATTTCTTTATATTATTTTATGTATTTATATTACAACAATCATATGTCTTATCTTAAAATACTAATTACATAATTAATTTAATCTTAAATTAGATTTTTAAGTTACCCTAAAATAACGAAATATGCTGTAATCGGAGATTTTCAGTATTGAGATAGGATCAAAAATACTTGCCAAAGCTTGACTTTAACCGTTTGCTTGTCATGTACATCACATATGATTTACAAATCTAATCATTTATTTTACTGTATACCAGAAGTGATATATAATGAACTACATTTTAAGAGGAAAACAATTTGGTATAAAGTCTTAAATTATACCTTAATTAGAATCATAAATGAATCTAAAATTGCACGAAATATTGTAATCGAGGAGTTTTTCAGCCTTGAGATATTAGAACTCCATGTCCGTCATGTACGTTTATGTGATATGCGCATCTAATGATTTATACATATGGATATCATATATGATATAAAATAAAGTATATTTTAAGGGGCATATAATTTGGTAATGTGCCTCAAGTTAGACCATAATTTTGTGCTTTAATGAGATCCTTAAAATAGATAGCACATATCAGCAAAACTTATTTCCTTTATTTCAAAGGATTAACCTTTGCCTGAAAGAATATCATGTATATCTATTTCTTTTTAAGCTTGCATGTCGTATGTGGTTCATAAAAAACTTAATTTTATGTGTAAAATAATCTGGCTAATTGTCTTAAATTTAGATAGATTTTTCAGTAGCACCTATGAAATATAATATGACATAGTCTGAAATGCGATTTATAATTATTATCTTCTATAGAGACAACCAATTACACGTATACGCACTGAAAAGGAAATTTAAAACTGTATTAATTTTAACTACTTACAAATGAATTTTGAGTAATTTCAACTTGAAGTTTGTTTGTAAATATCCCTCATTAGTCAGAAAAGATTAGCAATAGAATATTGTAATTTTGTTTATAAAACTTATTTAGTACTTAATTGTGCAACTCCATTTTGGATTACACTCGACAGAAAAAAATATCAATATAACGTATGCATTGACACTGTCGTGTATAATTAAAAAGAATAGGTTTATGAATAGAAGTTTGAATCCTTGAAAATAAAATATTGTAACATCTAAATGTGCTCCTTCATTGAGTCACAAAAATTGTATATAATATATTATGTGTAAAAATCCTATAATGTCCAAATCACATTTATTATATATAAATAAAAGAAAATTTAAAACTCTATTAATTTTAACTATTTACAAATGAATTTTGAGTAATTTCAACTTGAAGTTTGTTTGTAAGTATCCTTTATAATTCGAAAACGATTTGCCGTAGAATCTTTTAATTTTATTAATAAAACTTATTTAGTAGTAATTTCTGCAACTCCAATTTGGATTACACTCTACAGAATAAAATATCAATATAGCGTATATTGACACTGTCGTGTTTAACTAAAAAGAATAAGTTTAAAGATAAAATTTTGAATCTTTCTAAAACAGAATATTGTAACATCTAAATGTGCTCCTTCATTATGGCACAAAAATTGTTTATAATATCACGTTTGTTTTTAAAATATATATACAAACCCAAATAGATGTTTAACAAGAAATTCATTAAATAATTTAGTTAAAACAAATAAGAAATAATACTAAAGACATCTGAAACAATAAATTGCACAATTAGTGATATAACTATCCCTTAATTCAGTGGTTCTTAACCTTTTTAAGCCGCGACCCAAATTTGAGAAATATGTTCATGTCGCGACACAAAAAAAGTCAAAACTTTTTCATTGCTTTATTTTAGAGCGTATTTTTAAAAAATCTTCAATCCTACGATGATGATTTTTTTTAACTTTCAAATTTTTTATTTATTTTTTAATAATAAAGATAAACAAAAGTACTTTTCGATCCAAGGAAAATTTAATTAATAATCAAGTGTTTTTAATAATTTTTATTGACCAAATTAAAATATATTTATAACTTTTGGAAAATAATTGACATTTTAACTTATTCCTAAAAAAAAGAAATATCGATACATATGTTAAGTTTTTTAAATTTTAAATGCAAATCATACAGTTTTAATGAGAACCTTATGCTTGAATACATTTTGAAAGATCTTCAAACCTCGGTTGAATGCTTGTCAAGGAGCACCTTATATCTATTTCAGGATTTAACTTGTTCTAGGAGGTGTTGGTATTACTTATTATTTGGTGTATTACTAACTTTTTTGGTTCGACTCAGCGCGACCCAAGAAATATACTTCGCGACCCAATTTTGGGTCGCGACCCATAGGTTAAGAACCGCTGCCTTAATTTACAGCAATTAAAGTAGATTGCATTGGAAACTTGACTCCTTTAATTTGTGTCAGAGGCAAAATTTACGTGTAAAAATCATGGAATGTCCACATAACATACTTTATACTTTGTAATACTAATCTACTACATTCTTCACTTAAAACTATTTTCAATTATATCTTAATGCACTATCTAAAACCCATGTATATTTTAAATATTCCCTACAAATTATATAGTAGATATTTTTCTATTGTATTTATTCATTACATGTCTTTGTACTATTTTATGTATTTATATTAAAACGATCATAAGGCTTAACTTAAGTCAAAGTCATAGGAAATGTTCATTCAATGTATGTACAGTAGAAAATATATATACAATCCCCAATAAGTGTTTAATAAGAAATCCATTAAATAATTTAGTTAAAACAAATGAGGAATAACACTAAAAACATCTGTAACAATAAATTGCACAATTACTGATATAACTATCGGTTTCTTATTTTAAAACAATTAAACTAGATTTCATTGGAAAAAGGACTACTTTAATTTGTGTCTGAGGCAAAATTTATATCGGAATTTCTAATACTTTTCGAGGTTCACTAGAAAAGTCAACAGCGGCGCTACAGTTCCACTTCCTGATAAATGGGAACGATTATATTGCTCTCTATTGGATTATTTGCTTTTTCTCAAACGTAGAGTAACGATTGCTTCGTACTTCAGAATTTTTTATTTCCAATTCTCATCAATTTGTACCAGATAACAGAACAGATAAATTTAGCTGGAAGTAAATCACATAAATATACTATCTTGTATAATGGGAAATCGAATATATTTATAATATATATATATATAGTTTAAATATTTTAATAGTAATGTTCAATATAGATTATTTGATAAACGCGACAGATATTTGTTTAACACTAGATTTACGGACCGAGCCAATTTGGCTCATTAAAAATTTAATCACTATATATATATATATATATATATATATATATATATATATATATATATATATATATATATATATATATATATATATATATATATATATATATATAAAATTAATATCACATTTTAAAAACATACGTTGGTTTTTAGTTAAGTAATAAAATATATGCAAATTATCATTCCTCTTCCCAGCAGACCCCTTCATTTTGCATTACCACATGTGGTTTTACCGGTTGTGAGCTAATTTGACTCATAGAATGTATGTGAAAATAAATATAGTAATAAATATAGTGTAAAGTAAATATAAAGTATAAAGTATAGTATAAATTCCTGCTACAGACGCACGGAAGAAATGTCAAGTTCAACAAACAAGCACAAGAAACAGATGTAGAAACCACTGCTAAATTTAATAGAAACGTTTGCGGAAAATGTTTTTCAAAAATAGATTTTATTTGTAAAAAATGTTTTCATGAACCTTTTGATAATAAAAATTTTCTTTAAATTAATTTGGAACTATTTTCTATGCAAAAAAAATTCAATTTTCTTGTATGAGTCAAATTAGCTCACTTCATTAAAAATATGTGTATGATAAACATCCGTAAATCTAGAGTTTATATTAACCGGGTTTCTTCATGGCATACATGTTTTACACCACAAAATTAAACGCAACCAAATCATTAACTTTTTGGTTAGATGCAATAGACTTAATCAGTGACGATGAAGTAATGGATAAACATATACTACGATTTTTAAAACAGACATATAATAGTGGATTTCCTACGAGTTTTTTGATAATCATTCTAATTTTTTTTTCAATATAACTGAAACTGAATGCAGTAATATATTTATTCTGAACTGCTAAGCGTCATTTAACTAACCGTAGCCAGGTTTTGGACTGCTGTTTTAAGCTTTGTTTATTCTTTCAATAATTGCTTAATTTTTCATTTGTGTTTCCTTATGGCGTTCTTTCCCTATTTTATACTCATTTTATATAATTTTATTGTATAATTTTGTTGTGGTCTTGGAGAGTTTTTCTTTTTTGACTATGTCTTTATACCTTTAAACATATGTAATGATATTTCAGATAACACTAATATTTATTCTGGGCATAACGCATACAGTCAGCTGTTGCTATATTTTTTAAAAGTCTTCAGTGTAAATACGGTATTATATGTATGATAATTCCTACCCATATTTCGAAAAACGTTTGAAAATTGTAAAATATCAAATAATAGAATACGGCAAATTAGAAATGGATGTAACAATGTAAAACGAATTAACATGTTTCTGTTAATCTATACAACAGTGTTATTTGCACTGTTGTATAGGAGAAATGTATTAAGGTATGGATGCAATAATACTTTTGTTTTTTTAAGGCTCTTCCATTTTATTTTCTTTCTTGATAATCTACCTGAGCCATACGCTATAGGTATGATTAAAAAAAAAGTAATATTATTTTGCAGCATAAAGTGTACCATCAGCTTTAAGAGGAAAAATCTGTATTTAAAACTAATAATTAGTATTAGATAAACTAATAACTAGCACTATCATATAAGATAAATTCAGTAGGAATGAAATATAAATTCATGTATAAAGCTAGAGTATTTCCCTTTTATTTTTTTTCTTCACTATGTCTTTATATGATTAAACTTATGTGATGTGATTTCAAGTAACAGTAATAACTATTATGTGCATAACGGGTACAGTCAGGTATATATTTTAAAAGTCTTCAGTGTAAATACGTCATTATATGTATGATAATTCCAAACAATGTTTCGAAAACTTAAGAAAATTGTAAAATATCAAATAATAGAATATGGCAAAATAGAAATGAACTTAATGTAAAAAAGTTAAAATGTTTTGTTACACTATACATCAGTGTTATTTGCGTTGTTGTGAAAAAGAAATGCAATGAGGTATGGATGCAACAATCCATCAATTTAATAATTAGCTTTTCCTATTTATTTTCTTTCTTCATAATCTACCTGGGCCATACACAATAGATATAATTTCAGAAAGAAATAATAATTATTGAAGAATAAAGAGTCCATTAGTTTTATTTCTAAATTGTAAGCATCTGCAATGTAAACTCAGTATTACACATTCGTTAATTTCACACCATGAATATATAAACTTCTATCATTTTATTTACTGTTTTTTTATTAAAGTAAATATTGGACATATATTATACAGAACATAACTGTATAGTGTAGTCTTAAATTTAAGCCTTTAAGTTAATTATACAGAAAAAATATCTTACTCAAATTACCTAAATATAACTTACATTTTATCTTTTTAAAAAATTACTGCACTATTAAAAGAAAAAGGTTTTTGTGTCATTTCAGTAATACAAGTACTTAAATATTAACTGATTAAAGAAGCATTATTTGCAGTTTCTTAATCATAGGTCACATAATTAACTTAGAGACATAAGGTAATAAAGTTCTCTTTTTTTAAAGAATGTAGTTTTTTGGATCTAAACTTGTGGTTTGAGGAGGTAATTACATACCTTAACAATGATTTTTTTTTCAATGCAGTAATATTCGTTGAGTATGTTTAACAATACAGGATTTCAATGTCAAGTTAATTAATAATGTTTTTCTTTGTTTCTGGGCATTCTTTCTTGGGCATATTTTTAAACCTTATAATTATTTGAATCCATTTGTTTGAATAATGAATGCTCCATTATTTGCTTATAATTATTAAAGCTGGTTTGCTTCTCTTTCTTTTGCTGATGAGAATATTTTTTGCTATTTTTTACGTGTACCCTTAAGTAATCTTTTATGCTTCAAGTAGTTATAATTAACTAAAGATTACAATTTACAAGATACAGTGATAATTTTACTAGATTCGCTGTTTTGTTACTCTAGATTAAATGCAGTTATACACTGTTAAAATTAAACGAGACAAAAAATGTGTAACAAGGATATTTGCTGTTCAATACAATTTTTTAAGCTCCATCAATGATTATTTTATGCATGCTTAGTATAAAATTTATTGCAAACATCGAAATTTCTTATTTTTCATTATTGCAATAATTATTATTTCAATAAAAAGAGGCAGATGGCAGCAGAACAAATTTTTTTCCCTTTACATAATGGTTATCAAACCTTCCAGTTCCAAATATGACATAGATATTTGTACCAGTATTGAATTTGCTTTACGAATGTAACCAACGTGTTATAAAAAAATTCATGTAGCTATGGAATAGGCTATAGCGATTTCGACCAATGACTTATAGTAGATATATTTAAAATAATTTTCTATACATTCTTCTTATTTTTTGACAAGGAAAATATCACTCTCAGTCTCTGTTGTTTACCATATTTTGTATATGTCTAATACCTATATTCTATAATAATTTTATCATTAACACCCTGGGCCATACCGGCCGAAGTACTTGCAGACGGGTTTGGCCGGAATTAAGAAAAATAGAGGTGAGAGGTATATCTAGCGGGTTTTTTTTCACCTACTTAGTCTTTTGACCAATTGAGAGTTTGATTGATTACTGCTACATCAAAGCTTGGCCACATTTTGAGGTGTTTCTCTTAGCAATGAGTTTTTACTTTCTTTTTGTTCTCTAAAATAATTCTAATCTTATTTTATACTGCGATATATGTTTTGAAGTTTAGTGTAAAGGTATTTTATATAAACATATGCTGCTTAAAAATTACAGATATATAGTTAACCCTCCGAGTGGAACACACCGATTAAACAAAGTCTCCAAAAATACGCTAAAGGTTTATTGTGTCAATCGCCAAAGCGTTCTATGATTTTTTATTTCACTCTTTGTCGACTAGAATGGAATACGGAAAACCCACCCTCCATATTGTCCCTTCTGGTTATAAATAGATTTATATATAGATATTATAGATTGTTAATTTTTAATACACATAAAGCTGGTCAAGTCTCGACGATCCTCCCATAAGAAATAATGGATTCTAAAAGTGCAAATAAAAATATTCTTTAAGAGAATTATTTATATTTTTTTACCAAAGTTATCCAAGATATTTAAGTGGCGCAATTAGAGATACCTCTGTAACTTCGAAACAGAGATTTACAAAGCCATGAAAAGCTATAAGAGTCTTTGTGTCTCAGGGAGTAGGGGTGCATCCCTCAATAAATGTCAGTCAAAGAGGGATGCAGTTTCTAAACAATCAACCTGACCCTCCTACCTCAAACACTGGCAGAAATGTACATTACATCTATTTTCGGAACATTTTTGGAGATCGAAATTTGTACGTGAAAACCGCATTGAAGACATCATCGGTTTGGCAGAATTGTACGTGTGAACCGCTTAGAGGGTTAAAACAATTTTGTTTTTATTATTGATTCAATGCATAATTTTTCTTTTAAATGAATTTTATTGATAACGGGGAAAATAAAAAGCCTTAAACTCAATTTGTCCTTATTTGGATGAGACAGAAAAATGAATTATACTGTATGATTTATTTCTTTTAGTCTTAGAATGTTCAGTATTTAATAATGATTATTTTTTCTAGAATTTCTGTGTTGTAGAGCTATTAATTTTTTTATACTAAAAATGTTTTAGTAAGTATGCAGTTATTAATTTAAAAATTACTCTTATTTATTAATTTCTTCAAAAACTTAGTTTTGTATACTTTCAAAATGAGTGTGTATATTTATATTATTGCGTAAACTCATAAACTAAATTTATGTGTAAGTCATGTTTGGTAGGTAGACTGGTGTTATAGTATTCCGTAGCTCCGTATATCATTTTCTAGGAAGAAGGGAGAGGGGTGGGGATAATGGAACAGTCCATTTTAGATTTTCACCTGCTGAAAACTTTCGGTCTTAAGGGTAGTAAATTTATCTGCTCCCTTCGTCATTAAAAAGTTAAACCATCATATTCACTATAATTAAGAAATATGTGAAATGATATATATGTATAGATTTATTATTCAGAATTTATAATTTCTTACTTTTAACATGTTATTGTACATCTAAAAATGAAGATGGTACATGTGTAGATACATATAAATTTTCCTCTTTTAGAAAACACTCCAGTAATATTTTTCTTCAAAAAAGGTCACGTAATTCTTTTCTAAACTCAGTCAAAGGGAGATTAAGTATGTTGCCGTACATGATTGTATTTTCTTCACATTTAAATGAAATATAATATTTTATTTAAAGTCTGCAAAACATATTTTAATTTGTAATTAAAACTACGATAACATAAAATACTCTACACATATGCAATACATTAATTTGGAATGAACTGAGTCAACCAAATCAACTGAACTTAATTTAGTTATATAAAGATTAGCCTATGAATGTACCTACAATAAATTCACAAGTAATAGTATTAATATAATATTTAGGTATATCTGTCATTTATAAGAATTTCCCTTTTATGTACAAATATCAGAGCTTAGTAAAGGACTGCTATAGTTCTGCTTATTGTAGGCATTTTTTTTTAAATTTCTTTATGATTAAAGACAGTTACTAACATATATGCTAAGATAGATAAATTCTTTGCGAACATAGACACACACACACACACACACACACACACACACACACACACACACACATATATATATATATATATATATATATATATATGTATTACACACACACACACATATATATATATATATATATATATATATATATATATATATATATATATATATATGTGTGTGTGTGTGTGTGTGTGTGTGTGTGTGAATTATTAGTGTTACCTGAATTGGCAACACATCCGCTTAATGGTATAAAGACATAGTAAAAAAAAAATAAAATAAAAGGGAAATACTCTTACTGCATACATTCATTGGGACATTTATATTTCATCCCTACTGAATTTCTCTTATATGGTAGTGATATTAACGCTAATTATTAGTTTTAAATACAGAATTTTATTCTTAAACCTAATTATACGCTTTTTGCTGCAAAATAATGTTACTTTTTTTAATTATATCTATAGCGTATGGGTCAGGTATATTATTAAGAAAGATTATAAAATGGAAAAGACTTTACTAAATAAAATTATTGTTGCATCTATACTCTATTGCATTTCTCTTTTACAACAGTGGAAATAACACTTTTATATAGATTAAGAGAAACATTTAATTTTTTCTTTTTCATTGTTACATCCATTTCTAATTTGCCTTATTTTTTTATTTGATATTTTACAATTTTCAAACGTTTTTCGAAACATCGGTTGGAATTATCATACATATAATATCGTATTTACTCTGAAGACATTTAAAAAATAGAGCAACAGCTGACTGTACGCGTTATGCCCAGAATAATTATTAGTGTTATCTGAAATAGCACCACATATGTTTAATGGTATAAAGACATAGTGAAAAAAGAAAATAAAAGGGAAATACTCTTACTGCATACATGCATTGGGGCATTTATATTTCATTCTTACTGAATTTCTCTTATATGCTAGTGATAGTTGCACTAATTATTAGTTTTAAATAGATAAATTTCCTCTTAAAGCTGATGGTACGCTTTATGCTGCAAAACAATGTTACCTTATTTTAAATCATACCTATTGCGTATGGCTCAGGTAGATTATCAAGAAAGAAAATAAAATGGAAGAGCCTTTACTAAATAAAAGTATTGTTGCATCCATACTTTATTACATTTCTCTTTTACAACAGTGCAAATAACACTGTTGTATAGAGTAAGAGAAACATTTTAATTTTTTTTTGTATTGTTACATCTATTTCTAATTTGCCTTATTTTGTTATTTGATATTGTACAATTTTCAAACGTTTTTCGAAACATTGTTTGGAATTATCTAACATATAATACCGTATTTACACTGAGACTTTTTAAAAATATAGCAACAGCTAGTTGTACACGTTATGCACAGAATAATTATTAATGTTACTTGAAATAACATCACATACGTTTAATCATATAAACACATAGTGAAGATAGAAAATAAAATAGAAATACTCTTACTCTATACATGTATAGGAGAATTTATATTTCATTCCCACTGAATTTCTCCTATATGCTAGTGATAGTAACACTAATTATTAGTTTTAAATACAGAATTTTCCCCTTAAAGCTGATGGTACGCTTTATCCTGAAAAACAATATTACTTTTTTAATCATACCTATTCCGTATGGCTCAGGTAGATTATCAAGAAAGAAAATACAATGGAAAAGCCTTTACAAAACAAAAGTATTGTTGCATCCATACTTTATTGCATTTCACTTATATAACTGTGCAAATAACACTGTTGTATAGATTAAAGAAAAAATTTAATTCTTTTTACTTTGTCACATCCATTTCTAATTTTCCTCATTCTGTTATTTGATATTTTAAAATTTTCAAACGTTTTTAGAAACATCGATTGGAATTATGATACATATAATATCGTATTTACACTGAAGACTTTTAAAAAATAGAGCAGCAGCTGACTGTACGCATTATGCCCAGAATAATTATTAGTGTTACCTGAAATAGCACCACATACGTTTAATGGTATAAAGACATAGTGAAAAAAAGAAAATAAAAGGGAAATACTCTTACTGCATACACGCATTGGGGCATTTATATTTCATTCTTACTGAATTTCTCTTATATGCTAGTAATAGTTGCACTAATTATTAGTTTTAAATACAGAAATTTCCTCTTAAAGCTGATGGTACGCTTTATGCTGTAAAACAATGTTACTTTATTTTAAATCATACCTACTGCGTATGGCTCAGGTAGACTATGAGGAAAGAAAATAAAATGGAAAAGCCTTTACTAAAATAAAGTATTGTTGCATCCATACTTTATTGCATTTCTTTTATACAACAGTGCAAATAATACTGATTTATCGATTATCAGAAAGTTTTAATTTCTTTTTACATTGTTACATCCCTTTATAATTTACACTTATTCAGTTTTTTGATATTTTACAATTTTCAAACGTTTTTCGAAATGTCTGGGTGAATTAACATAAATATAATACCATATATAAGCTGTAGCTAACACCTAGAGCAACAGCTGGCCGTACGTGTGATGCATAAAACAATTATTTCTGTTACCTGAAATCACACCACATATGTTTAATCGTATTACATAGACAAGAAATAAATGAAATTTAAATAAACTTACTGTATATATAAATTGGGGCATTAATTTTTTTATTTCTACTGAATTTCTTTGTATATATTAGCACTAGTAACACTAATGATTAGCTTGAAACACAGAATTTTCCTCTTAAAGCTGATGGTACGCTTTTTGCTGCAAAACATTTTTACTTTTTTTAAAATCATACCTATTGCGCAAGGCTTATTGAAATTATCAAGAGAGAAAATAAAATGGAAAAGCCTTTACTAAATAATAAAAGTATTGTTGTATCCACACTTTATTGGATTTCTCTTATACAGCTGTGCAAATAGCACTATTATATAGAATAACAGAAACATGTTAATTTTTTTCTCATTGTTACATCCATTTCTAATTTGCCGTATTCTGTTATTTGATATTTTACAATTTTCAAAAGGTTTTTAAAACATTGTGTGGAATTATCATACATATAATACCTCATTTACATTGAAGAATTTAAAAAAATATATAGCAAAGGCTGACTGTGCGCGTTATGCACAGAATAATTATTAATGTTACCTGAAATCACATCACATACGTTTAATCATATAAACACATAGTGAAGAAAGAAAATAAAACAGAAATACTCTTACTCTATACATGTATAGGAGCATTTATATTTCATTCCTACTGAATTTCTCTTATATGCTAATGGTAGTAACACTAATTATTAGTTTTAAATACGTTATTATCCTCTTAAAGCTGATGATAAGCTTTATGCTGCAAACTAATGTTACTTTTTTTTAAATCATACCTATTGCGTATGGCTCACGAAGATTATCAAGAAAGAAAATAAAATGGAAAATCCTTTACTAAACAAAATTATTGTTTCATCCATACTTTATTGCATTTCTCTTAAAAAATAGTGCAAATAACACTGTTGTATAAATTAACAGAAACATTTTAATTATTTTTACATTGTTACATCCATTTCTAATTTGCCTTTTTCTGTTATTCGATATTTTACAATTTTCAAACAGTTTTCGAAATATCGGTTGGAATTATCATACATATAATACCGTATTTAAACTGAAAACTTTTAAAAATAGAGCAACAGCTGACTGTACGTTTTATGCCGATAATAATTATTAGTGTTACCTGAAATAGTACCACATACGTTTAATGATATAAAGACATAGTCAAAAAAGAAAATAAAAGGGAAATACTCCTACTGCATTGGGCATTTATATTTAATTCCTACTGAATTTCTCTTATATGCTAGTGATAGTAAGACTAATTATTAGTTAGTAATACACAATTTTCCTCTTAAAGCTGTTGGTACGCTTTGTGCTGCAAAACAATATTACTTTTTTTCATCATACCTATAGCGTATAGCTCAGGTAGATTATCAAGAAAGAAAATAAAATGGAAAAGACTTTACTAAATAAAAGTATTGTTGCATCCATCCTTTATTGCATTTCTCCTTTACAACAGTGCAAATAACACTGTTGCATAGATTAAGAGAAACATTTGAATTTTTTTTTGCATTGTTACATCCATTTCTAATTTGCCTTATTTTGTTATTTGATATTTTACAATTTTCAAACGTTTTTTGAAACATTGTTTGGACTTATCATACATATAATACAGTATATTTTACTACCATAAGACTTTTTAAAAATATAGCAACAACTAGTTGTACGCTTTATGCACAGAATAATTATTACTGTTACCTGAAATCACATCACATATGTTTAATCATATAAAGACATAGTGAGGAAAAAAAAATAAAAGGGAAATACTCTTGCTGTATACATGCATTGAGTCATTTATATTTCATTCCTACTGAATTTCTCTAATATGCTAGTACTAGTTATTAGTTTAATTATTAATTTTAAATACAGAATTTTCCTCTTAAAGCTGATGGTACACTTTATGTTGCAAAACAATATTACTTTTTTTAACTATACCTATAGCGTATGGATCAGGTAGATTATCAAGAAAGAAAATAAAATGGAAAAGGCTTTACCAAATCAAAGTATTGTTGCATCCATATTTTATTGCATTTCTCTTTTACAACAGTGCAAATTACACTGTTGTATAGATTAACAAAAACATTTTTTTTACATTGTTACGTTAGTTTCTAATTTGTCTTATTATGTTATTTGATATTGTACAATTTTCAAACGTGTATCGAAACATCGGTTGGAATTATCAGCAACAGCTGACTGTACGCATTATTCACAGAATAATTGTTACTATTAATTGAAATCGCATCACATACGTTTAATCATATAGGCATAGTGAAGAAAAAAAAGAAACAATAAAATACTTTTACTCCATAAATGCATTGAAGCATTTATATTTCATACCTACTGAATTTCTCTTATATGCTAGTACTAGTAACACTAATTATTACTTCCAAATACAGAAATTTCCATTTAAAGCCCAATTCCGTTTCTATTACATATTGCACTAAATTTAAATTTAAATATTCTAGTATAACAATATTTTACCCTCTTACCCGCAAATTGTCAGACAACACTCCTTTCTTAAAGTGAAAAGGTATATCGAGAATGGAATTTCTCGTTTAACACGCCATATAAAGAGAATGTGCGAAGTCTATTATTTAAACTCAAATGGTTATTTCATAGTAACCAAATCTTTACATTCCAAAGGCTGAGACAACCGATTTAACAAGCTTAACTTCGTTAAAATATGAGTCATCATTAAAATGACATTGAAAGAGTGTTGGAACTAAATTCATCGTGTTAGCTTAGCAACAGATTCACTAACGGTTTAATAACTGATTTACATGGCTCGAGTTATTCACAAGTACATACGACAAGAGCTTAGTTAGCATCACTAAATAATATCAAAACATACGTGAATTTATCTTGTCCATAAAGCTTCGAATTTTAATTTTGGAATGATGCAGTTTAAGGAAATATAAATTAAATAGAAATAGGAAATGAAAAATATTATGTATTATGTATTATCAACTACATAAACTTATACTATATATATATATATATATATTATATATATATATATATATATATATATATATATATATATATATATATATATATATATATATATATATATATATATATATATATATATATATAAATATATATATATATATATATAATATATATATATATATATATATATATATATATATATATATATATATATATATATATAGTATATATATATATATATATATATATATATATATATATATATATATATATATATATATATATATAATATATATATATATATATATATATATATATATATATATATATATATATATATACATGTATATATATATATATATATACATATATATATATACATATATATATACATATATATATATATGCATATATATGCATACATATATATATATATATACATATATATATATATGTATATATATATATATATATATATATATATATATATATTATATATATATATATATATATATATAATATATATATATATATATATATATATATATATATATATATATATATATATATATATATATATATATATATATATATATATATATATATATATATATATATATATATATAATATATATACTATATACATAAATTTATATATAACTACATAGACTTATAAAAATTGAACTAATCCATGTGCAATTTTTAAATTTTTATTTGGAAAACATTACTTTACTAATTATGAATTTAATCCCATATATAATAATAGCTAAGTTATCAATCCGCATGTCCTTGAATTTATGAAGCGGTTGGGAATGGAATAGATAGAGGCATTCATATTGGATTCTTTATGAGTTAGTATTAACAAAATTCAAAGCGAGTAAAGTTTATCCTCTCCTAAACTATCGATCCGATTGTAAAATAAATTGATATAAATATGCTTCATATCACAGTGAAAAACACTGTTGCTTTTAAATCGTTCGAAATCCACCTGTTCTCCATTTTTTCGAGTGTATAATGCCATTATTCCAAGAACTATTTTCCCGTGTTAAGAGCAGGCGATTAAATTTATAAATTTATTGCATAATAAATAGGTAAAAATAACAATATTTTCCTTTGAAGTAGCAGTGAAACAAAAACATTCCCTACAGAATAATAAATAAGATATCTCTCCGTTTGTACTCGAATTTGAGAAACAGTTGGTCCTGGAATGGATAGTGACATCCATATTAGATTCTTGATGAGTTATGGTTAGCAAAATTCAAAGCAAGGCTTTAAGGCTTTAAAAATCCACCTCTTCCCCAATTTTCGATAGTTTAATGCAATTATTTCAAGCCCTATTTTACCCTGTTAAAAGCAGGAGCTTAAATTTATAAATTTATTACATAATAAATAAGTAGAAAAAACATTTTTTTTCTAACATTATGACTTCATTCTTTTAACCATAGCAATTAATCATTTCTTATTTTAAATTATTTAAATACCGTATGCATTGTTTTCATACGTTGTACCACTGAACTTAGATATTAAGTAAATAATTTTATTTTATATTTGGCTTAAATAATAGATTAGATACATATGTGATAATTTAATCATCGAATATTTTTTGCTACAATGAATATTTTATCATCAGTATTAGCAACAAATTATTTTCATAAAAATCTAGGAGTCTGTTTTACGGACTAATAAATAACTAGCGTTTAAGTTATATATCTTTGAAAATTAAGAAGTTTGTTCGTTTGTGTGTTTGTTTTTTTATATATAATCACAGTTTCAGTAAATGAATTCAACATGATTCTATACTGCATTCACAGAATCAAGAGACTTTAGAGGAGTATGAAGTTAAACAAATTATTGAGCGTGTATAAGTTAATTCTTAGCCAAAAAACAAACCATCTTTTTACCTCCCTCATAGGGTACTTTACAATTCTGAAAAATTAAGATTTTTTCCAAACTCGTCATATGACTGGCTACATGTTAAATATAATATAGTCTAAAATATAATAATTCCGTATCAAGAATTATGTTTATAAATGTTTACTGTTTGTGGCATTATTATATATCTTTAAAAATTAAGAAATTTGTTCATTTGTGTGTTTGTGTATTAAATATAACTACACGGTTTGACTAAATGAATTTAACGTGATTCTAAACTGCATTCACAGAATCAAACACTTTAGAGGAGTATGAAGATAAACAAATTAGTCAGTGCGTATCAGTTAATTCTCAGCCAAAAAACAAACCATATTTTAGCCTGCCTCATAGGGTACTTTACAATTCTGGATTATTAAAAATTTTACCGATCTCGTCTTATGACGGCCTACATGTAATCTAAAATATAATTCCGTATCAAGAATTATGTTTATAAATTTTTACTATGAGTTTTAGTTTTAGTTCAAGTATGTTATTATTAACTGCTGAAATTAATGATAATTCACATATTAATCCTCTTTTTTGTATAATTTCTTTTCTCTCGAATTACTTATTAATAAATAACAGAATGCTAATCGTTTGGGTTTGAATATATGATAGCTCAACCTTCGCATAATTTCCCTTAAATTGTTTTTTCTTTGCTTTAGATTAATGAAATTTCATAACAAATTTATTTTTGTGTTTCTGAAAAGCTCCGCTTTGAGAAGCAATGCATTGTTTAAAATTTTTTAAAGTTGTTGTATTGTTTAAGAATTTTCGGCAGAGTTTTAAAACGGGTACTGTAAATTATGGTAATTCAGATTATATTTCTTTTTTGTAATATTTACCACTCATTTATTTATGAATAACAGAATGTTAATCTAATGAAGTTTGAATTTATGATAGTTCAGCCTTCCCATAATTTCTCTGAAATTGATTTTCTTTTACGCTTTAGATTTATGAAATATTATATTAAACATTTTATTTATACTAAACTTCAGTAAAAAGAGAATATATTAGTGTAGAGATTTGGGTTGATTTTTAAAACAAGTTTAAGAATAAACAAACTTTAAAAATGATTTACTGTTTTTTTCTGTTAGTAGTAGAAAATAAAATTTTAATCTAAATGAAAGGACTTTAAAATTTTTATGAAAACGGAAACTACTAAGATAGTGTCTTTTAACATATATGTACAAAAATGTGAAAATTTATATGAAAAATCTTGATTTTGCCTCTAGAATATTAGTTTTTATTTGCTGTAACATCTTATTTTGTAGATAAATAACTTTTTAATTACATATCCAAAAATATTTTGTTAATTTATCTGTATTATGTTAACACAGATAATCTTTGTTTAAACATAAGTATATAATCCATTATTTTAAATCTTTTAAATGGGAGTCACTGCAATGCTTCGAGGTGCTTTGCAATGCGAAATGCTTACTAACATTAAAATTTTTACTTTCAAAATGAAATGTAGTATTTAATATTTTGTTTAATTAGTTTTTCGGTTGAAGTAGAAAAATCTCTGAAATGAAAATTTAAACAAAACTACGGTATAGATACTAATCTCTGCTGATATTTACAAAAACCACCTGATTCATGATTTAAACATTTAATGATATGCATATTAAAAATACTTTTCCTGCATAAAATGCCAAAACAATATAAGTTATTACTTACGAAATTACCTGTTGTTACAAATATTATATTAAACGATAATTTTCTTCATAATTAGAAAAAAGTCATACAATCGATCTAAACAAACCTTACAGTAGAGAAACCACATTTTGATGTATTACCATAAACATTCTTGCTAAAATAACCCATGATTTACTCTTTCGGATAATAATAATAACTTTAGAGTAGAAAATGCTTAAACCTTAAAATTCTTCAACCATACAAAAACCATACAAAAAGAAGATATTGACATATTAATATGCGGTGTTCATATTAGCCAACTAAAATATTTTATATTAACCTATTATTTTCAATTCTATTTGTAAAAAAAATTAGATTCAAGTGATGTATGTCTATATAAAAGAAACTCAATATTAACCCTCCTAGTGTACCCCCATCGAGGAAAAAGTCTCGAAAAATACGCTAAAGGTTTACTGTGTCAGTGGGCAAAGCGTTCTATGATTTTTTCCTGCACCCTTTGTCTACTAGAATGGAATAAGGAAAACCCACCCTCGTTATTGTCCCTTTACTTCCATATATAAATAGATATATAAATAGATATTATAGATTGTTAATTTTTAAAACACATAAAGCTCGTCAAATCTGGAAAATCGTCCCATAAAAAGTAATTGATTCTAAAAGTAGAAATAAAAATATTCTTATAGAGACTTATTTATATTTTTTACGAAAGACATCCAAGGTATTTAAGTGGTACAGTTAGAGATACATCTGTTACCGCAAATGAAATACTTTGAAATAGAGATTTATAAAGCCATGAAAAGCTATCAGTGTCTTTGTGCCTCAAGTGGTAGGGGTACATCCCTCAATAAATGTCAGTCAAAGAGAGGTGCAGTTCCTAAACAATAGACCTGACCCTCCTACCGTAAAAGCACTGGCAGAAATGTACGTTACATATATTTTCAGAGCGTTTTTCTAGGTCGAAAAGTGTATATGACAACCGCTTTGAAGACATCATCGGTTTAACGGAATTGTACGTGCAAACCGCTTAGAGGATTAAGTAAATAAAGGCTGTCTGTCACTTACATATGGAATTAGTTAAGTACTCACAGATAACACTTTGAGACACGCAACTAGTAATGAATCTTTAAAAGAATGAAAACTTCTAAATGTAATGGTATATATTAGAATTCGCATTGTTTATTATACGTAAAAGCTACAAGAAAGTAATCTGAATTCTACATAATAATTTTTTTTTTTAAATTTAAAATTTCTTATATTACTTTCCTACATAAAGCCACCTCCCCTCCACTATCATATTGGCATCTTCTATCAAATCAGGATGTGACGGGAGTTGTAAATTACCAAGATGTTCAGTAATTCCTAGAAATTTTACATAAAATAAGAATACTGAGAACATAAAAGTTAGTTTAAGTGTAGGAAGAGTTTTACTAAATTTTATTTTATAAATAAGATAGTAACTAGTATTCAAATTTGAAAGAAATACGACATCTAAAAATGCCCAAATATTTAAATATTAAAAATATACAAAATGTTTTGATCTGAAAGTATATTTAAAAGGCAGTTTTCTTAAAATTTCCTTTGAATGTAATAAGTATCTGCAGTACGACAAAAAAGAAAAAAAAATTCTTCTTATTTCGCCTCATATTACATTATTAAAAAGACGGAAATGTCAAATTTAAATTCTAAAATCTGAAATTCTACTGTCGCCTTAAGCTAGTTTATAAAAGAAAGTGTTAGTGAAAGACGATACAATGCGCAAAGATTGAGATTCTATAAATTAAAGATTTTCTAAGAAGAATGCATTTTGAAGCAAATAGAATTTGTGTTTTTTAGTACAAAGTCCAAGCGTTTGTAAAAGAAATAAAATATTTTAGACATAATTCAAGAAATATTTTAGATACAAATCAGATTAAAACTGAGTAAAACAGAGAAATAGACTTGTATCATTTAACTAATTTTTCAAACCTGTATTAATTTAGGTATTATTAACAGTTTCAAATTTTAGACAATTTTAATTGCATTGATATTTTTTACACTGATTTAAAAATGCATTCGGTATAAATAACTAATAATTCTATTTCGTAAAATGTAGTACTGAAATCCGTGAATTCGTATTCTACTTTTATTATGGATGTTCCTAGTCGTTTAAATATTGCTTTAACCAGTTAAATGCGGAATTTAAATGCAAAAATCACTGATGAGAAACGTAATCAAAATGACCTGGATTCACATTGAATGTAAAATAAATAGTTGCATAAAAATTTTTGTGAATACATCTAAGTAAAGCAAATAACATCATTTAACTAATTCAGTCATTATTCAATCACTATCATTTAATTAATTTTTCAAACTCGTATTAATCTAGGTATTAATGACAGTTTCAAATTTTAGACAATTTTAATTATATTAACTGTATTTTTACACTGATTTAAAAATTCATTTGGTATAAATGACCAATACTTCAATTTCGTAAACTGTAGTACTGAAATCCGTGAATTCGTATTCCGCTTTTATTATGGATGTTCGTCTTCGTTTGAACATTGTATTAACCAGTTAATTGAGGAATCTAAATGCAAAAGTCACTGATCCGGAAATAATCAAAATTACCTGTATTCACATTGAAATCAAAATAAATAGTCGCATAAAATTTTTTGTGAATAGATCTAAATAAAGCAAATAACATCATTTAATTAATTCATTCATTATTC
Source organism: Pardosa pseudoannulata (assembly GCA_032207245.1). NCBI lineage: Eukaryota > Metazoa > Arthropoda > Arachnida > Araneae > Lycosidae > Pardosa > Pardosa pseudoannulata. Next base: position 130,078,066 of record CM063510.1, read on the forward strand.
AATCAGTATCATTTAACTAATTTTTCAAACCTGTATTAATCTAAGTATTAATGACAGTTTCAAATTTTAGACAATTTTAATTAAATTGATTATAATTTTTCACTGATTTAAAAATTCATTTGGTATAAATGACAAATACTTCAATTTCGTAAACTGTAGTACTGAAATCCCGGAATTCGTATTCTGCTTTTTTTATGGATGTTCGTAGTCGTTTGAATATTGTCTTAACCAGTTAAATGCGGAATCTAAATGCAAAACTCACTGATGCGGAACGTAATCAAAATGACCTGTATTTACATTGAAATCAAAATAAATAGCCGCATAATTTTTTTTTTTGAATAGATCTAAGTAAAGCAAATAACATCATATAACTAATTCATTCATTATTCAATCAGAATCATTTAACTAATTTTTTAAAACCTGTATAAATCTAAGTATTAATGACAGTTTCAAATTTTAGACAATTTTAATTAAATTCACTGTATTTTTTGTCTGATTTACAAATTTATTCGGTATAAATGACCAATACTTCAATTTCGTAAAATGTAGTACTGATATCCGTGAATTCGTATTCCGCCATTATTATTGATTTTCGTCTTCGTTTGAACATTGCATTAACCAGTTAATTAAGGAATGTAAATGCAAAACTCACTAATGTGGAACGTAATCAAAATTACCTGTATTCACATTTAAATCAAAATAAATAATCGCATAATTTTTTTTTTGTGAATAGATCTAAGTAAAGCAAATAACATCATTTAACTAATTCATTCATTATTCAATCAGTATCATTTCACTAATTTTTTAAAACCTGTATTAATCTAAGTATTAATGACAGTTTCAAATTTTATACAATTTTAATTAAATTGATTATAAATTTTCACTGATTTAAAAATTCATTCGGTTTAAATGACTAATACTTCTAATTCGTAAAATGTAGTACTGAAATCCGTGAATTCGTATTCCGCTTTTATTATGGATGTTCGTCTTCGTTTGAACTTTGTATTAACCAGTTAATTGATTGAATCTATATGCAAAACTCACTGATGCGGAACGTAATAAAAATGACCTGTATTCACATTTAAATCAAAATAAATAGTTGCATAAATTTTTTTGGGAATAGATCTAAGTAAAGCAAATAACATCATTTAACTAATTCATTCATTATTCAATCAGTATCATTTAACTAATTTTTCAAACCTGTATTAATCTAAGTATTAAAGACAGTTTCAAATTTTAGACAATTTTAATTAAATTCACTGTATTTTTAGACTGATTTAAAAATTCATTCGGTATAAATGACCAATACTTCAATTTCGTAAAATGTAGTACTGAAATCCGTAAATTCGTATTCTGCTTTTATTATGGATGTTTGTAGTCGTTTGAATATTGTCTTAACCAGTTAACTGCGGAATTTAAATGCAAAAGTCCCTACCGTGGTACATAATCAGAATTAAGAAATAACCTGTATTCACATTGAAAGCAATATAAATAGTCGCATATTTTTTTTGTGCGAATAGATCAAAATAAAGCAAATAACATTTCTTATTATTAGAATAAAAAATAACAATTCAAAGTTGAAAAGAGGTATTACTATTACAATTGTCAAAATACTATATAAACAATAAATAGGAAAATGTAGATAAAGAGAAAATATAGAGAAAGAATAATTAATTCAGTTAAGCTTTTGAAAGGGGCTCTCTAAAGGAATAATTCATCTGCGGGACATATGGTGTCCCAGTCTCACTGAAAAGGTTAATTCATGTGTGATATCAAAATAAGGTATCAAAATGGTTCTACACATACAGAGCCTCTGTAATAGAGAATGATTCAAGAAGAGTATTTGAATCATTTTGAAATATAATTAATTCATTTTATAAAGAGTAATACATTAACATTGAATGCTTCTACACCCCAGAAATAAATCTAATCTTTTTTTTTAATTTATAGCCGGCATCCTAGAATTATACAAGTATGAGACTAATTGAACTTGTATTACTTCTTAGAGCATTTTGAATTTTTAATATAGAATGGTATTTTCACATGACGTGTATACACTTCGACCTTACCATAATGTGGTTTGGTTTGGATTTGTACGGTCCACACCTTTGCAAAGTGAGAGGTGTTGATACCAGGACCTACTGCTTAAATCTGATTCTGAATTTCTACGAACATTCATGATACAATGAGATTCGAAAACAAGAACACCAGTAGTGAAGATCAGCACCATTACCGTTCGGCCACACTTTGCTGACCTGACCGAAACGAAAATGTGGATTGACGTAGTTACGTATCAAAGGAAGTTAACTGCTTTCCTGATATAATTCCTGGTATAACAAAATAATCACTATGGGGCTTTTAACTAAATCTTTTATAATGGGTTTTGTAACTTATGTTTATCGAATTAGAATTATCTTTAAGAATTTTGTGTTTAACTCGAAATGTATATTATAAATATTGTTCTTAATTAAATTTCAGTAATATTAGATAAGATTATACTAAATATGATTTCAGTAAAATTTAAACTAACAGTTATAAACAGAATCAATTAGAGCGACTTATACTTTGTTAACCCTTCAAAGGTCATCAAAATAAATACATGGGAATGTAATGTATTTTGTTTATAAATGTTATCTATAAGCCTTGTATATGTAAAATATATAAATTTTCTTTACATTCCTTAGAAGGGTTTGCCTTAGAGGATACCAAATTAAGGTTTGAGAAGTGGTTTAGTTGAATAACCCCTAACCTTGTACAGCTTGAACATTATGCCTTTTTAAAAGTTTAACTATACTGGAAGAACAATAAATGATAATCCTTAAACTGGTTTAATAAATAAACAGCTTACCAACTTAAAAGTGTTGAGGTCATAAGTAAGATAAATTAAATCTGACTTCTCAATAACAGAAAGTTTAAATACATATATTTCAATAGAAAGAGAAATAATAAGTTACACGTAGAACTATCACTATCATTTGTTATATATTTAAAATATCAAAAATATAATAGGTATAATATGTATAATATGTATAATATGTATATACATATATATATATATATATATATATATATATATATATATATATATAATATATATATATATATATATATATATATATATATATATATATATATATATATATATATATATATATATATATATATATATATATATATATATATATATATATATATATATATATATATATATATATATATATATATATATATATATATATATATATATATATATATATATATATATATATATATATATATATATATATATATATATATATATATATATATATATATATATATATATATATATATATATATATATATATATATATATATAATCAAAAACTCATCCATGTCTCCAAAAAGTTTTTTTTAATGGCAAAAGCTCTTGATTCTACATCATTGGCTTCCATATATCACATATTATGTGGTTGGAGCCGTAAATAGTTCTAAAAAATAAAGTAAAGTAATCCAAAAAGTAAAGTTGTAAACAAAAAGATGTTTAATAGGTGGTTTTGCTACAAAACTACTGTCCGTTAAAGGATTAAAGCTGCTACTGCCATATTACTTATGCATTATATGAAACAGTGTATTTTTCAAAGCTTATAAGAAGTTTTAGTAGATAATTTTCTGTTAAATTTTCCTTCAGTTTTTTCACGGGATATTTTAGCATAATTTAAGATTAAGGCTGGTTTGATACAGGAGATAATTGTATTTAAATTTTAGTAACCGTTACATGGTACAGCGTTATATGATAATTATCAGAAGAAAGTGTATTGAGAAGTTATAATTTTAAGATAATAATGGTAGATCAATATAAATTATTTTTGAGAAATGTTTATTATCATCCAATATGCAGTTTATAATAATCTTTTAGTATGCTTATAGGTTTGAGTGGGACAGAGAGATACCGAAGAGAAACATTAAAACATTGCGAAGTATGAAACTTTCTATGATAGTGAAACGAAAGTTTAACAAACTTTCACATGTGTGCATGTTCAAGCGTAAGAGTGCATGTGTCTCTTTTCATATTATTATATTAATATATATATATATATATATATATATATATATATATATATATATATATATATATATATATATATATATATATATATATATATATATATATGTATTCACACATAAAACTATTTTCGTTAAAAGTATTTGAAAGTTATAGTTATTTATTATCTATTGATAATTAATTTTGTTCTTCCTTACAATGGATTCTTTGATATTACAGCTGATTTCTTTGAAGTCTTATCTTTGATACGAATTTTGGTTATATTTCATTCAGGCAACCAGTTAGTAAGCTTAATGATGTCATTTATAGCAGAATCTAGACAATAATATGATTAATAAATAACAATGGTTTTCTACTTTGATACTGTTTTAAACTCTCCTTAACCAACAGGATATTTCCTCTTAACATTCTTTAACCAATGACTGGAATTTTTTCATTTATTTTAGCTGAAATTAGTACCATAAGGTTCAATTACCTCAATTCACAATTAAATATAAAAGTTATATTTATCATTTGGATGCATGTAAATGAACTTAATTTTGTTTTTATCATATATTGTTTTTTAAAATTAGCGTGAGTATTTACATGAGTGACCTGTTTTTAAAGCTTGTTAGAGAGAATCTGTTTAAAATTAAATATAAATATGTATGTTTACAGAAAATTAATTTCGTTAAAATCTATTTCAGTATTTTAGTACACAGTTAATAAGTTTTATAATGTCTTTTATAGCAGAGCCTGGAACCTAATTTCAGCACTGAAAATGACTCGATACTGTTATAAACCCTACCTACATAAATGGATATTTTTTTGTGTTATATAACATATAACTGAAATTTTTATTTCTTTTTAGAGAAATGAGTACTATAAAATTTAATTACCTCATTTTATAATTAAACATTATTTTAAAAAGTGAAATAAACCTCATTTTTATTTTCTATATCTTTTTTTAAAATTTAACATGAACACTTTATGTGTATTTGTAAATATTTATTTAAAACTTCAAATACTATTAGCAAAAATTAGTATTATGCTAAAATTTGTTTTGTTATTACAGAAATACTTTACAAAATTGGAAACATTTGCATGCATATAAATATTTATTTAATTATAAGCCTTATAAGACTTTTTCTATAATATTTCGTTGAAAATATTGATTTAAACGAAGGCATAGCTCTTAAATTATTTACCATACTGTAGTATTTGTATTTGATTATCATGAGAGAAAATTTTATTAATTATTATGTGTTTTTACTTAGATTTTGTCTTTAGTTTATGCACAATTTATATCCACAATTATAAAAAAAATGCATATTTCATTAAAAATTAATTTAAAACTGAATTTTAAAGTACATACACACGTATACTTTATTAATAAATGCATGATAGCTAACATAATACTTAATACTACTTTATCGCTATTCATATCAAGAACACTTTTATCATGAACAGTAGTAAGTATTTATTAATATTTCAACTAAATTAAAAATTATATTTTAATTAAAAATGAAGCATTAGTTTTCGCACGATTCAGGAAGTTATTATTTATATAAATGTAAACATTAATCATAAAATAGCTTTTTATTTTATTTTGTGAGATTTCTTCAATACTAATGTAAAATTTGGATTAATTTTGGAAATATTTAACTTTTATAAGCAGTGGTTTATTAAATGTAAGACTTATATTTTTAAATGCATCCAATGAAATTTATCTTACATTTTTACTGCAGCATTGTACATTTCACTCGAAAACTACTGTGTAAACTGAAATAAACATGTATAGTTAGTCCCCAGTTATTTTCTCCTCCCGATTATTTATTAATCTCTCTAACTATATATATATATATATATATATATATATATATATATATATATATATATATATATATATATATATATATATATATTGAAATTGTTTTAATATATTACAAAACATTTTACATAATTAGAATTTTTTTATTGATTTGATAAACAATTTTAATATATTGCAAAATATTTTAAAGAATGGAGTTTGTTTAAAGTACAATCAGATTTCCTTTCAATCTAACAATCTCAAGATTGTAATTATCTCTGATGGAATAATTTAAGGCAATATTCAATTATCTAAAATTTTAATTAAAATATAAATATCTGCTTTACATACATTTCAAAACACATTTAAGATAACGTAAAACCAAAATTTACAAAGAAAACTATTTGTAAATTACATACCATTTGAATAAAAAGTACTATACAGTATATAATACAGTTAATGAAATTTATATATACAATAGTTTTCCTTCTCTCTCTCTCTTTCTCTCTCTCTCTCTCTCTCTCTCTCTCTCTCTATATATATATATATATATATATATATATATATATATATATATATATATATAGAAAGAGAGAGAGAAAGAAAGACATATATACGCCAACATGCGCACGCATAATTGTGTATATGCATATGTACACACACACACACACACACACACACACACACACACATATATATATATATATATATATATATATATATATATATATATGATATATAATTATATATATTATATATATATATATGCGCATGTGTTTACTGTGTGTTTCTGTATACGTAACTTTCTTAAATTCAAGTTTTACTTTTTACATTTACTTAGAAAGCAATTTCTTAAATTTATTGGCTTTGAAATACAAGAAAACCTAACTTTTTTTACAAGATGACATATAACAACAGATACTGCTAATATTATTATGTTTTCAAATACATTTTATGAACACATGAAATATGTTTTTAGAAGAAGTCTTTCAAAACTCATACCATTCAACACAATACCAGTTTGTTCTAAGAATATCTTGTTATTTAGTATTTTATACTAATCTTTGTTTATTTAAGGTAAGGGAATAAGATATAATATTAATGTTACACCATACATTATGCATTATTAACATTTAGCTGACATTTATTTTCAGCGCAATGAGAAGAAATACGTTTTAAAGTTTATCTAAGAAAAATAATTATTTCAACTGTGTAATACAGATTAAATCTATTACGAGGAATTTCAATGAAGGGTATTTTCATAAATAAAACATTATTTTTTAAAACTGTAACTGAATAAAATATATTTTTACATACTATGTTACATAAATATCAGTGTTATTGTAGAAGAAATGCCATAATACTGGCACTTAATCCTAAGAGACTCTGTAAAATCTAACAGCATTTTATCAGCACTAATCTGTAATAAACCTTTATATTTATATAACCTTTATATCGATGTCCCAAATTATACTCACCCAGAGATATCCGATATAAAATAAATACTATCTCTTGTTAAAGGAATTAAATTCCTCTAGATCATACTCAACCTACTTCAGATGCAATACTTCAGTCATCAAAGAACGTCTTACCAAGTATATTGCTTTTTCGATCACGTATGGATATAGGTCCCTAGAAAGTTTTCCATGGCCGTTTACAAGATAGCTGTGTTGCTAGAGATTTACAGCTACAGATCTTTACGATCGTTAAGGCTGTTAGCTTTATTATAGGATTTCGCTTAGATAAATTCCGGATGTTCAGCTTAGTTCTGGCTATTCCAAGAGATTGCCAAGCGAATTATGGCTCTTGCATTACTTTTTTACAGATAAAGGTAGATTTATTGGGTTTTGTCAATACCAAGATGTAAATCATGAGTTATTAATGTGTTATGCATTTTTAAAGATATATTTAGATAGGTTAAAGTAAGGTAAGGAAAATATTTCATTTATAAAGTAGACCGACGAAATATTGAAATATTTATATTGCACTAAAGCTCATGTATATAACACTAATATTGTTTCAAAATTTGACATTATCAAAATTCTGTTGTTGAAAACTAAAATTAAAGAGTTGGAAATATATTGTTACCATAAAATTGTCAATAATTGAATAGCTATAACTATTTAAGCATCGTAAATTCTTAATTAAGAGAAGCACTGTTTATAATGAAATACATATTTATGCTAATTTTCGTAGACTTATTCTAATACTGTTATATATATATATATATATATATATATATATATATATATATATATATATATATATATATATATATATATATATATATATATATATATATATATATACACACATCCGAGTACATCCTAGAAATTAAAACAATGTAAATGTTTCCATTTTTCAAATTATGCAATGGAATTTAATGTATAGGGAAGAAAACATAAACTAAAATCTGAAATAAAACAGAATAAATTTTGTTGACCAAAAGCATAAACTTATTTACTCCATCCTATTTCAGTGTTTAACTATTTCTATAAAAAAACGTATGCCCATAATTCCTCTAATAAACTCTTTCTTGGACACATTAAGAAGAGGTATTTATTTACATGGTAAACATTATATTTCATTAAGAGTAGAAAATTCATTTGCTTAGAATGAGGTGATTATTTACCGAGAATGAAGAAAACTCACAAAAGCAAGGAAGCTGTGTTCTGAAATCAAAATTGCATTAATATGAAAAAACAATGCTTTGTTATACTACTATATCATAATTTAGAAGTGACATTTGAGCTATCATTTCTGTACAAATGAGAAATAAAAATAGAGCTATTACGTAATAACAATTCCTTAAAACGTGCTTTAAAATCTCCAGCAATTATACAATGCTTAGATATTTCATAGAATGCCGCCATTTAATATTTTACCTTGAATATATCTATCTATCTCTATCTATCCTCTCTTCTCTCTATATATATATATATATATATATATATATATATATATATATATATATATATATATATATATATATATATATATATATATATATATATATATATATATATATAATATATATATATATATATATATATATAATATATATATATATATATATATATATATATATATATATATATATATATATATATATATATATATATATATATATATATATATATATATATATATATATATATATATATATATATGTATATATATATCTATATATATATATATATATATATATATATATATATATATATATATATATATATATATATATATATATATATATATATATATTATATATATATATATATATATATATATATATATATATATATATATATATATATATATATATATATATATATATATATATATATATATATATATATATATATATATATATATATATCCTCGTAAGGCGCAAGACATAAACAAAACAATGTAAATGTTTCCGTTTTTCAAATTATGCAATGAAATTTAATGCATAAGGATGAAGACATAAACTGAAATCTAAAATAAAACAGAATAAATTTTCTTGAACAAAGGTATAAATTTATTTACTTCATCCTATTTCAGTGTTGAACGATTTCTATAAAAAAAACGTATGCGCATAATTTCTCTAATAAACTCTTGCTTGGACGCATTAAGAAGAGGTATTTATTTACATGGTAAACATTATATTTCATTAAGGGTAGAAAATTCATTTGCTTAGAATGAGGTGATTATTTACCGAGAATGAAGAAAATTCAAGACAGCAAGGAATATGTGTCCTGAAATCAAAATGGCATTAAGATAAAAAAAGAATGCATTGTTATACTAGTATATCATAATATAGAAGTGACACTTGAGCTATCATTTCTGTACAAATGAGAAATAAAAATAGAACTATTCCATTTTCATGCGTGAAAAGAAATAATGAAATACGCAATTCATCTTATTTAAGTTCTTCATTCGTGTAATTGTCATTTTTATCTCCGGAAATAGAAAACAAATTTTTATTTTATATTCTTCCTTGAACTCGAATGTGAACCGTGTTTGGAACGAAGCCATATATGAGATATCAATTAACTACATAAAGGAACCCAGCAAACAGAAATTATTTGTCAACAGAGATAACAATAAAAAAGCTATTTTTGTCACACAATTCCAAGAGCTTCGATGGACTAAGAAACAAAACTATGTGATGTTCTTTATTTATTAGTTTCCATGCGTGAATGGTATGAGAAATTGTAAGGATTTATTTTATAGTTTTATAAATAGTCATATTGCTCACGCATAAGTGAAACGGTTTGTTCAAAATTTAAAACTTAAATTTACGTGATTATCAACTGCCATTCATCAGGAATTTTAGTGGATATAGTAAAAAATATGACGTTTTTTTCATTTATCTTAATTATCATTCGGCCTATGTATTTCAGGTTAAAATCCGTACTATCATATTATTTATTAGCATCATATAGCCCGTCATATGACGGGATCAGTAAAACTTGTAAAATATCTCGAAAAGTTTCGAACATGGTAAAATATAAAATTAACATTAAAAAACACTTTACTGACATATGCGTGTTGCTAACTTTAGTTTATCTTGTCAAATAACGTGAAAAGATGAAGAGCAGAGGTTTTAATATTGACAGTGATTATTTGACGATATACACTGTCTACCAATAAGTATTTGAACACCTGTGATAGATAAAGAAAAAATAAATTCATTCAAAATCAATAGTTAGAGTCTCCACGAGAGGCAATTACAGTGGGAACCGTCCGGAGCATACTTTCCACAAGTCTTTGTATTACAGCTAGTGGTATTGTCTTCCACTCCGATTGGAGTAGGCATACAAGGTTCTTTACCGATATTGTACAGATAGTGCACCCCTAATTCGGTGACACATCCCAGAGGTTCAGGTCTGGGCTCTGGGCAGGACATTCCATTCGATGAACTCCATTGGCACCATACCAAGCCTTGGTTAACCTCGAAACGTGACAACTGACATTGTCGTCCTGAAAGTAGCAGAGGTCCAACCCGTAAAACTACTACTACGTAGGAAGCACATTGTCATACAAAACAGTGCAGTAGGCATCGGCATTGAGCTTACCATGAATGGGGACTAGGGGTCGCAGTCAATACCAGGAGAAACTCCCAGACCATAATTCCACCTTCGCCGAACTTGACTTTTGGCACAATGCATTCTGGCAGGAGACGTTCTCCAGGAAGACGCCAGAACCAGAACCTGTCACCCGAACAGTACAGGGTGAACCTTGATTCGTCGTTCCAAAGACAAAGTTTCCACTGATGTAAGGTCCAATTTCGATTTGCTTTGCACCATATCAACCGAGCAGCACGGTTGGACTTGGTGATCAAAGGTTTATGAGCAGCAGTACGACCAGGAAAACCAAGCAGATGTGCTTTCTAACGGATGGTATTCATTGAAACAATACTCCTGTTGCACAATATGTCTTTTGAAACTCTTCTCGAATGAGGGCTATTGGTTGGGTGAGATTCTTCCGAATTACTCGTTTCGTTCGTCTGCCGACTTGGGGAACATTCCGACAATCATCGCTCACCTTCCACTTCTTAATCACATAGGCCACGTTTGATTTGGGGTACTTCAGATCGCTAGATATGTAACTTAATTAGTGGCCACATTTGTGATACCCGATAATTATACATTTCTCGAAATCAGAGAGCTCCGAACTGCGTGGCATCTTTCATGCGATTAATGCGTATGCTGTTTCCTACATGTTGTATACCGGCTTAGGCCATAACGTACATCAGGACCACAGATATCATCATTTCCATAATGTCCAAATAAATATTGGTAGACAGTGTATATCAAATATATCCAAAATTTAGCGAATCGATTGCAATCCATGTGGTTATGTATAAAAAAAGAAACACACAAACAAACAAATTTCTTAATTTTTAAAGATATATAACTTAAACGCTAGATATTTATTAGAATATTTACAGTTACACTCACATAAATTATTTTTATGACAATTTTCGAATTCATATTTTATACATTAATTTTTGTTAGTATTATTATCATGATTTTCTTGATAATACATAGCTTATTGTTTTTATCTTAGTATAAATATTATAAAAATTGTTGAATGCTGTTCGTGTTAATGTATTACAACATGCTATTTAAACATTTTTCACTTTAGAATTACGTCAGGAGTTTAACCATGTAATATAAAATGAAATATTTCAGAATGTTAATAATATATTCTAATAAAATCAGTATCTAAAAATATCGCAAATTATTTATTTATTTCTCAACTCTTGTATAGACTATCACAATTTATGTATTCTTATGTTTACATGCAAAAAATAATATATTAAAATATATTGTAAAATAACTGATATGTAATATAGTATTATAAGTAAATATATAATATGATTTTACATTGTTTTAAATAAGCAATATAAAATGTATAGGACGTCACAATTACTATCTGTATATATAAATATAAACACATTTGGAGTGGAACATGCTTAAGAAGAATTTCTACTAAAGATATATTATTCAATACTTATTAAAAATTCCCCGTTAAAATGTTTTACGTCAAACATTCTCCAGCTTGAAAATTTTGTTTTATAAATTTCTCTATTTTTAAATTTTCATTAGTTTGTAACTGAAGTGGAAAAAATATAGTTGTGTATCGATGAATAATAACAACCATGTAATATAAAATGAAATATTTCAGATTTTTAATAACGTATTCTGATAAAAACAGTATCTAAAAATATCTCAATTTTTTATTTAATAACTCTTGTATAGACAGTCACAATTTCTGTATTTTTATGTTTACATACAGAAAATAATATATTAAAATATATTATAAACGAACTCCTATGCAGTATAGCATTATAAGTAACTATATTATATGAGTATATACTCTTTTAATTAAACAATATAAAATATGTAGGTTGTCGCAATTACTATTGATATATATAAATACAAACATATATGTAGATGAACTCGCTGAAGAAGAATGCCTACTAAAGACATATTATTATCCACCTATTAAAATTTCCCAGTTAAAATTTTTTACTTTCAAACATTTTCCAGTTTGAATATTTTTGTTTTAACCAGACTTCTGTAAATTTCCATTATTTACAAAAATATAGTTGTGGAATGATGAATAATAACAGCCATGTAATATAATAAAATATTTCAGATTGTGAATAACGTATTCTGAAAAAAAAACAGTATCTAAAAATATTCCAAATTATTTATTTATTAACTCTTTTGTAGACTGTCACAATTTCTTTATTTTTAGGTTTACATACAGAAAATAATAAATTAAAATATATTGTAAACTAACTCCTATGTAATATAGCATTATAAGTAACTATATTATATGATTATATACTCTTTTAATTAAACAATATTAAATATATAAGGTATCGCAATTAATGTTTGTATATATAAATACAAACATATAAAGAGATGAAATCGTCTAAGAAGAATTCGTACTAAAGACATATTATCCATTATTTACAAAAATATAATTGTGGAATGAGGAATAATAACATCCATATAATATAAAATGAAATATTTTAGAATGTTAATAACGTATTCTAATAAAATCAGTATCTAAAAATATCCCAAATTATTTATTTATTAACTCTTGTATAGACAGTCACAATTTCTGTATTTGTATGTTTACATACAGAAAATAATATATTAAAATATATTGTAAACTAACTCCTATGTAATATAGTATTATATGTAGCTATGTTATATGAGTATATACTCTTTTAAATAAACAATATGGTGTATATAGGTTATCCCAATTGCTATTGGTATATATGAATACAAACATATATAGAGATAAACTGCCCTCAGAAGAATTTCTACTAAAGACAAATTATTCTATACGTATTAAAAATTCCCCGTTAAAATGTTTAACTTTCAAACATTTTCCAGCTTGAAAATTTCGTTTTATCCTTTTCTCTATTTTCATTTCATTGTAAATTTTCATTAGTTTGTAACTGAAGTGGAAAAAATATAGTTGTGGAATGATGGATAATAACAGCCGTGTAATATAAAATGAAATATTTCAGATTGTTAATAACGTATTCTGATAAAAACAGTATCTAAAAATATCTCAAATTATTTATTTATTAACTCTTGTATAGATAATCACAATCTCTGTATTCTTATGTTTACATACAGGAAATGATATATTAATATATATTGTAAAATAACTCATGTGTAATATTGCACTATAAGTAACTATATTATATGATTATATAATCTTTAATTAGATAATATAAAATATATAGGGTATCGCAATTATTATTTGTATATATAAATAAAAACACATAAGGAATGGATCATGCTTAAAAAGAATTCCCACTAAAGACATATTATTATATATCTATAGAAATAGCTCGGTTAAAACGTTTTACTTTCAAACCTTTTGCGGCTTGAATTGTTTTGTTTAACCAGTTCTCTATTTCCATTTCATTGTAAATTTACATTAATTTATAACTGAAGTGGTAAAAAACATAGTTATGGAATGATGAATAATACCAGCCAATAACAATAAACAGACTATCTTTACTGTAAAAGTTTTTTGAAACTAAGAAGTTTTGATAATTTGAGTGGAATGCGTAGGGAACACAACCATTCTTACACGAAGCCATGGACGTTATGGAGAAATAGAGTATGAAATCTTAGGAATAGAAATTATGAAGGTAAATTAATATAATAATATTATGCCTAGTTTCCTTATTCTATATGAGCACCTAATTTCCTTTAAATGTTAAAGACGTTTGAGTTATTTTTGGTTAAGGTTATTATTTTAAATGTTATTAAATCAAAGCTATCATATTAAATTATATTCAAAATTTACATTCTAGTTTTTAAAAAAATGTATCATATTTGTTTATAACTCTGAAACTGACTATAGATGTATGAGAACGCGTTTAGGGGTAATAAAAGATAAACTAATTTATATAATAATATTAATGCATATATTCGTTTTTTTCGTTTCATAATTTTGAATCTAACACTGCTATGAAAAACTCCTTTAATGGTACTCTGGAAAAACTGTGTTAAAATATACAAGGTTTCAGTAAATATTTCATTCATTTAAAAATTAGAAAATATGAATATTTTCATAAAGTTACAAACTTTAGTGTAATTAGAAAAGGTGTTAAATACAAAAAGAAATGATGGAATAAATTTAACTACTGAAAGTTTTAATATGAAATACTGAAATATATTATTGTAAATGTGTATACGACTAAGATAAGGTTTGATACAACAGTTGAATAATCCATATGTATTGTTTTTTATAGAAAATGAATGATTTTCATTTCAAATAACCTATTTTTATGAAATTGGAGATAGCATTAATTTAAGTTAAATAATAACAAAATACATTTAACAGATATTGTAGACTAGATGAAAAGTGTTACACCATGGTTCATAAGAACCATGGGTCAAAATAAGAGTCTTCCGTAACAGTAAACAATTTTAAAATGCTTGCGAGACGTTCTATATAATTATTTAAATTTCACTTATTAATTAATAGAATATTTTATAAATACTTGAAAAAGGGGAATAGTTTTATCAAATTTTGTAAGCAAATGAATATATTTTTAAATAAATAAATTTTTATAGTCATATAATAAGAGCTTTGTTTTTAAAATGTCAGTACCAAAAAATATGAGTCTTCCGTAAGAATAAAAAAAATTTAAAATGGTTACAAGATGTTCTACATAATTACTTAAACTTTACTTATTAATTGATAGAATATTTCATAAATACTTGAAAATGGCGAATAGTGTTACGCATATTTGTAAGCAAATGAATATATTTTTAAATAAATAAATTTTTATAGTGATAAAATAACGTACTTTTTAAGAATATTTAATAATTTAAATAATTTGTGTAAATTAAAACAATGAAGGAAATTATAGAGTGTTCTTTATCTACTTTAGATTATCCCAAAACAAAACTGAAAAAAACGAAAGCTGTGATCTTACTCAGAATCTCACAGTTAAGAAATAAATACTTGTTTAAGATGATATAATGGAGAAATCAATACATAATTAATCAAACATATTAACTAGCCCCATTCGTAGATCAGTGGCTTTCTTAACAGCAACATCGGCAGCAATATATAGTTTGTTTCCGAAATGATTAAAGAAATTAATAAAAGAATGATAAATAAGATTAATAATGTTCCTCAACGTGATAAATGCTTGTTATTAGTTCCCGAAGACTAAAACTTAAGAGTATCACATTCCCACATCAGACTTGGCTGAAAATATTTAATATCTTCGTTTCTGGGTTCACTCATTGTTACTTTAGATATATATTGCTTATCTCAATCATGGAATTATATATATATATATATATAAATATATATATATATATATATATATTATATAAATATATATATAAAAATAATATAAATAATATATATAATATATATATATATATATATATATAAATATATATATATAAATATATAAATATATATATATATAAAATAAAAATATATATAAAAATAGTTAGATAAAAAAGATAAATAATAGAAATATAAAAAGAGAAAGCAAAAATATATTTCTATAAAGTAAATAGCTGTTAAAAATCTTAATGTTTTAGGTTCAATTTTATTAAACTTATAATATAACTTATAATAAAATTAACTTTCCTGTAACTATTTAGAAATAATTTATTACATTGTATATTATATTATAAATATATATATATATATAAGCAAAATGTTTTTATATATATATTATAAGCTGAGATAAAAGATATTTTTTCCAATAAATGAAATATAAATTCTTTAAAACTTATATATAACTAAATGAAATTTTAACTTTGCTGAAATAGTTTATGTATTATCGAGATAATAAAACAATGTTTTGTGGAGAAAAAAGAAAATTCTATTCTTTCTCACCACTGAAATGAGTATAATATTTATGCACTCGTGAGAGTAACATATGAGTAATTATTCTGTAGAAAATAAAAAAAAACAATATTATTATTTTGACAGATAAAATTTACTGATTGTAATTATTAAAAAAGAAGTATGAAATAATAAAATAAACTGTTTAATTATTTTATACATTTGATGTTTATAACTTTTTATCCTTACAATTTTGTATTATCGATTATTATTATATCTATCATTACACTTCTGTCATAATTTATTTTCCATTATAATTTTCTCAGTGTTGATTTATATTCAAATGTAATGTTATTTTTTTTTTGGTTAAGTATTGCATTAATAAGCCAAATAAAATCTAAACTCCGCTGCATCAATACCAAAATAACCCTATACAAAATCCTTAAAAGACCGATCATTTTATATGGCAGTGAGACATGGGCAATTAACAAAACAGAAGAATATAGGCTACTCATTTTTGAAAGAAAAATCCTTCGGTCAATATTTGGAACAGTAAAGGAAAATAATACATGGAGAGGTTTATACAACCATGAATTATATACTAAATACAGACAACTTAACATCTTGAGAGTTATTAAATCCAACAGAATTAGATGGCTGGGACATGTTTACAGACGAGCAAATTTGGACCTAGTTCAAAAATTAACTTTTTCAAAGATTGAGGGTAAAGAAGAAGAGGTAGACCAGCAACAAGGTGTTGGATTGTGTGGAGAAAGATTTGGAGACCTTAGGTATCAATAGATGGAGAAGCCTTACGAAAAGTCGTACCGTTTGGAGAAAGCAGACAGAGAAAGTCTTGGCCTGTACCAGGCTGTAGAGCTGCTGCTGAAGTTTGCAGTAATAAATAAAAGTATAAACAACTAAGAAAAGTATTTGTTTTGTTTTTTCTTAGATTATAGAATCATGGATACACATGTTAGCATTTGAAAAATTTCATATATCAATATTGAAAAATATTGATATATGCACCTCAATTGCTTTATGACAGAGAAAACTTTAATACATCTTCCAATACAAGTTGAAGCCTAACTATTTACGATACTTGTCCATGCGTGGAGTTATCCTGAGATCTCAAAACAAAATTTAAAAATAAACGTCAAATGAAAGAAAAGAGGAAATTTAAGGGGAAGCTAAAAGGAGAAATGCTAACTATTAGTTTTGGTAATAAATTTTATATAAAAAATCTAAAAATGTCAGAATCTAGTTTAGAATACCTGTCATAGCTACCTTATACTTGTTGAAATTGTTGAGTAAAATATGGGCTAATTTTGTTTTTGGTAATTAACCTGGTTAAAAAATAGAGAAATAGTTAGAAAAATATATTAAGAAAGGATTGTGAACTTTGAATTCTGCTGGCTAATAAAAGATGACGTATACATAATCAATTAAACCACTAAAAGAAGAATGATGTATTTTTATACCCATTATAACAGACTAAAATTATCAAAAATATATATATTTACCTGAATAAATGAAAGGATATATGAGTCTTGCAAAGTGGACATTTTCTTTCCCTGGTTATTATTATGTGTTTGTTAACTCATAGTTATGCTTAATACTCAATATTTTGTAAAGTATTTTATAAAAATAAATCTTAAAATTACGAGAAATATTTTACTTATTAAGAAATATTTTCTATTTAAATATTTTCTTTCTTATTTGATACTTATAAGAAAGTATACATTTTATAAAAATCCTTCACGTGTACTGTATATAGCTAAATTAAATATCAACTTTTCGGACAATATATTAAATAATGAAACTTCTTTACATTTCAATATTATATTTTCATTTTATATTTTTAATAAAATTTTTGAATGAGAAAACTCAATATTTTTTGCTTATGTTTCTAAAGCTTTTTACAGTATCAGATTTTTTAGGCTAAATGTAAATTTTCCACTGAACTAATTTCCGATTGTAAATAATTGTTTCTCTAATGTTTATATTGGAGAAAACAGTGAGCTGAAAAATCTTAATATATTTTAAAAACCAATGATATAAAACTAAATATTTTGCATTAAAAATATCTGTGAAATACGTAAAACTAATTAGACATAAAAAATATTAACTAGAGTTTTCCCAAAGAAATATTATATTACAGGTTTTTAAAAATTTTCGCCTTTTTAAAAGTGGAATTACCAGTGCTAAATTCTTAATTCCTTTAAAAATTGAAATTTATTTTATATAATGCTGCATATTACTTGAGGGTTTATAATAAATATATTTTTACATACCATAGAGGGAAAATTAAGGCATCGTAGGTAAACGCCGAGATTGAAATATCAAACTTCAAATAAAATGTGTTGTGTAAGCTTGTGTATTTTAGAAAAATTGCAATTAAAATACTTAGTTAAAATTTTTATACCGTTGTACAGGGCAAGCAAGATATTATTCCTATAATGTTAAGTCTGCTTTATACCAAAATCCCAAACTAGTGTAAGCAATTTTTGGGATTTAAAGGTTTCTTAAAAATTAGACTGAAATATTCTGAAGTAATTGCTTATGGGTATTTAGAAAAATGGGATGTGAAAACTTAAAGTATGGTAATTTCTTTTTCAGTGTATTCGGTAAAAATTCCAAATGAAAAATTTTGGCATGAATTTAGGAGATTTGTAAATTTAAATCATTAAGCATTTTTTGTTAAAAACACGAAATCCTCTTAGAATATATTTTTATCGTTGCAAAAGTACTCTGTTAATCGTTTTACAGTACTTACATTAATGCACGTTTATGAAGTGGTTTTCAAATTACACAGAATTTAAAAATAGAAATACAAATATTCAATAAAGCAATTGATTTAAACTGAAGGTATGTTAGTTATTAAAAATATATTTTGATAAAATACGAAATTTAGTGATTATATTTAATTAAATTAACACTTAATTACAAATGTGATAAATTATATTATCCATTAAAATATGAATGCATACAATCTATAATAGTATAATTGAGGATTGATGAGGATTTATCTGTTTGGGAGATCTTTTAGTGAATATATTTCATTAAATTAAAACCTAATAAAAATGTAATAAATTATATCATCCATGACAATTATCAACGCATTTAATGTATAATAGTATAATTGAGGATTGATGAGGATATATCTGTTTGGGAGATCTTTTAGTGAATATATTTCATTAAATTAAAACCTAATAAAAATGTAATAAATTATATCATCCATGACAATTATCAACGCATTTAATGTATAATAGTATAATTGAGGATTGAGGAGGATATATATGTTTGGGAGATGTTTTAGTGAATATATTTCATTAAATTAAAACCTAGTTAAAATGTCATAAATTATATTATCCATGACAATTATCAATTCATACAATGTATAGTAGTATAATTGAGGATTTATAAGGATTTATCTGTTTGGGAGATATTTTAGTGAATATATTTCATTAAATTAAAACCTAATAAAAATGTAAGAAATTATATCATCCATGACAATTATCAATGCATACAATCTGTAATTGTTGAGGGTTAATGTCTTTGGGAGATGTTTTACAGAATATATTTCCTTAAAATTAATAATAATTAAAAATGTAATAAATTATATTATCCATGAAAATTATCAGTTCATATAATCTATAATAGTATTATTAAGGATTGGTTACGATTGTTCTCTTTGGGAGTAACACTTAATATAAAACTATAAAATATATTAAATTCTGCAAAATTTTATTTTATAGGTGCATTTTAATTTATAGGAAGAGAATGTATATATGTAAGCATATATATAATTGATAGAAAAAAAATATACATAATTGATAGATATACATTCAATGATACCTACTTATGTGTATATGTGTGCATGTTGTATGCATATGTATGAGTGTGAACGGGTGGGTGTAGGTGTATGAACGATCACTTATATATATACACACACACACACACACACACACACACACATATATATATATATATATATATATATATATATATATATATATATATATATATATATATATATATATATATATATATATATATATAATATATATATATATATATATATATATATATATATATATATATATATATAAGCATATGTTTTTGTCGAGGATTCAAATTATATTTGCATATACAAACACTGCAAGTAAAATTCTTATTTAGATTATACTACAGTGCATAAACATATGACATATATACATATATGTATATTTATATACATACACACTGTATATATATATATATATATATATATATATATATATATATATATATATATATATATATATATATATATATATATATATATATATATATATATATATATATATATATATATATATATATATATATATATATTATATATATATATATATATATATATATATATATATATATATATATATATATATATATATATATATATATATATACATATATATATATATATATATATATATATATATATATATAATATATATATATATATATATATATATATAATATATATATATATATATATATATATATATATATATATATATATATATATATATTATCTATATATATATACATATATATAATATTTATATATTTAGGTACGCCCTTTTCGATATTTTTAAGGATTCTAAAATACTTCTGGAGTTCTCAAACCTCCATATTTTAAAAATAGAAATATACTTTTTTGCTTCGTTCTTTTCCACGTTAGGAAACATCTCGCTTTTCCACTGCGGTTGTTTTTAACATTAAAAACGTAACAAAGCAAGAAATATTCGATTTTGAAGTATTGTGTATTTTATGGGGTGGGTTTGTTCCAAACTTTTTAGTAACAATTTTCAGTCTCAATTTATTTATCTACCCCCCCCTCTATTTTTTTCTTCTCTGAACTGCTCCAAGAATATTTTTCTGATAGCTTTTTTTTTATTATTCAGTAGTGTAGTTCTCTCCTAGCAATCTAACGAAAGAAGATTTTTTTTTGGTAGAAATACCCCATTTCCTCAGTTTTATAATGCTTGGAAGATTTAGAAAAAAACATAATAAATTGATAAATTCCTCTTGGTAAAAATTCCTACTTTTCAATTCACATGAAGCAGTTTTTAGTATCAGATTCCAGAGAAAATAAATCACCAAGTAGACTATTTTACTTAGAAATAACGCAGCATGTTCTGGCCATCTGATACATCTGTTAGAAGGAAAGTAGATGGAAACATATACAAATGTACGGAAAATAAAATCTCGAACAATGGAACTTTGGACTGCTTTAGAGCTGTATCTTAGAAAAGATTTCAGTTCTTGAATTCTTGTGAATGCGTAAAACATATTTTATAATTATATAAGAATAATTAGGCATAGTAAATTTATACCCATTAAAATTAATTAGTTTCTTTCGGTTAAAAGGAATAAAATCATATTAATGTAATCTCTGTTGTCTAATAGTATCAATTATCAATTGTACGGCAAACTTGAATTTTGTTGCTTTACGATTAATCGTATAACTGACAATAATAGTAGCATACTCATTAATGTAAAACGCAATAATTTTTTAAAATTTCTTTATACATTGTACGAGACACAATAAATCTACTTGTCTTAGGGATTATCTAATTAAGGAATATGTTAATCATATCTAAATTGCTGGTTACCCATTCTTTTTAACCTTCCAATTTTGCAGTTGTACATTTTATAAGTAAAGTAGAAGTTCTACGTCTTGTGGTATGGGCATAAATATATGTATGCCAGGATTTAAATTGTAGATTAATTTTAAAAGATTTTAAGTAGGGTTTCATTACACGGAGTGACGTGGCGTGATGAGTTAGCCACATAAATACGGCCCACACGCTGTAATCTAGAGCAGAGAGCAGTGTGCACATTCCGCAGACAGAGCTGGGCCTACCCGCGGCAGCTAAGCCTGCCTTTGTTAAAAGTTAGACTCCGATGTGCGACGCCATTGAAGATGATTGATGAGTAGTGTGCTCTGAGATTTGAATAAAGCTATGAAAATGTACTCAGGACTCTAGTGTCATTTAGTTGGAGCCTGTCAAGTATACATAGTATTAAGTTTTTTAGTAGTTTTTATAATGATTGTCATTGTTTTTAGGACTGTTTTTAATGTATACCTATGTCAGTTGTTATTGATTTTAATTTTACTTTAGCTTATAATCTTATTTTGCTATGGATTGTTTTTAGACTGTTGTTCTGATTCTATTGGTGTACTTATGGGGACCGTGAGCGTTTCAGCTGAATGAAACGACAATTTAACCGGAGTGACAATAGTATATATATATATATATATATATATATATATATATATATATATATATAATATATATATATATATATATATATATATATATATATATATATAAATATTTATATATATATATATATATATATATATATATATATATATATATATAATATATATATATATATATATATATATATATATATATATATATATATATATATATATATATATATATATATATATATATATATATATATATATATATATATATATATATATATATATATATATATATATATATATATATATATATATATATATATATATATATATATGTAATATTAAATTAATTTATTTACATATTATATTATTAATTAAATAATTTTCTTTATAAATTACGTTATTGGGGATTGCGTGGTATTAATGAAGTTTCCCTCCACACACCCTATAGACTTGTTCCGGCCTCTGTCTATACTTCTTTTACCAACAGTAAACGCGTTCTCTTTGGACACGTGTATTTTTTATCAGAAGATCAAATGTGCTTAGGGATTATTCGTATTCTTCTAACCTCAGAAATCACTACTTAAATGTGTGTGTTCCCGATGTTCTCGAAGTTGTTGTCTGTTGTATTCATTGATGAATCATCACCAGAAATAAAATGTTTTGTTCTTTCTTGATGAATCTTGCCAATCTTACAAGTCGGCAAAATTTACTTAGCTCTGGGAAGCGGTGAAAAGATGAATTTGTTGTCTCGATCGGGTGAGTGGAAAATGATTGAGTATTTCACGAAGCGCAGAATGTTGTCCCTGGTGGGAGAAACCGTTTTACTGTGGAATGGGTCATTTTCTTATGAAGAAGTGGAATTGTTCCATGTACTTAGATGCGGTGATATGATAAGGGAAATACAGAATTTTTTTTTCTGAAGCAATTCAGTGCAAATGACATCGCTGAGCAACCTGATTAAAAGAGACAATTTCGGTTTCAGAGTTTTCTCTTCATGTAGTTATTGTTGGAATATCCGAAGAACTTTACAGATACTGTAACTCTGCTCATTGTCTCTTTTATGATTAATGCTAGAAATCGCTGGATTAGAGAGAAATAGAGTTACACATTCATTTTGGTCTTGAATTGTCAAGAATAAATTTTCTGGCATATGTTTTTATCAAGTACTCCTGTATATACGTGAAGCGGAAGTCAAATGAACGAAATAATTTGCAAAATTATTTCAATGAAAAAAAATTTTTAAATGATAAAAAATTAATTAATTAATAAATTAATTATTAATATTTTTTTTGCAAAATTATTTACTTTGTGTGGAATATTTATTATGTCTTTTGTGATCTAAGTTATGGAGCGCGCTTGAAAAACAGTATACTCATATATATATATATATATATATATATATATATATATATATATATATATATATATATATATATATATATATACATACATGGTGTGTGGGTGTCTCCAACAACTAACAATTTCATGTATTTTTAATGGACAATATAATTCAATAAATGCAATTGAATTTCTCCCCTACTTCTTACTGCAGTACCGGGTTTTAAATTGGAATTGAAATTAAAAAGTATCATCAAAGGGGATATATTGGCAAACCAGAATTTTAATATTTCTATCGCTATACATAATTATACCAATATTGGACGATATATTAGTAAAAAAACAGCTCTAATAGATAACGAATTAATTTTTTATGTACACTTAAATAAATTACACTTAAAAGTCAAAATTAACGTTAATCTTAAAATGAACATTGTAGGCCGTACAAATACTAAATTTACTTTGTGCAATGTATAAAATAAACTTTAAATATACTTTTAGTATACTTAGTCTACAAAAAATTTAAGCTCAGAACTAATTCAAAAAAGGACCTTTTGTTAAAGGTTATATATAGAGAAAATATTTCTTACATCTAACGACAGATAAGACTGATATAAAATCTTCTTTAAGTCCTTTCGTTTTTAAAAATTATTATAACTTATAAATATATGAATTAGCAATGAGTTGTTTTCGTCTTTTACGAAAAACGATTGGTCATTATCATTAACAAGTAAATATTTCAAAATTCAGATGTCAAAACGTAAACAAAAATGATATTTAAACTAGAGAAAATCAATATTTAGCCTTAATAGATAATGATACATTCCTTATGTACTCTTAAATAATTTACAATTAAATGTCAAAATTAACATTAATCTTAAAATATACATTGTATTCTGTAGAAATACTAAATTTACTTTCGGCAATGTTACCCTAAACTTTAAATATATAAGTATACATAGTCTACAAAAAAACATTAAGCTCAGAACTAATTCAAAAAGGCCTTGTTGTAGTCGGTTATATTTAAAGAAATTATATCTTACATATAGGGACAGACAAGAGAGATATAAAATCTTCTTTAAGTCATTTCATTTTTTAAATACGTTATTATAACTTATAAATGTATGAATTAGCAATGAGTTTTTTTTGTTTTTTTATGGAAAACGATTGGTCATTATCATTAACAAGTAAATATTTCAAAATTCAGATGTCAAACCGTAAAGAAAGAAGGATATTTAAACTAGAGAGATAATCAATAATCAGGCCTAATAGATAATGAATATATTTCTTTTGGAAACTTCAATAATTTACACTTAAATATCAAAATTAAGTTAATCTTAAAATATACATTGTACTGTACAAATACTAAATTTACTTTTGTGCAATGTATACCATAAACTTTAAATATACATTAAGTATACATAGTCTACAAAAAACATTAAGCTCAAAACTAATTACAAAAAAGGAATTTTTGTTGTCGGTTTTATGTTTAAAGAAATTATTTCTTACATCTAACGACAGATAAGACTGATATAAAATCTTCTTTCAGTCATTTCATTTTTTTTATTATTATAACTTATAAATGTATGAATTAGCAATGAGTTTTTTTTGTTTTTTTATGGAAAACGATTGGTCATTATCATTAACAAGTAAATATTTCAAAATTCAGATGTCAAAACGTAAACAAAAATGATATTTAAACTAGAGAAAATCAATATTTAGCCTTAATAGATAATGATACATTCCTTATGTACTCTTAAATAATTTACAATTAAATGTCAAAATTAACATTAATCTTAAAATATACATTGTATTCTGTAGAAATACTAAATTTACTTTCTGCAATGTATACCATAAAATTTAAATACATAAGTATCCATAGTCTACAAAAAACATTAAGCTCAAAACTAATTCAAAAAAGGGATTTTTGTTACTGGTTTTATTTAAAGAAATTATTGCTTACATGTAACGACAGATAAGACTGATATAAAATCTTTTTTAAGTCATTTCATTTTTAAATACGTTATTATAACTTATAAATGTATGAATTAGCAATGAGTTTTTTTTTTTAATAAAAACGATTGGTCATTATCATTAACAAGTAAATATTTCAAAATTCAGATGTCAAAACGTAAACAAAAATGATATTTAAACTAGAGAGAACCAATAATCAACCCTAATAGATAATGAATACATTTCTTATGAATTTACACGTAAATGTCAAAATTAACATTAATCCTAAAATATACATTGTGTACTGTAGAAATACTAAATTTACTTTCTGCAATGTATACCATAAACTTTAAATACATAAGTATCCATAGTCTACAAAAAACATTAAGCTCAAAACTAATTCAAAAAAGGGATTTTTGTTACTGGTTTTATTTAAAGAAATTATTTCTTACATGTAACGACAGATAAGACTGATATAAAATCTTCTTTAAGTCATTTCATTTTTTAAATACGTTATTATAACTTATAAATGTATGAATTAGCAATAAGCTTTTTACGTTTTTTATGAAAAACGATTGGTCATTATCATTAACAAGTAAATATTTCAAAATTCAGATGTCAAACCGTAAACAAAAAGGATATTTAAACTACAGAGAATGAATAATCAACCCTAATAGATAATGAATACATTTCTTATGTACACTTAAATAATATACACTTAAATGTCAAAATTAACATTATACCTAAAATATATATTGTATTCCGTAGAAATACTAAATTTACTTTCTGCAATGTATACCATAAA
The DNA here is from genome assembly GCA_032207245.1 of Pardosa pseudoannulata. Lineage (NCBI taxonomy): Eukaryota > Metazoa > Arthropoda > Arachnida > Araneae > Lycosidae > Pardosa > Pardosa pseudoannulata. The sequence goes on from CM063510.1 coordinate 130,105,112, forward strand.
CTTTAAATATATAAGTATACATAGTCTACAAAAAACATTAAGCTCAAAACTAATTCAAAAAGGACTCTTTGTTACTGGTTTTATTTAAAGAAATTATTTCTTACATCTAACGACAGATAAGAATGATATAAAATCTTATTTTAGTCATTTCAGTTTTTAAATACATTATTATAACTTATAAATGTATGAATTAGCAATAAGTTTTATTTTCGTTTTTCTATGAAAAAGGATTAGACATTATCATTAACAAGTAAATATTTCAAAATTTAGTTGTCAAATCGTAAACAAAAAGGATATTTGAACTAGAGAGAATCAATTAGCCTTATTAGATAATGAATACATCTTGTACATTTACTTATGTAACTACGTACACTTAAATAATTTACTCTTAAATGTCAAAATTAACATTAATCCTAAAATATACGTTGTGTACTGTAGAAATACTAAATTTACTTTCTACAATGTATACCATAAACTTTAAATATATAAGTATACATAGTCTACAAAAAACATTAAGCTCAAAACTAATTCAAAAAGGACTTTTTATTATTGGTTTTTATTTAAAGAAATTATTTCTTACACTTAACGACAGATAAGACTGATATACAATCTTTTATCAGTCATATCATTTTTAAATACATTATTATAACTTATAAATGTATGAATTAGCAATAAGTTTTATTTTCGTTTTTCTATGAAAAAGGATTAGACATTATCATTAACAAGTAAATATTTCAAAATTTAGTTGTCAAATCGTAAACAAAAAGGATATTTGAACTAGAGAGAATCAATTAGCCTTATTAGATAATGAATACATTTCTTATGTACACTTAAATAATATGCACTTAAATGCCAAAATTAACATTATACCTAAAATATACATTGTATTCTGTAGAAATACTAAATTTACATTCTGCAATGTATACTATAAACTTTAAATATGTAAGTATGCATAGACTACAAAAAACAATAAACTCAAAACTAATTCAAAAAAGGACTTTTTGTTACTGGTTTTATTAAAAGAAATTATTGCTTACATGTAACGACAGATAAGAATGATATAAAATCTCCTTTTAGTCATTTCATATTTTTAAATAATTTATTATCACTTATAGATGTATGAATTAGCAGTGAGTTTTTTTCGTTTTTTATGAAAAACAGTTGGCTATTATCATTAACTAGTAAATATTTCAAAATTCAGATGTCAAACCGTAAACAAAAAGGGTATTAAAACTACAGAGAATCAATAATCAACCCTAATAGATAATGAATACATTTCTTATGTACACTTAAATGTCAAAATTTTAAGCAATATATTTAATGAAATGCTCTTTTTTTTGCAATTGTAAAACCGGAGTAAATTAAATAAATTAATGCAATAATGAATTGGATTTTTAATTAACAATGAGATGGAATGATTAAATATAAAAAAAACAAACGGAATTTAAAAATTTAAAAGTTGGAATTAATAAAATTGAAATGCATAAATATAACTGATGAATTTTTAAATATTTCTTCAAACCGTGCACTTATGTCTTTTATATTCTTGCTTTCATGTCCTGTGGCTTTGCGTTTTTTACTAAAGTATTTTAATTAACGATAAAATAAAATATAAACCAGTGTTTGCATATAAATTGTTTACTTAGAACGCTTCCTGTAATTGGTAATGCTTTTTGTAATTAAACTTGAGAGGTCTTTTATTATTCAAATCTTTTATTCGTAATGCATTTATAATAATAAGTATAAAAATAAATTTGATTAATATTTAATTTATTCTATATGATACATATATCGAAAATGAATGAAATTTAGGACTCTTTGTAAGGCACTTTATTTTTAGAATTAAGCTTAACTTAAAAATTGCAGTAAATAGAAGTAATTAGGATGCAATTATAATTAAAATTTTCCATGGTTCAGTGAAAGAAATTTAATATAATATATAGTTAAACATTCATCTTAAAAATCTTATATAAATTAATGAAAATGAAGTAACAACAATAAACAATGTTTCTTCCCTTAAAAGAATGTTTGTTGAATAATGATAAAACTTTTCTCTGAAAACTGTATGAAATAGTTAATGCATTTAAAAAATAAAAGAAATCATCAGTCTTATAGTCCCCAGAGGAGTCTGAGGAAATTTTGTTAGTTCTTGTTGGAAATAAACTTTTTTTTACTGTAGAGAAAATATTTCTGAAAACCAGTAGAGAATAATAATTGGTATTTCTATTGAGTTGTATGTAAGCGAATGCTGTTAAATTGAAAGGCACGAAGAAAATATATTGTTGGTTAAGATTTTTATTTTTCATTTGGAGTTTCATGTTTATATTTGAAATATAAATGTTTGTAATCATTCCTCTGTGACACTATTATTTCTTAGGAATAATATTAATTTTAAAGAAATTTTAATCTTTTAATGCATATAAAGATTACAAAATTTGAAAAAGTGGGAAAGTTGAATGCGGTTTGTGGAATGTATATTAAAACATGTAGATTGCTTTTTATGTAGAGTGAGAAAAATAACTGGAATTTTATATCTAAAGAGGAGTCTTTGTTTTCATAGAAATTACAAGAAATTTAAAAATTCAGTAACGTGCATTATATATGCAAGTATTTTACTTTCTTTTTGACTGATTTTGTTGGGAAGTTCAATTCCTGTAATCGACTTTAAATGGTACATCATTTTGGTCACATGTACAAATGAATGGCTACCTACTATACACTTCGATACATACATAAATTTTCATGAAGGAATAAGAAATTTCATACGTGACTCCTCCCCCCTCTTAGATATATAAGTTAAAGTACCGGGTGAGCAATAAGTCAGTATAATTCATAATAACAGGAAAAAAACCTAAATAAAAAGGCGCTAGGGCAAGAATTTTTTTAAATAGAAAAAAAATAACCCAAAAAGAGTCGATAGAGGGCGCTGATGCACCCAGGTCAAAGGAAAAGAAACTCAAATAACAAGCAGAATGCCTGCAAATCGTTTATTACAACAGTATATGTTCCGCATGACCACCACAATATGGTATAACATACTACAGTCGAGTCCCAAACATGCCTAGGCTTAAATCCTATTGAGCATCTTTGGGATGTTTTGGAACAAGGCATGAATGCCCTTCATACAGCATCAACGGACCATACTGAAAGATTCATCAAATAATCCGAATAATCAGTTCTTACAAGTAAAGAATTCATAATGATATGGATGTTTTTAAGATGCCAGCTGCTTAAATAAAATCTATTTAAGTATTTAGATACTTTTAAATACTAGTGATAATAATTGAAACTCAATGTTTGGATCCTATTATCCCGAAGGTTATGTCCGAATGGCAAAGGCGAAGAGAACATAGGGATACAAATAATAATATATTTGTTTAAACAAACCATCAAACTAAACCACACATACTATAATGTATGATCAGTAAATTTCGGTTCGGTGCATCATGCATTGATCCACAACTCTATATTATCTTCTACCACTGCTGCCATGCACGGGAAAAGTAAATCCAGGTTAAAAATTTCTATCCAAATGGAAGTCTGGAATATAGTCTGGAACGATCATGCACCATTAGCTTTACACAAAATAAGAAATCAGCTTCTTCTTTTGGAGATAAACAACTATTGATATATTCGAGAAGTCCTCTCCTATTTGCCCCAAAACTATGATTCATGAAAATGGACATATATCTATCAAGCAGTAGACACAAGAAACTACTTACGCTTAAGAGCAAAATTTCCTAGAATAAATAATGTGTATTTGGTATACATTTATATAATAGCATTTGTTATGTTGTTTTCTAATAGCGTAATAATTTATCTCTATACCTGAATTACAATTTCTTTTTGTAATTCGAAATTCACAAGAATATTCATTGTTCACACTTAATGCATTTATTTACTTTTATCCCAATGATTTAGGTCAGCGTTTTCTCTAATAAACTTTTCTTCTATATGAGTTATTGTACAATTACTGTACATATAGATCATGTTTGGTAGCATAATCTATTCCCTTCTCACCTTTTCATTGCATGCTGTTATTAACTCACCAGATTATTTGCGGTTTTTTTATTGTTTTTTCTGTATAGATTATCTTCTTGTAATAATCGCAAATTCTTCTAGACACAGAAATGTAATATTTCGCGAAGCCGAGAATATGGCATCAGGCTCATAAATGCATTGATATTGCATGCCATAGTGGAACTGTACAAGAGCATGGTGGCTCAATCATGGTCAGTGGCAATTTTTCGTGGCATTATTTGGGATCTTTGGAGCGAGTACCAACCTGCCACAAAAGGTATTCGGTATATAGAGTAGCTGGGTGATCACCTCGATTCATTTATTCTGTTCTGTTGTCAACACAGTAATTGAGCCTTCCAGCAACTGTATGGTTGGATGAGCATTCCTCTGATCCTGTCATAATTTGGAAACTTAGAACTTTACACTTAATCCTATTGATCATCTTTGGGACGTTTTAGAACCAGGCTTGAAAGACCATCGTACAGCATCAACGAACAGTACAGAAATATTCATCCAGTATTCCAAATAATCAGTTCTTTCAAGTAAACAGTTCATAATGATACGAATGTTTTTAAGATGGCAGTTGCGCAAGAAAAATCTAGTTAAGTATTTAGAAACTTTAATAAAATAGTGATAATAATTACATATTCAAAGTTAGGGTCATATTAACTCGAATGATATGTCCGAATGGCAAATGCAAAGAGAACATAGTGTTTAAAAATAATCATACAATTGTTTAAACACACCATAAAACTAAAATACACAGACTCTAAGGTATGATCAGTTAATTTCGGTTCGATACATCCCGCATTGATCCACAACTCTATATTGTCTTCTACCATTGCTGTCATGGACAGAACAAGTAAATCATGGTTAAATATTTCAATCAAAATGTAGCTTAGAAGAATCATGCACACATTAGCCTTACACAAAATAAGAAATCAGCTTCTTCATTTGGCGATAAAGAACTATTGGTATGTTCGAGAAAGTGTATAGAATATACAGAGGTTCTCTCCTATTTGCCCCACAACTATTATTCATGAAAATGGACATATATCTATCAAGCAGTGGACACGAGAAACTACTTACGCTTAAGAGCAATATTCCCTAGGATAAATAATGTGTATTTGGTATATATTTATATAATATCATTTGTCATGTTGTTTTCTAATAGCGCAATCATTTATCTCTATGCCTAAATTACATTTATTTTTTGTAATTGCAAATATACAAAATTATTCATTGTTCACACTTAATGCATTTATTTATTTTCATCACAATGATTTGGGTCAGCGTTTCCTCTAATAAACTTTTCTTCTATATGAGTTATTGTACAATTACTGTACAAATAAATCATGTTTGGTAGCACAATCTATTCCCTTCTCACCTTTTCCTTTCATGCTGTTAATAACTTACCAGATTATTTGCGGTTTTCTTTTGATTGTTTTTTTTCTGTATAGATTAACTTCCTTGCAATAATCGCAAATTCTGCTAAACACAGAAATGTAATCTTTCTAGATGCTGAGAGTATGGCATCAGGCTCATAAATGCTTTGATCTTGCATGCCAGGTTGGAACTGTACAAGAGCATGGTGGCTCAATCATGGTCAATGGCATTTTTTCGTGGCACTATTTGAGATCGTTGGTGCGAGTACCAACCTGCCACAAAAAGAATTAGGTATATAGAGTAATTGGGTGATCACCTTGATTCATTTATTCTGTTCTGTTATCAACACAGTAATGGAGTCTTCCAGCAACTGTATGGTTGGGTGAGCATTCCTCTGATCCTGTCATAATTTGGAAGCTTAGAACTTACACTTAAATCCTACTGATCATCTTTGGGATGTTTTAGAACCAGGCTTGAAAGGCCATCATACAGCATCAACGAACTGTATTACAAATAATCAGTTCTTTCAAGTGAAAAAATTCATAATGATATGAATGTTTTTAAGATGGCAGTTGCGCAAGAAAAATCTAGTTAAGTATTTAGAAACTTTAATAAAATAGTGATAGTAATTACATATTCAAAGTTAGGGTCATATTAACTCGAATGATATGTCCGAATGGCAAATGCAAAGAGAACATAGTGTTTAAAAATAATCATACAATTGTTTAAACACACCATAAAACTAAAATACACAGACTCTAAGGTATGATCAGTTAATTTCGGTTCGATACATCCCTCATTGATCCACAACTCTATATTGTCTTCTACCATTGCTGTCATGGACAGAACAAGTAAATCATGGTTAAATATTTCAATCCAAATGTAGCCTA
>CM063510.1:130118907-130148907 GCA_032207245.1 Pardosa pseudoannulata
TTTTAGTAATTGTTTACTCAAAACAATTTATAGTGTCCTGCAACAAATCAGCTATTTGTTTATTTTGGTTCAACCAAATATAAAAAAGATCTTACGTTTAGAAAATTTAGAGATAAAAAAGATTATTTTATGAAATAAAGAAAATCATAAAAATTTATTCGTCTTATTTTGTATATTATAGTTTAAAGTAACATGTCGGATTTTGTTTATGGAAGATAAAATATAATATTCTTATTTTGTATTTTTATTTCTTTATTTCTCTTTTTGAATAAATGGAATTTCTTACTGAACTTAATAAATTTGAATACTTTTCAAATAATTATTAATATCTATTAGATGAATAATTTAAATATTGTTAAAGGATTCATAAATCATAATTTTCTAATTAATGATGCGTTTTTTTATGTTTGTTTATAAAACTGTTTTGCTTTATTTTATATTTCTATATTTCTATATATTTTATTTCTACAAAATGAAAATAGTTGAAACACTATAAAATGTTTTTAGTAATTAATTACTCAAAACATTTTATAGTGTTCTGTAACAAATCAGTTATTTGTTGCCTATTTGGGCAACCAAATATCAAGAAACTTACGCTTTAGAAAATATAGAAATAAAAATGCATAATTTTATGGAATAAAGAAAGAAACAAAAATTTATTCCTCTTACTTTGTATATTATAGTTTAATGCAACATGTAGGTTTTTGTTTATGAAAGAAAAAATATAATATTCCTATTTTGTATTTTTATTTATTTACTTCTCTTTTTGAAGAAATATAATTTCTTAGAGAAGTAAATAAATTTGAATATTTTTTAAATTTGTATTTATTAAACGATTAATTTAAATATTATAAATGGATACATAAATCATACATTTCTAATTATTGAAGCGTTGTTTATGTTTGTTTATATAATTTTTTCAATTTATTTTATAACAGTTGGGCTGAAAAGTTCGTAGGCTGACACATAAATGGTTCTACTTGTCCAGAAGATTTTTTGTTAGTCCTAACCTTTAAAAGACACGTGTATAAATTTGACAGCTGAAGTACTATTAATTTGTGAGGTATAGTATTTTGAGTGAAGCAAATGTTGTTAGTTTGAAAACAATGTTGAGGAAGGAATTTCATGTGTTAATAAAGCATTGCTCTGTAGTGATAAAAATACTCTTTATGCCAAGAATTGTCTTGATGAACATTATTCGGACTCTGCACTGGGAAAATCCACCATTGAAAACTGGTTTGCTAAATTTAAACCAAACGCAATAAGCACCGAGAAGGATGCACGCAGTGGACGCATCAAAAAGGTTGTTGAAAAGTTAAAGAAAGTCCAGAAATTAACTTTCGATGACTGTAAAGTGAAGTTCATCGAGATATCTGAGACTTTAAAGATATCAAAGGAAAGTGTTGGACAGATTGGAAAACAATATTTGGGTATGCAAAAGCTCTGTGAAAGTTGGTGCCGCGAGAGCTCGCAACCGACCAAAAACAACAATGAATTAATGATTCTAAGCTGTATTTGAAGATGTTTAATTGTAAGGAACCCGAATTTATGCTTCGATATGTTACAATGTATGAAACATGGCTTCATCACTTCACACTGGAGTCCAGTCGATAGTCAACCGAGTGGACTACACGTGATGAAGCAACTCCAAAGCGTGGAAAGACGCACCAGTCGGCTGGCAAGGTAATGACATCAATATTTTGGGATTCGCCTGTTATGATATCCATCGACTATCATAAAAAGTTAAAAAAACATCAACATAAATTATTATATTGGGTTATTGGAGAGTTTGAAAGACGAAATCGAGAAAAAAGGTCCCATTTAATGAAGAAGAAAGTGTTGTTTGAATAAGACAATACACCGTGTCTCAAGTCAGTGAAAACAATCGCAAAATTATACGAATTGGGCTTCGAATTGCTTCCGCATCTACCGTATTCTACAGATCTGGCCTCCAGTCACTTTCTCCTGTGTTCAGACCTCAAAAAATGCTCTCTGAAAAATAAAATTAGAGCCGAAGAAGAAGTAATCACCGAAATTGAGGCCTATTTGAGGCTAATGACAAATTTTACTATAAAAATGGTATCGAAAAATTGTACGGTTGCTACATTCCTTGTATTACCCTGGAAGGCAACAATATTAAATAATAAAATGAAATTTTATCAAACAAAGGTTTTTTCTATGTTAGACTACGAACAGCCCAACTGTTATTTCTCGATATATATTTTATATCTGCAAAATGAAAGTAGTTGAAACATTATAAAATATTTTTAGTAATTGATTACTCGAAATATTTTATAGTGTTCTGCAACAAATCAGCTATTTGTTACCTTTTTGGGCAACCAAATATCAGAAACTCACATATATAGAAATAAAAATGCATACTTTTATGGAATACAGAAAAAAAATTAAATAATTATTCGTCTTGTTTTGTATATTAGAGTTTAGAGCAACATGTAGCTCTTTGTTTATGAAAGAGAAAAACATAATAGTCCTTTTTAATTTTTCTAATTCTTTATTTATTTTTCTTTCTTGCAGGAAGGAAATTCCTTAGTGTACTTAGTGAAGTTGAATACGTTTGAAATTTACATATATCATAAATGAATAATTTAAATATTATTAATGGATTCATAAATGATAAATTTCTAACTATTGAAACGTTATTTAAATTTGCTTTAATAATTTAAACTCTTTACTTTATATTTCTAAATATATATTTTATATATATTTGAAATATATATTTCTGCAAGATGAAAATTGTGAAACACTATAAAATATATTGATTTATTGATTACTCAAAACATTTTGTAGTATTCCTATATTTTATAGTATTTTATAACAAATCACCTATTAGATGCATTTTTGGGAATTCAAATATCTAAAAAACTCTGCTTTAGAAAATATAGAAATAAAAATGCATTGTTTTATGAAATAAAGAAAACAAATATTCGCCTTCTTTTGTATATTTGAGGTTAAAACATGTAAGTTTTCGTTTATGGAAGAGAAAAACTTAATATACCTATTTTATTTGTATATCAATTAATTTATCTTTTTTCTAGGAATACAATTTCTTAGTGAACCGAATAACGTTGAATACGTTTGAAATTTACATTCATAAGATGAATAATTTAAATATTATTAACAGATTCATAAATCCTAATTTCTAACTATTGACGAGTTATTTCAATTTTTTACCTGATTCTAAATTACGAGGTCTTATTTGAAATAACAGGTTCATTCACACTAGAGATACTCGTCAAAATGTAAGACTCACCTCTTCCCCTTCATTCGGGTGGCATCTGACATACGTATTTGCGCCATTCAAGCTGCATTGGTTGCAACAAGAACAACAACTTAAGTTACATTTCTCATGTTATTAATTTATTTAATAGGACTTAGACAGCTTGTTTTCGTAACGTTTATAGATGAAATTGCATAGTTATTTTAAAGTTAAGTCATTTTAAGTTAGTGCTAAATATTATTACATAAATTTAAATGAAATCACCTCATTTTTATACATTTTGTATCTTGAAATACTTGAAATACCGGAAAATAGATTAATTTTTATACTAATTTTTTTTTAATTATAAACAAACAGGGTGATGGCTTCAAAAGTGGAGCTCAACCAACCACAGACTCTGGAATCATATTCTACTCACTGTGTATTTCAGTGTGTTTTCAGATGAAATGATTTCGTTTTGGCTTAATTATCTTGATAAAGATACCTTCATTACCTCATTCTAAATCATAGCATTTCATAAAAATTATGATTTTTTTAAAACTGACTTAGACATTAGTTGTGTGTTCAGTGTTAGAAAAATGTCTTACAATCAAATAATTTATGAAAAGACTAAATTTAAATAATATTTCTTTTTAGATTTTCCAGATTTAAAGTTGTTAAAACGACAATAGTATATATATATATATATATATATATATATATATATATATATATATATATATATATATATATATATATAATATATATATATATATATATATATATATATATATATATATATATTATATATATATATATATATATATATATATATATATATATATATATATATATATTTATATATATATATATATATATATATATATATAGTTTAAAAACTTTTAAAGTTGTAAATGAGTATTTTTGTCAGACATCGGCACATAAATGAAAGATAGATGTGTCGCTTAATATTATGAATAATATATTGTACAAAATTTTATACATACTTATCCCCCAAAGACAAGAAGAGTATGGAATAATGAATATTTGTCTACTTAACAAAGATATTTGAATAAATGAGGTAGAGAAAAAAATGTGATTTCTAGAAATAAATATTGAAAAAATACTATAGAAATATATATTATAAAATGATCTTTATTTGAAACCGGAATAGTGTTTTAATTTTTGTTGAATGCTGTGCCAAACATGATAATTCATATTTTTGTTTGCTGAAGGACTGAAGACTTTTAAATACAATGGTTTAAAATTTTATGTGTTCCAAACAGAAACCAAAGAACGTTATAAAAAGCTGAAAATAATGGGATTTTCTTAGGTATAAATAAATGTTTTAACATTTGTATCTTTGTAAAATTAAAAAAAAATCATTGTACTAGAATAGTTTTTATTCAGAAAATAGAAATTTTTAAAAAGTATATAATTTTATAAAATATTTTAAGAACAAAAATAACAGAAACTAAAGAACGTTATAAAAAGCAGAAAAATCGAGATTTTCTTAGGTATAAATAAATGTTTTAACATTTGTATCATTGTAAAATTTAAAAAAAAGATTGTACTAAAAATAGTTTTTATTCAAAAAATGGAAAATTTTAAAAAAGCATAAAATTAAAAAATATATTTTAAAAACGAAAATAACAGAAACTAAAGAACGTTATAAAAAGCAGAAAACAATGAGATTTTCTTAGGTATAAATAAATGTTTTAACATTTGTATCATTATAATATTTAAAAAAAAATGTACTAAAAATAGTTTTTATTCAGAAAATGGAAAATTTTAAAAAAGCATATAATTTAATAAAATATTTTAAGAACGAAAATAATTAGTGTCTTAGGGTCTAAAATGCATAAAATGTCTTAATAACTGTTAAATATTTTAACAGTTCTTCCGTATGTAATTTTTTTCAAATGAAACCAATTAATGAAAGAAAAAAAAGCTAATTTTTGATTTTTAGATTAAATATATTTTTTAGTTTTATGTAACATTAATAAATATACTTACATAATCAATCTCTTATCATATGCTCTGAACACATAATATTTTTTCTAAAATTGAAGAAAAAAATTTAATTTAAGTTACCAACAATGGAAATGCAATACACAGGATAAAACCTTAGCAGAATACAACAAATACAAAGGCAACTTCATTGTGAATTAAAACACAGGTTTAGCAGAAATAAAAACAATCTTTCCGTAACCACAGTTAAGCTTCTTAGACAGCACAGAGACGATTAAATCCTGTTAAAGAACAAAGCAGTAGACTGCCGGGCTGTTGCTTTTAATCAGACTATTTACTTAATTTTTGTCCTCATCAGGTGAGCTTTTATTTTCTTTTCCAGGTATTTATTATTCTGAATTTATAAGTAAATCAGACACAAAAGCACTATTACTGAGCCCAAGGTTCAAAGTTAGAAAATTTTAGACTCATTGTTGGTTATTAAACAACTGAATTTATGGGTTAAAAACTGGAAATTGTTTTTAGAGATGTATATTTATCCATACATTTCTAAATTTATCAATGAACAATTCATTTATTAATGAACATAAAATACTAATCTTTAATTTCATAATAGGTTACAGAAATTAACGAAATGTTAAATATTTATGTTATGTACTAAACAGTTTTTAATAATTTCACAAGATATTGGTATTTTCGTAACACTTTTTATTTTTTCAATGTATAATTAATTCCTTTAACAAATTTAATGACTACATATTTTAGAATAGTACAATTAGATAATTTGAACTCATGCATATTGGATAGGATACTCCATAAATAATATCTCCATAAATAAATGTGATGTATTTTTAAATTTTCAAATTGTTTTATACTCTCAAAAAATAGTATCAAGTTTTACATAATAACAATAAAAAAACCCGATTAAACACTTTTATTTTTATATTAAGTGTTTTAAAACTAAATATTTGATAATATTACACAAATTCTGTAAAACCATATTTATTAATTTTAAATAAGCATGCTTGAATTCCTTAAAAATTATAATATAAAAATAAAATTCTGATGATAAATCTAGCTTGCAAGTTATCTTAGATTTGCCTGAGTTATTTGGTCGTGTATATTTGGTTTGTAAACTAATATCTAATTACAATTCATATTTGTTAAATACATATTTTTCCGGATAAAATTAACAATCTCTTAAGTAGAACATATTAATTATTATAAAACCTCTAACAGCTTTTAAATTAGATTTAAAGAAAAAAGGTGAAAACATTACATGTTTGACAGTTTGGACATAATCCCGGATATATGGCATATGGTAATTATTTCTTATGGCAAAGTAAGTCTAAGATGACTGGCATGCATTTTTATTTATAATGGTTTCAGTTACGTGTGAACTTTATATCTCCCAATATTCATTGTGCTGAATTCTCCGAATGACTTTTATATAATAAAACTGGTTGTTAAAATCACTAGAAAAAGTGTTCATGAAATTATTTTTATATTGTTTTAACATATTTATTAGAATCAATGTACCAATGCTAAGATCGGCACATATTATTTTTTAAAAATCCATGAATGCAAGCACTTATTATTATCTTTCATTTGAATTAAAGAATTTTTTTTTATTCTTTCCTTACATATATTGACATATATATGAAAAAAATATTTTTATAAATCTTCTTGATGTCTAGACATGTAATATTGAGTTTTGTATAGGAAAAAGTTAACATTAACCCCTTCCCGGTTTTTCCCGAGCTGAACACGGGCAGGCGAAATGTATCATCCTGGCTCATCTCAAGTGTAGCTCGGGCACTGTGAAATTTTACACTGTTCAATCAGTCTTTCCCGAATTATCTCACATGTGATTTTTATGGTTTCGAATGCTTTTCTTTACTTTTCTGGCTACTAGATTATTTGCTGCTCAAATAGAGACATCAGAGGGAAGAAGGTAAGGAATGAAACAAGGTTCTACTTTCCAGATTGCGATGTTGGACTCGGTGCAGTACCTTGTTTCCGATTGTATTATACATGATCAAATTTTGATTAATAATTTCATAATCATTTATATAAATGGAAAGGATATAAATTAAATTTAATTCAAGATAAAAGCTATGTAATCTAAGCTTAACATTTATAGTTAGTGTGAATTGACCCTAAAGTCTAAAGATTTCTAAAGCACAGAAAGCCAACTATACGGGTAAATTACGACATTATTTAAACTGATTTTTTTACATTAATATTTAGGAAATTTTGTATGCGAATGATGCTATTATGTTTAAAAAAGCTATGTATGTATAAATATAATCATAAAAAATTGACATTTTTTGAGCCATAATCATGAAATAAAATGAACCTGGAAGGGGTTAAACGTTAAAATACTTAATAAAAGAAATCAACTATAGAACTGTAATGTTTATTTTTTTACCATTAGGGAGATAAAATTTAATTTTCTATTGAAACATGGTATTAAGGTTTTGATCATCCCCTACATAATAATAGCCTAAGTTATCTATCCGTCTGTCCTTGAATTTATGAAGCGGTTGGAACTGGGATGGACAGAGGCATTTATCTGGAATCTTGACGCGTTAGGGTTAGCAAATTTCAAAGCGAATTTAAACGAATAACTTTTAGTCAGCATAATTGTAAAATGGAACAATATTTATTGAGCATAAAAGGAGAAATGGTTCCCCATACGATCATTTCAACAGATGGGGACGGGTCATGTTTATTTTGATCCCTTTGAACACAGCATTTTAGCGGTGGACCGGAATGACTTCTAATCGAGATCTGCAATCTCAAAGATTTCTTTGATTCAATTAATGTACATTAAACTATAGGGGGCATTCAAACAGCCCCATCGCTGATCTCTGAATCACTGATCTTGCTCGCTTGCTGTTTGGAAGTTAACTACCCTTCTGTCTTTGACATCGCTTTCTAAGTATCGGTGTTGCACTTCGGTAAACTTCTGAAGATTTTCCTAGAACCCACATCAATTAAACTCCGCCTTGGTCAACTATCTTTCTAAATTAATTCAACGTGATTCTAAACTGCATTCACAGTATCGGGAGACGTTAGAGGCGTATGAAGGTAAACAAATTATTGAGCATGGATTAATTATAATTCTCAGCCGAAATACAAAGAATTTTATTTACTTACCTTATATAGTACTTTACAATTCTGGGAAATTAAACATTTTACTGATCCCGTCATATAATGGGCTAAATGCTAGTTATTACTAGTAACGGTTACGGTAATAAACATAATCAATTTTTATTCGTTTTAAATATGCCTGAGTACTAGAAACGTTCCGAAAGCAATTTTGTTTTTCATTTTATGAAAAAGCAAATGGTCAACCAAAAGTGACAAATAATTCAGATAAGAATCTACATCTGTCTCTGATTTAAAGTAACGTCAGTAGCTTAGACATAGCGTCAACGGAGTAATGACACATGCGCAGAGTAATGAAGGAGAGCATCAGCAGATCATCGTGTCTGCTTTTATTAGAGCGGAATTAACGATAGTAGACGTGTACTGGCAAGTAAGTCAGAAGTAGAAGTGCGTTCGAATATCTGGTATAATTTGGGTTTTTAAACGACAAAACAGAACTACATACAGCATAGTTCAGATTTTGTTTCGGGTGTGAGAGATATAGTCACCTAGTGTCACTGTTGTCCAAATTGACCTTCACCTGTTGAAAAGAACTGCTGGAAGCTCCACTATCGACATTCCAGTCAGCGGTTATTAGAGCGGAAATCAAGTAAACAGGCGTGTATTGATATGTTGGTCACAAGTGGCTGTTCATTCGAATATCGGGTATGATTTGGGCTTTTAGGCGACGAAACAAAACTACACACCGCATAGTTCAGATTTTATTTCGGGTATGCGGGATATGGTCACCTGGTATACAGTGTAGTTGTTGCCCCAATTGACAGTCACCTGTTGAAAAAAACCGCTGAAAGCTGCACTGTCGAGTAGTTGCACCGTCGGGACTTCCAAAACAATGATAAGATGAAGCAGGCTGTGCGGCAATTCCTTGCATCACAGTGCACTCAGTTTTAAAAAAGTGGTTTCTTTAAACTGATTGCATGCTATAACATATGTATTAATGAAGATGGTGACTATGTTAAAATGTAGTGCTAAATTTAAAGTTTATGATGGTATGCTGCATTCCGTAACTAGACAGTCTATGTGAAAAAAAGGTTAAATTTATATACTGAACATTCCTTAAATAGTCTATGATATGCGCATCAAAATTTTAAAAAAGCTAATTATGTTGAAAATGAGAGAATATTCTTGGACATTTAATATCGTTAAATTAATATTGATAGATTATAATAACTTTCCATTTGAAAAATAATTGAGATATTAAATAAATATTTAACTTGTATGACAATATTTGCTATGTTTTATCAGAGGCGTAACAGGAAAATATCAGCAATGGTACGCAAACAAATTCCATACCATGAATAAACATTCAAAGCACGACATGTACCAGTGCTACAAAAGTGAGACGTTAGTCTCGGATAGAAAACTCAAAAACCAAATATATTCTTTATTGTTACACAATTACTTTTGAATATTCTTTCAAAAATTTCAAAGAACTTCATTTTTTCCCCAGCTTTCTATGAAGCATGAGTTAACATTCAGGCCTGTGAACGCTACAACCGACAGTGATTTATGGTTTTTCGTTTTCTCTGTTAGAAGCAAAATTCGAAGTTCAAAAGTATGTCACACACGCCATTTAAATTAATGTGTCTTTGAAAGGAAGATTGATAAGGGCATTGACGATAAAATGTTCATGTAACAGTAATTTTGGCTGCTGTACTTGATTTTAAATATCATTTGAATGATATGTCTTCTTTACTTCTTTCCTTGAATAAGGAATCGAATAGTTTTACTATTTTAATTATAAAAACTGAATGAGGAATTATATGAGAGATTAGGCTGAGTGATTAATGAATAGAAAGCTGTTATATGGATTTTTTAAAATGTAATTATTTAGATAGGTTGTTAAATGGTTTTAACATTTCACAGTACGTAGTCCATTCTAAGATTAGAGTAATGCTGCATGCTTATTTTGCATTTTACTAACGATTTATTGCATTAGAAACACTAAAAGTAAAGTACTTTATGATTTTGTAGGAATCGTACAAATTATTCTAGGGTAAAATAAACAATAATAATTGAATTAATTATTAAAAACATTTTTAAATTAAACAAAGATCTCAAATTAAAATAATAAAGCTGTTTGAATAATATTTGTACAATCAGTTTGTATATTGCATAGAAAATAAATTATTTATCTGACTTTAAATTATAACTCAGCATCCTTAATTAGCATTTTACTAACTGATAATTACATTAGAAGGACTGCAACTAAAGTATTTTATAATTATGTAAGTATCTCACAAATTATTCTAGGGTAAAATAAACAATAATAATTGAATTAATTATTAAAAACATTTTAAAATTAAAAAAGATATCAAATTAAAATAATAAAGCTGTTTGTATAATATTTGTACAGTCACTTTGTATATTGCATAGAAAATAAATTATCTATCTGAATTTAAATAATAACTCCGCATGTTTATTTTGAATTTTACTAACGGCTGATTGCATTAGAAACACTAAAATAAAGTATTTTAAGATTTTGTAGGCATCTCACAAATTATTCTAGGGTAAAATAAACAATATTAAATTAATTATTTAAAACATTTTAAAATTAAAAGAAATATCAAATTAAAATAATAAAACTGTTTGAATAGTGTTTGTACACTAACTTTGTATATTGCCTAGAAAATAAATTATCTATCTACTTTAAATAATAACTCAGCATGAGTTTTTTGAATTTTAATAACAGATGAATGTATTAGGAGCCCTAAAACTAAAGTATTTTATAATTTTGTAAGTATCGCAGATTATTCTAGGTTAAAATAAATAATAACAACTGAATTGATTATTAAAAATAGTATACAATTTTTTTTACAAAAATCTGAAATTAAAATAATAAAGATGTTTGAATAATATTTGTACAATATTGCCTAGAAAATAAATTATCTATCTCGCTTAAAATAATAAATTAGAAATATTTATGTCATTGAGTGACAAAAATCGTAACACTCAATTTAAAAAATAGGTTTAGAGTTAATTACTTATGTAATGAAATTTACAGCTATAACATGAGTAATGAAAATAAATAACTATTTAAAAAGACTAATTTTAAACCAACTTTATTATTATTATTTTTACTTATTTCTAAAAATTAGAAATAAATAGAAAATAATAGAATACAAATGTTCTTCACTCCAATCGCTGTTACAACAATATCCAAAATATTTCTCCCTTTCTTAATCTTCATTACACAATTCTTGAAGAATACAAAACTTTAGTTATTCTTGTGTAATCTTTACCATGAAAACTGCTATAAAAATTTAGATTCGTCATAGTATAAATGGAAATAACACACATAATATGTTTACAGAATGTTGAAAATCAATTGAGAGAAAAGTATTTTCCAAATTTTCACCCACGACCTCGATTGTGATGCAAATTTTATGAAGAAGCTACAGAGTAGAGCAAAAGACCAGTTAGACACAGGAAATCCCATGGGAATTCTGCTATGTATTCCGTGATGTATGGAAGAGTCAAAATGGAAAATAGAAATGGCTGTTAAATTTTCCATATAGCATATGGAAAAAATGTTAATTAAAAACTAAATTTAATGTAAAATGCTGACTCATGAGCTTGTTGGAAGGATAAAATGGGTTGTATAACATTCCCCTTTAACAACAAAAATACCGGGTGATCCAAAAGTCAGGACGAAATTTAAAAATACATAATTCGAAAACTAATAAAGATACAAAGATACGGTTTGCACCAAACGGATGGAAAAGAAACCAGATTTTGTGTGTGAATAAAAAAAAAGTTCTGTTGGTGACCAACAGATGGCGCTGTAGTGTTTTATTTTAAAAAAGATAGATTTACAAATGAAAAAAAAATGTGGACAACTTACAAGTTAACTTAATTACAGATAATTAGTACTACAGTAAACGTTCAATGTGGTGTTCATCATTCATTAGTACAGCTGTGAGACGAGTCACCACATTGGCATACACTTTATGTGGCAATATGCTCGCAATGCCATGATGTCACTTTCAGAATTCTAATAATGCAGTTTAACTAAGAGGGCTTTCTCAACTATGGACAGCATTTCAATGCATACAATTTACAAATATCATTGACTGCTTCAGTTTCTCCTTTTTATATCGTTTGTTGCTTTCCCTAATCCTACATCAGAAATTGAACAGTGCCATCTATAGGTCACCAACAGAACTATTTTTTGGTTGACACACAAAATCTGGTTTCTTTTCCATCCGTTTGATGCAAACCGTATCTTTTTACCTTTATTCATTTTCGAATTATTCAATTTTAAAGTCCGTATGACTTTTGGATTACCCGATATTTTTAGTCATTTCTTTATTCTTTTGGAACCATTTAGTCAATATTCCGACCAAGCATGATAAGTCTAAAAGATATAGGATTCGTTGAAATGTATACCAAACAAATTATTTCTCCACTGTTCACTCTATAAAGTTTTACGTGTGACTGAGAGTCATCGTTATCAACCACTTCTAACATTTATCCTGTATTGATAGAGTATGAAAATATCTTTTGAGTCTTCTCTCCTACTTGTATGATGATATCAAAGAAGATATCAAAGAATAGAGATATCAAATACGTTTCTTATAAGAGGTAAGCACTGAACCTAAGCAGACTCTCGTTGTTAGAAACACAGATATGGAAAAACATTCAGTCACAAAAATCTTAAGTTCTTGTAATAATTACTGATGACTATATAATTAAAAAAATATTAAAATAATTCACTATAAACCAAAGAAAAATTACAATATTTTATACTAATTACATTTTATAAAGCTTTTCTTCTTGTTTTATTTTATGCATTATCAACAACGGTATAAAATATTATAAAGTTTTCTGAACAGGATAAACATTTGTTTAGACCGCATGAATGAGCTTGTCTAGAGTTTAATCTTAATTAATGAGTTTACTCGTCTAACAAAACTTTACCCTCGGAAAAGGCATTACAGAAAGATAATCTGCGGGTCTGATGGCGTAAAGTCCTCGTTTACATAGTCAACATTTAGCGAAACCACTTGCATTACCGCAAAGGTTGGCAAGAATGTACTATAAAATTAATGCCACATTTCTCGAAGGTGAAACATTAAGAGAGGGAAGATTAAATAGAAAATATTTATATCAGTATAAACAACGATCTAATTTTTAAAACTATAAAAGATAGGAAAATGTAAATAAAGTATATTAGTTTGAGCATAAGAAATATGGAATTTGAAACCCTCACATTTTTCTATGAGTAATTTTAAACTTTTACTGGAAGAATTCAGATCGAGATATATTTTAAATCATTTTTCTGCATATCTTGCATCCTAATGCTTCAGTTCAGGTATGTTAGTCATTTAATTGTGGAAAAAAAATTTCTTTTACGATTTTCTTGATGTTTCCAGTTGGGAACATTGGCCACTTCTCACTATACACTGGATTCACAAATTGAATAGAATGATATAAATATTAAATATTAAATAATAAGAAAAATGATTAGAATGAATTTAAAATTTATTTTTAAATTTAAGGACAGATATCAATAAAGTTTAAAACTTATAAATTTAAATGAAAACAACATTTTCTTAAACAAATATCAAAAACATGAGTTTATACCTTTATACCATGGTATATTGGAAATCAATGGAGATGCAATTTTTTCTTGCACTCATTGCAAGCTAATCTTTCATTTAATGTGCACTGTGCACATCTACCTTGTGTTGTTTGTACAAGAAAATGGCTATCACTTTTTCTCTGTGATGTAGGATGGTAAATTTTGGGTCCAGGTTGAGGCCTAACTTTCCTTGGTGCAATTCTTAGAAGAGCGGTTGTAACTTGTTCACAGACAAAATACATTTAACACCTTTCAAAATAATATCTGAGAAGCAAACGCACTAGACTGCTTATAGAATTGAAATGCCCTTTCATGAAGTTAGGGAATCCCCCTTCATTTCCAACCCCTATCAAGAAATGCTCTCCGTAGAGGAAATTATTTCGTCCAGTATAGCGACAAAAGTCCATTGTTTCCAATTGGGAACATGAATAATTAATAAATTATTCCAGGTACGTTTCTGATTATTAATGTCGAATTTCATATTTTTTAAATAAATTAAAATTGTTTTAAAGATACCAATCGGATTTTAGAAGCATTAGATGTTTTTTTTACATTTTTGTGAATTTTTAATATGTACTCTACAGAAAATGATAAAAAGGGTCATTTTTATGATTGTTTATATATTTTTCTATTAATCATAGAAATATAGCTTTTATTTTAAAAAATCGAGTAGTCCTTTTACTACATTTTCTAATTTTTTTTGTATCAATATTGATGGAATTTAATTTTAAATAATTTTATAAATATTATGTTCCCTTTTGGGAACAATGAACTGTAAAAGGTTAATTATCTTTTAATTATTGCAGAAGTTTGTAACAATGATTCACAAATCGAATACCGAAGCTTCTAATAGAGTAAAATAAGCTTCTTTGTTTTATATTTTTAAACACTAATCTCTGAAATTATTCAAATATACTCTTTTCAATCCATTTGTAAACAAAGAGAAAAATATCCTTCTGAGAAGAATATATGATATACAATATATCAGGCTTTGTCTGCAGAGGATTTAAATTAGTAAATAATTGTAAAGTTTTTACCCGCAACACTGCTTATTCGAAATATTTTACTGCTCCATACTTTTTTATTCGCCTCAATAAATGGGAGCAAATGTAAAACAATTCTCGGAAAATTCATTTTGTTTGGTGTTCTTCAACAAAAGAACTCCCATAAATCGATCCTAACAATTCAAGACTTCTTCCTAAGCCCTCGAAATGCGATCGGAATTTCATTCAACTGATTTGCAAGTCTATACAACTAATACTTTCTTAAGAATTTGAGTTTTTAGATTTTATATTTTAGTTTCCCTTTATTGGATTATTCGTTTCTTTCAAGCAGAAAGATCTTGGGAGAAGTATCACCATATTCTCTGTAGCAAACAACGGACTTCCACTTCCTTTAAAGAAAAACATGTATACAGCTAGAGTTCGGTGCTTGTAAAAAGAGGAGATATTGCATTTTCAATAAATAAACAGCTGGAGGAAGAATTATATTTAAAAGAGTAACAAATATTCTTGTATTATTCATATTAACTCGAGATAAGTGTTTGAAGCTTTTATGCAGTCTTATTGCTTTTTATACTTATTTTGGAACATATAGATTAGAAGAAGATACAAAGTAGATTATTGGCAACAATGGTATTTGATACGTGATTTTAGCTAAGACACACTGTTTCTAGGGGCAGTCTGTAGAAATGCATTTATCTGAACTAGAAATAATTGTCTTAGAATAATAATACTTATGGGTAAAGATGTACGTTAGGGTACCTCTTGTTTTATTCCCGATATATTTTGGAGCCAATAATGCCAACATGCGATTTAACCAGTTCTATGTTCATTTTATTTCGGGATTATGTGTAAAAAAAATGTCAATTTTTTATTCTTTTTTTCATACATAAAGCTTTTTAAAAATAATACCATCATTCGAATACAAAAATTCCTAAAAATTTATGTAAAAAAAAATCAATTTAAATAAATGAGTAATTTAAATGTATAGTTGGCTTTCTGTGCGTCATAATTCATTAGACTTTGAAGTCAATTCACACTAACTATGAATATAATGCTTAGAATACCTAGCTTTTATCTTGAATTAAATTTTATTTAAACTTTTTGCATTTACACAAATGATTATGAAATTAATAATCAAAATTTGATAGTGTATGATACAATCGGAAACACTGCACTGAGTCCAACACCCCAATCAAGACCGTAGAACCTTGTTTTTCTCCTTACCTTCTTCCCTCTGCTGTCTTGATTTGAGCTGCAAATAATCTAGTAGCTAGAAAAGCAAAGAAAAGCATTCGAAACCATAAAAAGCATATGTGAGATAATCCGGGAAAGACTGATTGCACAGTATAAAATATCATAGTGCCCGAACTACACTCGGGATGAGCCAGGATGGTACATTTCGCCTGCCCGAGTTCCGCTCGGGTAAAACCAGGAAGGGGTTAAGATGGTGCCTATAAACATCTATAAGAGAAATATCAATGCAATAAAGATCATATACTGTAAGTATTGAAACAGGAAAAACACGTATTGAACTTGCACAGAGATTGTACCAAAATTTAAAATTTGTAAATGCATAAAGTTTTTTTATTCTAAACCATGCGGAAATTTTAAGAAAAATAGGTCTAAGTACTTTATAAAAGCAATTAAAAGAAACGATAAGAATTAACTATGATTCAAATACTTAAAACTGTATACTAAAGGTGTATACACAATTGCAATTTAGAATCCCAGGGTTGCCATATGGGAGAAACAGTCTCATATTTGGCGAAGATAAATATCGATGAATAATTAAAATCCGGTTGCGCTCTAAACTACAGTGAAGCGTATTTATGAAACTTACTATAAGTTCCATTGACGGTACTACAAAATTTATTATTCCAGTACATATTATTTAAAGCTCTTAACACACATTTACTAAATTTGCAAATATCCATCAACAAAAATTGGATTAAAACTCACAGGCTATCTTATATTAATTACTATACAGCTACATCCTTATTATCAGGCATATTTACTGAATATTTTCAAATTTATATTAAATAACACATCTTCAAGCTTTTTAAAACGGTGATGCAAATTAACAAATATGTCTAGATATATAAACAAATAGTGTACTGATTCACACACACAATCGCAGTTAGGGCTATTTTCCTGTCAGATATGATTTATTTAACAGATTGGTTTAGTTTTGAGCACTACGGTATACTTTTTCTACACAAGGGCTAAAGAGACCGGGACTTACTGTTAAAAGTCTAGTCCAATAGACTACGAGCAACCATTCATAGGTTTTTAGAAATAAGGAACATCAACCGAATTTCAGCATCAGAATCAGTTTCATAACTTACTTTAACATGTTCATAGTTGTTCAAAATCGTGTTTTAGTTCCATGTCTGATTAGTTGCTAAGCAGAAGATGTAACTGTTACAGTTTCGATTGGACACAAGGCATACAACTAGAATAATATTGAGTCACTGACTGGATATCCTGGATGTTCAACAGATTTTAAAGGGTTGTTGTGCACCATTTGATGCTATCTGTCGATCAATGAGTGAACTACCAAGACACAGGTTTGTATATGTCTGTTTCCGTAAACAGTACTTTAGTAATTTTTAATATGACAGATGAAAAGAAAGCCATATACTTTTCCTTACTAAATGCCTTAGGGATTGTTAGTAATGTTAGAATTATATTCGTATTATTAGTATTATTATCATTATTATTACTATTATAGTTATAATAATAATATAATAGTTCTTATAGTTATTATTATTATCATCATTATTATTATTATTATTGTTGTTGTTGTTGTTGTTACTATTATCATACAAACTGATCCATCAAGTGAGAAAAAGTGTTTCATGTATAGTTCCAAATAAATGAATATTAGAAATATAATATTATGAATGAAATTAATTTAATAATGAAATGAAATATAATATTTTAATTTTATGATGAACACAAAATTTGAAACAATATGAAAAAGTAAATTAAATTAAGGGAAATATGTTTTAAAATTAATATTTTCATAACCATTAATTATTATAAATGACTTAAAATTATTAACACACTGTCCGAAATTTAGTGATTATTTTTAAAATTTATCAAGTTAATAATAAATTTAATATCAAATTTTATTATGAAATTTTAAATATCTGCAAAAGTGGAGAGGATTTTTTTTATAATTACAAAAGCGAAAATATTCTCCCCAAGTTTTCACAATTCTATTCAAGCATTTGAAAATCCTTTAAGCTATTCTTAGAAGTTCAAGTAACTTCTAAATCAGAATCACCGATTTTAATGTCGAATGACAGTTCGGCCGCTAAATCCTCTATCAGTCCATCTTTTTCCCAGCAATTATTTTTTACGTCTCCCATGTGTTTGTAATACTTTACCAATTCTGCTGAATTAACCTCACTGATTGTTATTTGAAGTAGAAATTTTAGACTGTCCAAACTTCAGTCACCTGTAACATTTTATTCTTTTACTTTTATTTTCAAATAGAATAACACAAATTGCATTGTGTTTAAATCTCTTCGAATTCTATTGCAATGATAAGGGAAGGGGGACTTAGAACATTGTCCTTCTTTCTATATTAGATTATAACCGATTTTCTTTCGACCATTTATGTTTATGTGTGAGAACAGTTATACTTTCTACAATTTTTCACTGTAATGTATTGTATTGAATTTCTGCTCCTCTAACAGACCTGTTTTCTCAGATTTTTTCTCATGAGAGCGATTTTGTCACTTCAATGCTACAGGTCATTATACATTTATTCAAAGCTATTCCACTGTAACACTGTAACCTAATTTGCTGCTGGTAGAATTGCTTTTAAGGTTTATGTGTGAGAACAGTTATACTTTCTACAATTTTTCACTGTAATGTATTGTATTGAATTTCTGCTCGTCTAACAGACCTGTTTTCTCAGATTTTTTTCTTACGAGAGCGATTTTGTCACTTCAATGCTACAGGACATTAAACATTTATTCAAAGCTATTCCACTGTAACACTGTAACCTAATTTGCTGCTGGTAGAATTGTTTTTAATTATGTGTGAGAAAATACTTTCTACAATTTTTCACTGTAAGTATTGTATTAATTTCTGCTCGTCTAACAGACCTGTTTTCTCAGATTTTTTCTCACAGAGCGATTTTGTCACTTCAACTACAGTCATTATACATTTATTCAAAGCTATTCACTGTAACACTCTAATAATTTGCTGCTGGAAAATTGCTTTTAATATGTGTGAGAACAGTATACTTTCTACAATTTTTCACTGTAATGTATTGTATTGAATTTCTGCTCGTCTAACAGACCTGTTTTCTCAGATTTTTTCTCACGAGAGCAATTTTGTCACTTCAATGCTACAGGCCATTATACATTTATTCAAAGCTATTCCACTGTAACACTGTAACCTAATTTGCTGCTGGTAGAATTGTTTTTAAATATTTAAAATACTTAATATTAAAAACGATTTGCATTCAAAGAGCATTGTTAAAGAACTTAATCGAAAAAGATATAGCAATATATTTCTTATTTATCATCATTTTTATGTACTAATATTTAAAAACATGTATGTTATCGAAAAGTGTGTGAACATCTCCGTCACCTGGCAAATCATTTCTAATAATATAAAATAGAGATGAAAGAAATGAGAAAAAAATTACTTTTCTTTATTACAGTATTTTAAAATAAGCGGTTCGAGAATTTGATTATCATACAATTTTTTGATAAAAACATTGATTTATATAGTATACATTTCTATTTTAAAGAGTATTAAAGGAGGGAATGATTTTTAAATAATCTTTTGACTGACATTTATTGAAGAATTTGAAAAAAAATTTTAGCTTATCTTATTGAATTATTTCGTTTCATAAACGTATTTAATTGCATTAAATATCTTGGATGATTCGATAAAAAACAAATTTCTCTTAAAAAATATTTTTATTCGTACAAAATCTATTTCTTATGGAATAATCCTTATTATCTTTATGTGAATAAAAATTAAAAAAAATTTAAAATATTTATAAAAAAAAAAAAAAATAGATTTTTCTGATTCCAATCTAGTACAAATAAAGTAATATAGAACACTTTTATGACACAATATTTTAGCTTATTTTTTTGGAGACTTTTTATTTTTTATTTATTAAAAAGATTTTCATAAAGAGAGCATTGTTAAAAGAAATTAATACAAAAAGGTTAGAGGAATATATTCCTTATTCAGAATAATATTTCAACAAAAAAACTGATGAATACACTTCTGTAAACACAAATCCAATACTATCATTGTATATGCAAATAATTAGAAGCGAATTTTCGAGAAATGAAAATGGTTACATTTTTTTTACTCCAAAAATCCGTTCAAAAGAGAAACTATTTTAAGGTTTAGCAAGCAGTGAAGCATTTCGATAAATATTTGCTTGGTAAGCGGTTCACGTTTGTGAATGTAGATAAAACCCCAACTGTTCTATTATAGAAAAAAATGTTTATTGTGGTTCGTTATATCTTTTGCAATCTACAATTTCTTTCAAAATCTAAAAATTTATTCCTTTTACTTCAGAATTTATTAAAAGAAATATGCAAAAAAGATTGTATGGGAAAGCGTTACTAGTGTAATGATACGCTTATTCGAAAGTTTGAAAACTTAAAAAAATAGATCTAATTATAATAAATATTGTTAAGGTTTTTGATTCTTTCGATTAAAAGTGAATTTTTAAATTAAATTATTATTTTTTGTTGAGTAATCTTAGTTATTTAAATACGCTTTTATTTTTAAGAAAAGTTTAATGAAAAATAATTGTTTTAATCTTTATTGGTATTAAAATGGTCGTGTTAAAGAATATATGCACGTAATAATTAACATTAATATACATCAATATACGATAAAAAGGTAAATAACATTAGTGTGTAAAAATAAATTAATTGCATGAATCGATCAAATAAACAAATGTTAATTGCATAATAATGAATAGATAGAGATGTAAATTTGTGTAAGTCTGATTCTATGATTTATAGAACAAAACAGAATAAAATCTTACCCATAAAGCACAAAATGTTTTATATACGTTAATATATACGTATATTTTTGATACAAGTTTGATATCTGTATCATTGCAAAGTGTATGATATATTGTGTAATGAATGAACATTGATCATATAACTTAAATGGAAAAATGTGTAACGATATTGTAATATAGAGTATACATCAAGCTTCTAAGTAAAATAATGTGCTTCTTTTGAAATCTTCTTCTTAGTTATATTGCAGGTTAAAATAAAAGTAACAAAAATATAATGTTTTAAGATTTAAAAGAAATTAAAACCGAAAAAAGGTGTGAAATTTCTGCAGAAATAATGCACTTCTGTGAAATATTTGAAACAGTTTGTGTTTCGGAATGAAAATATAATTCCAGTGTTTAAATACGAAATATTTTATTGCAGTTTTTTATCTCTTTTGCAATCTGCAACTTTAGAGAGATTTTGTTATAAAAATATACAAAATTGTGTTGAAAGAACTTATGGAAATAATGAATATACGTCTTTTTGAAATATTAAAACGTTTTACAGTCAAATAAACAAAACAGAACATTAAACCAATTTGGAATTTCATGCTTTTAATTGAAATAGTTATCAAAGAAATCTATAACATTTATATTTTTAGGAATTTTTAATTATAAAGTCATTAGGGAGGTTTTCTCTTCAGGAGAAAAAAAACATAAAATTAGAGAGTATATTATAAATATATAATTTAATTTTTCAAGACTTAAAACCAGCATTAGAGGAAAAATATAATAGCATAAGTATATAAACATACTCTTTGAATATTAATACAATTAATACAAAAGACTTATTAAAGGAAATTATTAATCAATTATATGTTAATTATAAATGTAGCTAAAATATGTAAAGTTTTTTAGTGAGTGTAAATATTTATCATCAATAAATTAATGAAACATTATTTTGAGATTCAATAATTTATACGACACCAGAAATAGAAAATAAACTACATTATTTCAAAGAAGTTTCAGTCAAGGTAATAACGAGTGTTTGAAACAAAACATAAAATACAAATAAACATATATGCGATAAAAAATTATGGTATATATTAACTAATAAAGAATGTAATTTTTCAAAAGAATTGAAACCAATATTAGATGAAAATTTAAAAGCACAAATATATAAGCATGTTCTTTGTGTATGAATGTAGTATTTTTTTATTTTAAAAAATCTTCATATGAGAGAATGTTTGAGATTTATGAAGCAATGAAGTATTTCAATAAATGTTTGCTTCGTAAAAGAATCGAGTTTTTAAATGAAAATATAATTCCAAATGTTCAATAAAAAAAATTGCACTTCGTTATCTCTTTTAAAATTCACGACTTCGTTAAAATATGATATATACGTGCATATATGCCTAGCAAATATTATAAAAATCTATATATCCGTTTATTAGGATACAGATGTTCCAATTTTATAAAGAAATTTTACTATTGTAAATAAAAAATTTGAAAAAAAAAATTATAAAATTTATAATAAAATTTTGTGTAAGAAATTTCGTATATTAAAAAAAAGCTTAATTTATCGTGATTACAAAACTTTTATCACTTTGTATAAGGAAGTAAAAAACTAACAATGCTGTAGTAAAGAATTTAAATCATTCATCTAAATAAAAGGAAGTACTTTATTGTATCATTCTAAATAGTAATAATTACAGGCAGATTTAGAAAAAATAAAAGTTTTTTTTCTTTCTTAAAAAAAGGTTCAGAAGAGAGACTGTTTGAGATTTATCATGCAGTGAAGCATTTCAATATATATTTGCATTGTAAGAGAATTAAGTTTCGAAATGAAAATAAAACTCTAAATGTGCAGCAAAAATAATATTGCGCTTCGTTATCTATTGTAAAATTCACGACTTCGTTAAATAATCTAATATACGTTCATATATAATTAGTAAATATTATAAAAGTCTATATTTCCGTTTCTTAGGATACAGATTTGAAATATAACTGTTCCAATTTTATGCAGAAATTTAAATTAAAAATTTTAAATAATTTTATAAAATTATTAATAAAATTTTGTGTAAGAAACTTCGTATATTTAAAAAAAAAGCTTAAGTTTTCGCGATTACAAAACTTTTATCATTTTGTATAAGGAATTAAAAAACTAACAAAGCTGTAGTAAATAATTTAAATCATTCATCTAAATAAAAGAAAGTATTTTATTCTATCATTCTAAATATTAATAATTATAGGCGTATTTAGAGTAAATAAAAAAATAAAAGTTTTTTTTTCTTATTTTAAAACGGTTCAGAAGAGAGACTGTTTGTGATTTATCATGCAGTGAAGCATTTCAATAAATATTTGCATTTTAAGAGAATTAAGTTTTGAAATGAAAATATAACTCTAAATGTGCAATAAAAAATAATATTCCGCTTCGTTATCTCTTTTAAAATCCTGACCTCGTTAAAAAAATCTCATATACGTGCATGTATACCTAGAAAAAACTATAAAAATCTATATTTCCATTTCTTAGGATAATGATATGAAATATAACTGTTATATATTTATTCAGCAATTTACTATTGTAAATTAAAAAATTGAAATAATTTTATAAAATTATTAATAAAATTTTGTGTACAAAAGTTCTTATATTTTAGGGGAAGAAACTTAATTTATCGTGATTACAAAACTTTTATCACTTTGTAGAAGGAAGTAAAAATTTAACAAAACAGTAATAAAGAATTTAAATCATTCATTTAAATAAAAGAAAGTACTTTATTCTATCATTATAAATAGTAAAAGTTACAGGACGATATAGAGGAGATAAATAAAAGTAAAAGTTGTTTTCTTATTTTTAAAACGGTTGAGAAGAGAGACTGTTTGAGATTTATGAAGCACTTCAATAAATAATTGCATCGTAAGAGAATGAAGTTTTGAAATGAAAATATAACTCCAAATGTGCATTAAGAAAAAAATATTGCATTGCGTTACCTCTTTGAAAATTCACGACTTCGTTAAATTAATCTCATATACGTGCATATATAAGTAGAAAAAATATCAAAATATATATTTCCATTTCTTAGGAGACTGATATGAAATATAACTGTTCCAATTTTATTCAGAAATTTCGTTTTGTAAATTAAAATATTAAAAGTTTATAAAATTATTAATACAATTTTGTCTAAGAAACTTGGTATATTTTAAGAAAAATTATTCTTCGCGATTACAAAACTTTCATTACTTCGCAGAAGGAAGTAAAAATCTAACAAAACATTAGTAAAAAATATAAATCATTCATCTAAATAAAAGACATTACTTTATTCTATCATTCTAAATAGTAATAATTACAGGCAGATTTAGAGGAAATAAAAAAATAGAAGTTTTCTTTCTTATTTTAAAAATAGTTCAGAAGAGAGACTATTTGAGATTTATGCAAAAATGAAGCACATCAATAAATATTTGCTATGTAAAAGATTTAACTTTTGAAATGGAAATAGAACTCCAAACATGCCATAAGAATAAAAAGCATTGAGCTTCGTTATCTCTTTTAAAATTCTCGACATTGTTAAAATATCTTATATACGTACGTTTATACCTAGCAAATATTATAAAAATCTATATATCCGTTTCTTAGGTTTTTTCCCTCCGTGTCTTCTGTTTCAATTTTATTCAGCAATTTACTTTTGTAAAATAAAAATTTGAAATAATTTTATAAAATTATTAATACCATTTTGTGTAAGAAACTTGTTTTATTTTAAAAAAATATTTATCGCGATTACAAAACTTTTTAGAAGGAATTAAAATCTAACAAAACATTAGTAAAGAATTTAAATCTTTCATCTAAATAAAAGAAAGTACTTTATTCTATCATTCTAAATAGTAATAACTACAGGCGGATTTAGAGGAAATAAAAAAATATAAGTTTTTGTCTTATATTAAAATCGTTTGAGAAGAGAGACTGTTTGAGATTTATGAAGCAATGAAGCACTTCAATAAATATTTGCATTGTAAGAGAATCAAGTTTTGAAATGAAAATATAACTCCAAACGTGCCATAACAAAAAATATTGTGTTTTCTTATTTCTTTTAAAATCCATGACTCCATTAAAATAGCTCATATTCGTGCGCATATAACTAGAACAAACTAGTAAAAATCTATATTTCCGTTTCTTAGAATACTAATTGGAAATATAACAGTTCGAATTTTATTTAGCAATTTCCTTTTGCAAATTAAATATTTCAAATAATTTTATAATATTATTAATACAATTATATGTAAGAAACTTGGTATATTTTAAGAAAAAAAATTATTGGGAATACAAATTTTCATCACTTGGTAGAACGAACTAATAATCTAATAAAGCAGTAGTAAATAATTTAAACCATTCATCTAAATAAAATAAAGTACTTTATTATATCATTCTAAATAGTAATAATTACAGGCGGATTTGAAGGAAATAAAAAAGTACAAGTTTTTTTTTAATTTTAAAAATGGTTGAGAAGAGATACTGTGGGAGATTTATGATGCAGTGAAGCATTTCAATAAATATCTGCATTATAAGAGAAACAAGTTATAAAATAAAAGTGTAACTCCAAATGTAAAAAAAAAATAAACGTAGTGTCTTCATTATCTATTTTAAAATTCACAACTTCGTTAAAATATGCCATATATATGCATATATATGTGCATATATACCTAGCAAATATTATAAAAATCTATATTTTCATTTTTTAGGTTACAGGTTTGAAATATAATTGTTTCAATTTTATTCAAAAATTTATTTTTGTAAATTAAAAATTTTAAAAGGATTTTATGAAATTATTAATACAATTTTGTGTAAGAAACTTGGTATATTTTAAGAAAAAATTATTAATTTATCGCGAGTACAAAACTTTCATTACTATGTAGAAAGAAGTAAAAATCTAACAAAGCAGTAGTAAAAAACTTAAATCATTCATGTAAATAAAAGAAAGTACTTTATTCTATCATTCGAAATAGTAATAATTACAGGCGGATTTAGAGGAAATAAAAAAATACAAGTTTTTTTCTTTATTTTAAAAACGGTTGAGAAGAGAGAGTGTTTGAGATTTATGATGCAGTGAAGCATTTCAATAAATATTTGCTCGGTAAGCGGTTCACGTTTCGAAATGAAGATAAAACCCCAAATGTGCTATTATAAAAAGGTTTATTGAGGTTCGTTATCTCTTTTGCAATCTACGACTTCATTAAAAAAGCCCAAAATTGATTTTTTTTCACTTCAGAATTTATTAAAAGGGATATACGAAAAGCGTTGAGAAAAGTTACGAGTATAATGATAGACTTTTTCAAAAGTTTGCTAGGGTTTTAGAATAAAAGTAATCAGTATACAATATCGAAGCTTTATTAAACAACCAAAAACTAGATTATTTTAATCCAAGTTTGTATTAAGTACAAATAATTCGTTTTAGTGGAGATTTTTATTTAGTTATAAAAGTGTTAGAGATAGTTTATATCTTAGAAATAAAATAATGTAGTCATTTATTTGAATTTATGTATTTATAATTTTACAAGTAATAAACAGAATCTGCATTGAGAACATTTTATCGTGCATGAGTATATAAAGTCCCTTTATATAAAATACACATGTAAACAATGGATGGATTTTGAAGCGGAAATCTTTCAGAGAGCTGTAAATTATATTCAATTATCAGTAAAATAACCGAACATTTTATTTTAGAAATTTATTTAACATCTAAATATTTTTTTAAATATAAATTTAATACAGAAAATTTTTATTAAATTTAATACAGAAAAATGAAATATGCAATATTTAATCTCTTTATATATATTTCAAATTTTTTATGTCAAAATACGTATAAGAAATTAATTAATTATAAATTACGTAATAATTTTACTATAGAATAAAATTGAAAAATATCTATAAAATTTACTTTTGATTCATTCTAGATAAAAATCAAGTACTTACCTGTTTATTTAATTTTAGGGTTTTCGTGTCCCTGAGAATTGTAACTAGAAATATATAAAACTAACAAACAATAACTAATGTTTAGTTGAAAACTAATTTCAATTTTTGCTTGCTGTTATGCTAACATATTTGCATTTAGAAGAATCTTTTACGAAAACTTTATTTTAACAATTTTAAAATAGGTAATAAAATTAAAACAATATACTCAACGTAGAATATAAATTTAAATATCAATACGTACAATATAAATTTCTATTCTTAAATCTGAAAACAAAGGGAATTTATTTACTTTAACGTCAGATAGAAATTATACTCTAAAATTTCGAGCTTAAATACTAAGTATTAAACACTATGTAATTCAAAAGTTAAATATCATTTACAGTAAAGATTGCTATTTTGAGCAACTTGTTTTGTGAATCAAAATCATTGAAATAGTATAAAAATAAAAATATAATATTAAAAGTGCAATTTTAGTGCTAAAACTCTTTTCTTTAAAGTAGAATATAACCTCAGGTTTTCAATGAAACAGGAGTGAACATAAAATATTTTTAAATTATGCAAGGGTATATTTTATCTCGGCTAAATTTAAAAGAATTCTATGCAGATATTGAAAATAAATATTATAATTTAAATCCAATCTCTTATGTTACAAATATCTTTTATAAAATATGAATCCGGTATAGCTTTTAACATTAAACTCCCAGTTTTAAAGATATTTAAAATTGTATCATATAAAGGAGGAAATACTTGTAATACATAGAAAATTATTAATTATTTTACAGTAATATATATTTGTTAATTTAATTTAGTACTATAAAGATTATATACAGATATTCCAAATAAATATTGAATGTTAAACACAATCTCTTATGTTAGAAAGGTGTTTTATAAGATATGAATCCGTTGTAGCTTTTAACATCAAACTCATATTTTTAAATATTTAAATTTGTATCGTATAGAGAAGGAAATACTTATATGTAGAAATACCTAATTATTTTTACAGTAATAAATATTTGTTAATTTAATTTAGTAATATAAAGATTGTATGCAAATATTCAAAACAAATATTGAATATTTAACACTATCTCTTATGTTAGAAAGGTGTTTTATAAGATATGAATCCGTTGTAGTTTTTTATATGAAAATCATATTCTTAAATATTTAAAATTGTGTCATACGGAGAAGGAAATACTTATAATTAGTAGAAAATATATTTATTATTTTACAGTAATAAATGTTTGTTAATAATATTTTAATACTATAAATATTGTATGGAAATATTCAAAATATATATTGAATGTTAAATACTATCTCTTATGTTAGAAAGGTATTTTATAAGATATGAATCCGTTGTATTATTTAATGTTCCTTTGTAGTATTTAATATCAAGCTTATATTTTTAAACATTTAAAATTGTATCATATAGACAAGGGAATATTTATATGTAGGAATACCTTACTTATTTTTAACAGTAATAAATATTTGTTAGTTTAATTTAGTACTAGAAAGATTGTATGCAGATATTCAAAATAAATATTGAATATTAAACACTATATCTTATGTTAGAAAGGTATTTTATAAGATATGTATCCATTGTGGTTTTTATATCAAACTCATATTTTTAAACATTTAAAACTGTATCATATAGAGGAAGAGACAATTATATGTAGAAATACCTTAATTATTTTACAGTAATAAATATTTGTTAATTTAATTTAGTACTATAAACGTTGCATGCAGATATTCAAAATAAATATTGAATGTTAAACACTATCTCTTATGATAGAAAGCTGTATTATAATATATGAATCCGTTATAGTTTTTAATATCAAACTCACATTTTTAAACATTTAAAATTTTATCATATAGACAAGAAAACACTTATATGTAGAAATACCTTAATTATTTAACAGTAATAAATATTTTTTAATTTAATTTAGTACTATAAAGGTTGTGAGAAAATATTTAAAATAAATATTGAATATTAAACACTATATCTTATGTTAGAAAGGTATTTTATAAGATATGTATCCATTGTGGTTTTTATATCAAACTCATATTTTTAAACATTTAAAACTGTATCATATAGAAAAGGAAATATTTATAAGTAGAAATGGCTTAATTATTTTACAGTAATAAATGATTGTTAATTTATTTCATTACTATAAATATTGTATGCAGATATTCAAAATAAACATAGAATGTTAAATACTTTCTCTTATGTCATATAGGTCATTTATAATATATGAAACCGTTGTAGCTTTTAATATTAAAATAATATTTTTAAATATTTTAAATTGTTATACGGAGAAAGATATACATATAATTATTAGAAATGCCTTTATTGTTTTACAGTAATAAATATTTGTGAATTTCATTCAGTACTATAAATATTTTATAAAATTCATAACCAAATAATTTTAATGCAAAATCAGTTGTCACAGATAATATTCTTTTAGAATCTGCTTCCTCAGATAGTCTATACTCATAAATGAAATCGGAGCATTGTATTTTGCTGTGAATGAATTTAAATTTTCAAATATTATTCTACAAATAACTTAAAATAAAAAATTAGGTCTTTCAAAATGAGGTTTCAAGAATTCTCATAAAGAGAAAAAATGAAAAAAGAAATTGAACACGGAAACATCGTGTTAACAATAATTTCTAAATTCTAATTTTCTGTATCTAATGGTGGAAGCACTCAATGGTTTTCGATATTAATTATTTACCTAATAATTAACCGTGTCTCGAAACAGATATTTACAATACCACTAAACACGTCAACGGATGGAAATGATAGGCTTCAGTAACATAAATCAAAGTACTTGGGCACTTCAGTCTCCATAACGATAGACTGTCATTAAATATGATCGAAGCTTAATTATATGTCCACGCTAAACAGGGAATTCATTGAATCGAGTTGAAGGTGCCATAAATTACTGATCCTATAAAGTCCCCTTTGAAATGGCATAGTCTACGTGATCAAATAATCTCTGAATTGCTCTAAAACAATACGTACTAAACACGTAAATTACACACGCGCAGAAGTCTGGTCGCATTGAAACCTCAATTGTGAAACTGAATACACAT
>CM063510.1:130153907-130186407 GCA_032207245.1 Pardosa pseudoannulata
AATTTCCATAAACCTTTACAAACGGACTTGGTTAACTTGGTTGTGATCGATTCAAAATGGAAAATGCATTTTTTTTAAATCGAAGAACCAAAATTTTTATTTAAATAATTGGAAGTTATAGTTTAAAGGAAGTTTGTTTGTTAAAAAATGCAAATTAGAATACGTATTGGATAAATAAACTTCAGCCGGTAATTTTAATTTAATTTTAAATCTTAATTTTTGAGACTATTTGGTGACTTGAATAAATATGGTGTGCAATAAAAATTTTATTTTTTCTATGAATTATGAGAAACATAGTATTGACCGCCGCTTTTTACTCAAAAATAAGCATATATCAAAAAATATTTTATGTATAAAATGTAAATCTTTGATAATCTCTATAATATTATAAGAGCGTTGAATAAAAAGTTTTATTTTAAAAACAATCTTGGATATATGAAGCTGTTTTAATAAAATAATATATAGATATTTTCAAAAAAAATCAAAATTCTTACTTTTACATTAAAAATTTCTTATAAATTTTAACATAAACTTATGTCTAACTTCATTGCTTTCTTCATTTGAGGTGTGTATATTTCACCAAAACTATTTTTGAATTGATACATTTCGTATCATAAAGTTCGTGAGTAGTTTTAATAATGGCAGAATTTTTTATATGTAAAAGTAAACAAATATGTTGGCATCATTTTTAAAATTTCTTTATTTTTTTATGCTTTAATATATAGAAATTCTGTAGAAATAATTTTTAAGATATAAAATTTTATTTTTTTCCAATCATGGCCTCTCAGATTAAGTTAACTTAATAAGAAATAAGCCTAGTTCTTAAATAATTCATCTGTGCCTTTCTAATGTCTTTAATATTTCTAATGTCGTAAGTTAAATTCACAGATTTTTAAAAGAAATGACCATTGCGCTTCAATTACGAATTGGATGATTATTAAAATGCAAATTATTTCCCTTCGTTCAACATTCCTTTTTAAAACTAATTTTTAAGTGTTATTAGAATATTAATTCAATAAAAAGAAGTGATTTTTATTTTATGTTTCTTTACTGAGTGTCTTGGTTGAATTTAATCAAATTTTGTTGTTTTTTTCATCTGTAAAAAATCATATGGAATGCAATTACTCATTTCATATTGTGGCAAAACATTATGATTTATGGTAACAAAAATTATTTTATGAGAAACTGTCAAAAGTTAAATATTTTAATTTTAAAAATATATATTACAATTAATCACAGCAAATGAAAAGTTTCTTTATTTCTGTATACTATTGATGGATTGAAAAGTACATTTTAAAGTTAGGATTTTATTATTATTCAATTTTCACTGTACCATCACAAAGATTACATGAATTACATTTTTATGAATTTATATAGACCTTCATGACTATTTAATATGACCTTCGTCGTGTAGCTTGCTGCCAATAACACTTACCAATGTCAACAAGAGCCGCTGTAACTCAGTCGGCAAAGGCAACGTTGTCGCAACTGGAGAGTCGAATGTTCGGAACCCGAACCGTGTTCGTTAAAATGACTGGGGCACGTAAAATATGTTCGTGGTCACAATGTCCTAAAAGATCTCAATCAATTAATCTGGGGGTGGAAGCCGAAGCCTATGGATCTACTGCTTTGTTCCTGCTTCTAAATTACAAGGACTCTCTTGAGCAAGAAAATTTCACCCTTGAGATGTTCGTTCAAACGAAAGATTCACCCCTTTGTCTTAACATGAGTAGCGTATTGCTCAATTATTCTTGCTTTAACCATGTGACATAAGACTACCACGACAACAAAAAAGTCAAAAATAGTTAAAAGTTAAACTCAACGAACATTTTGCATCACAAAATACTTAAATATTCGTTGAAATCAAGTGTAAGAAATGTTCAGTATGTTCTAACTTTCTGACTTCTAACGTTTAAATAAATAGGAATAATACTGAATTTTATTTAAAAAATGCATTAGACATTACTTGTTTCTGGTAATTCCCGAAAATTCAATGAAAAAGTACCAGAATTTCATTCAAAGACCTAACTCTGCAATAATATATACCTTAAAGTATAGGCAAACCCCCTTTATTCGGTTGCGCTCGGTAAAACATGCTGATAACTTGAAAACGGCTGATGTATGTAAGTATTTTCTCTTATCTTTCAACTTCTGATAACGCGGTGCGAATGTATCCGCTACAAATCTACTGTATATAAAGATTCAAAAGACAAATAAAATGTACCATCATGGACAATTGGACACAAATACTTTTATGCAATCTTTTCGAGTGTGAATTCCCGTTTGTGAATCCTACCTATTTTCCTTTGTAGACAGTGGAAAATATATTATTGGATTTCAAATTTATCCCTTTTTACACTTCTTGGTCTCCAAATACTATAAACAGCTTTCATTTGAATTTGAATTCTTTTCCGTTTTCTGAACATAAAATTCCTCTCCAAATCGCAAAATTTGACCAGGAGATCAAAGGTTTTCAGCATACCATTTTGAAAAATATATTTCGTTTTTCATACTCAGTGATTTTATTCCACCATTCGGTATTTCTAGAAGAACAGAATAACAAAAAATACCTCCAATACAACTTTTTAAAATGTTCTAAATGCTTTGAAGATTATTTGTATAAAAATATTTTTAAATTCGAAATTTCTAAATAAAATTTAAGATTGACTTATGGTTAATCTTTTTATATGTGGTGCAGTCTTGTTTAGAGTAAAGGGATTATTGTAACTATTTTATGCATTTTATGCAGCTCATAAGAAAAGGAAACCAGATTTTATGCTATCAAGAAAAAAAATGTAGACTTAGAATATATTTTGATGAATCTGAAAATGCTCAAATTTTTTATCGATGAAGACATTTGGGAAAAATTCAGTTTGATTTTCTTGAAAAAAAATTGGTTTGTAAAACAAGAAACAATTTTGAAGCAACCGAGCGATGGCCGAATGGTAGAGCGCTGCTCTTCGGAACTGGAGTTCGCGGGTTCGAATCCCGCTGCTGGCATGGATGTCTTTAGCCGTTCGAATCGGCTTTAAACTGTAGGTCCCGGTCTCTTTAGCTCTCGTGTGCAAAACAGTAGACCGTAGCGCTCCAGACCAAACCAAACCAATTTTGAAGCAGTTCGTGGAAATGGACGCAGCTATTTCTTTTCTTTCTATACAATTAAATTATAAATTTAACATTTATCTTTCAGTAATTTCTACACGTTAATTGCATATCAAAATTACATAATGATAATGAATTAATTTATTACTGATTAATTTATATTATATTATTATATCAATTATTAGAAAATAATCATGGACTTTTCCTATAAATTAATCCATCTGTTGATTAATCTAAAATAATTTAGAAAGAATTCATACAATTCTCATCTTAATCAAAAAGTATATTTTTTTACCAAATATAATTTAATGATTTATCTAAAACTATTAGTGAATTCAGCATAAATCTACTATGTTATATATTCATATGATCATTAGCCAAAAAAATTGATTTA
The DNA here is from genome assembly GCA_032207245.1 of Pardosa pseudoannulata. Classification (NCBI taxonomy): domain Eukaryota; kingdom Metazoa; phylum Arthropoda; class Arachnida; order Araneae; family Lycosidae; genus Pardosa; species Pardosa pseudoannulata. Next base: position 130,157,404 of record CM063510.1, read on the forward strand.
TGATGATTTTAATTTATTTAATCTATCATACGTAATATTTATCTCTCTCTCTCTCTGTATATATATATCTTTCTGTGTAAAATATATATATATATTATATATATATATATTTATATATATATATATATATATGTTTATATATATATATATATATATATATATATTATATATATATATATATATATATTATATTTATATATATATATATATATTTATATATATATATATATATATATATGTATATATATATATATATATATATATATATTATATATATATATATATATATATATATATATATATATATATATATATATATATATATATATATATATATATATATATATATATATATATATATATATATATATATATATATATATATATATATATATATATATATATATATATATATATATATATATATATATATTTATATATATTATATATATATATATATATATATATATATATATATATATATTTATATATATATATATATATATATATATATATATATATATATATATATATATAAATATATATATATATATATATATATATATATATATATATATATATATATATACATATATATACACATATATATATACACAATATATATGTTTATGAACTGTACATGTTTAAAGAATTTATTAGAGAAGATGTAAATCAAAGGCTATAAACTGCTCTCATTCTAACATAAATTCTGTAATGCCTAATTTAAATGCAGGAGACATAAACAAAAATTAACATAAATTGTAGGTCGGATTTTTAAGAAAATCTCCGCAAACTGATTTTATTTTTCACAGATAAAGGATTTCATAGATATGAAAAAGTAAGAATTAAGATAAGAGTCAAAAATGTAGTTTTTAAACAGTCCTTAGTAGATTACTGCTTCTGAATTTTAACTCACCTCTGTGACGTAAAGTCTCTGAAGTTAAACATATTTTGAAACCTCGTCGTTTGCCATCCAATCTATAGTGTCCTCTAAAAGTGATATCCCCACATCCCAGTATGCGTTCCAGCAAACCAACAAGTTTATATATATATATATATATATATATATATATATATATCTATATATATATATATATATATATATATATATATATATATATATATATATATATATATATATATATATATATGTTGAGATTTTATCCTCTATTGCTATTTCGCAGTTTGCTTCAGGGTTGGAATGTTCACTTTCATGGTCAGAAAGTATTTTAGAAGATTTTACTAGGGATATGTTTGGAACTTCTTTCCATTCTTTCCACAATTATCACATTTTATCTAGTATATCAGTCTTTTTCGGAGTGGTTACATTGTCATCAATATTATCCATGGGTAATGTCAATGAACTGAGTAGAGCTCGATATTTACTCTGTATTTACTCAAAAAACCTGTGGTCGATGAGCTGATAAAGAACTAGATGTTAAATATAAAAGTTTGATGTCCCCATCTGCGAGTTCATCAGTGGCCTGATGCGAAGATGCGTTGTCAAGAACTAACAAAGCATTTTCAGTAAATTATTGTTTTTCAGATATTTTTCTACAATTGGTACGAATAGATTTTGGAATTCTGTTTTCAAAATTTCTGAATTAGTCCATGCTTTTTTAATGTATGTTATATATGGTACAGACTCCAGATTTTTAAAAAAAATTTCGTATTGCTTTTACTTACATCTTTCCTCATGATTGTAAACCTATCACATCGTAATTGCAAAAATGTTCTACGGAAATTTCCTCTTTTTTATAAATTTGGAATGAAATATTTTAACATCAGTACAGCCTCTTTATAAACGGTATTCCCATTTACAGTAATCTGGTGAAAGCCGAATTTTTTTTAGCGATCTAACCATCCATCTTTGGCAATAATTTCTGAATCTTGTAGTTCTCTTTGTCACTTAATTTTTAACACTTTTGTTCAATATTGGCCCAGTTACAGAAACAGCTATACCTTTTAAATGTTCATACTACCAAAATTAAGCTTCCTCAATTTTTTTATGTTTACCTTTCAGTATGGATGTCTTATCTTTATTCCACTTCTACTAGCTTGTGTAACAAACAAGCTTTACTTATCAATATCACCTCCGACTTTTATTCAAACTTCCGCACTACTTTTCACTTCTCCTAGCTCCAAAGTTATATTTTCTGATGTTACACCATTGTCTAGTCGTTGTATCTCGATTTCTAATATTTTTTTATCACCAATTTTGAAATCTTCACTGAAATTCACTGAAAATACATATGCCTCATGAACAAATTAGGATTACTGTACTTACTATGCCGTTATGAGGAGAAACTGTGACAACAGAACACACTATTGAAACAATGTATAAGAGGCAAAACGCTGTTGTTTTCCTGTCACAACTTGTATTTTGCACTTAACACATATATGGTCGTAACAAACACCCGTTTCCAATGACTTGACAATGTTGAGAATGCAAAGCCTTGCCATACTTATTTGATTTTGATAAAAGAAAAATTAGGTCGGATAACCATGAACAGGTAAGTTGGCAAAGTACTGAAATTTAAATCTTTGTTTTAGCTAAATACATTTTAAATTTATGTTAATAAGTCGTAAAACTATCAGTGCTACTAGTACTAAAATATAATATTTTAAAAAATTTTAATTTTCAAAATTCAAATTAAACACCTAATGAAACTGAAATTGAAAAATAGTTTTATGAAAGTTGCTGTGAAAATTTCCAGAAGAATTGAAAATATATCACAAATATATATTTAAGTACAGAAGTAAATCTTTATGATTCAGATTGTGTTTTCTTATTTTAGAAATTATAGAACTTTTAAACTATATATTTAAAAAAATATTATATTTACTTAGATTTTCTTTAAAACCAAAAGAAATGGTTTCAGAAAGATTTTCTACGTGTGATATCAGAATATATATAAAGAAAAGCTTATTTTTAATCTAGTTACACTCTCTAAAATATGATAACTAATGTGAAAAGAGAGTGTGCAAGTGTGCATCTAATTCTATCGTAAATGTGCTTCTACATTAATTTCTTTTATTCTTTAAAAGTCGTGAAATATACTTCACGGTATATGTTCTTTCTTGCAATTGAGTATCTGTGAAAGAAATAACTTATTCAAGCACTTTTAGGAACTCAAAATTTTAAATTCTTTCCTGAATATAAATGTTTGCCAAATATGTACCAAGAATATTATTGAGATTATACATTTATCAGAAATCTTACCTTTTTGGCAATCCTTGAAAATTTATCTTGGAATAGAGATCTTGAAAATGTGTATAAACAAAAAGTAAAATAATTCTAATGCAACATGGATCCGGATATATACTGCACAATATATATGAAAAATTATTAAAAGTGTATCAATGTAACTTTAAAAATATGCCTGTAACTTTTTCTATTATTTAGAGTGCAATTTTAAGTTACCTATGTTATTATATATATATATATATATATATATATATTATATATATATATATATATATATATATATATATATATATATATATATATATATATATATATATATAAATATATATTATATAATAATATATATATATGTATATATATAAATATGTATACATATATATATATGTATATATATATGTATATATATATATATATATATATATATATATATATATATATATATATATATATATATATATATATATTATATATATATATATATATATATATATATATATATATATATATATATATATATATATATATATATATATATATATATATATATATATATATATATAATACAAAATAGACTTTTTACATTTACTTATATTCCATACTTCCATACTGTGTGTGTATTACATAAGCCATTTATTTATAGAGATACACAAGTAAACTTTCATATTTGACTATTGACGCTTATAATCTACAGTTATTTTAGGATATGAAAGTTAGCAAGCATCCTAAACTCAAAAGAGAAATATATATATAGGTAGTGAAATAACTCTTAATGACATATTAATTGATAAAAACTAGAAATGCATGTAATCAATCGTATAAATAATAAGGAGATAATGTTAGAGGTCCAATATGATTATTACAATGAGGTTAATGTATCGGTCATTATCATTTTTTTTTTCATACGCAAATACTTCTCAAAAGGAATAATAGTACTTCAGAAATTGAACTAAACGGTTTTCGAGAAAGGTGTTGCAATAATATTACACGATGAGAATAGCTTAAATATTGCAAATTATTAACGTACTCTATGTGATTACTTGTTACCTATTGCAAGACTGTAATATTAAACTCAGCAATTACGAGTGTTTTATTATCTGGGAAAATATTGAAGGACATTACATTTAGGTTTGAAAATTTTCCCTTAAGCTCTTTCAGTTTGTATGTGAACAGTATAATTCATAAATCGAAGAAATTATATTTTATAAACAGCATTGTTGTTACAATTTATGTCTACTCTCATAAAAGCATAGGCAGATTTAAGCAGTATTAGTCTGAATAAACCTCTTGTACTAAAATGTTAACCGTAGAGCTTCAAAACATACAGGAAAATGAAGCCGAATGTTCGTGTCTTTCATTTTTCATGATGCTTATATAACCTACTTATATAACATAAATATGCTGATATAACATAAATCGAAACATTCAGAACTATATACTACTATTTCTATTTGATTTTTCATATTTACTATACTATTATAAGTTTTTACACTAAAAAATATATTTTTTGTTTACAAAAATCTTATGGTTGTTATTTATATACTTCTTTTTATATAATTGTTTATATATTAGAATATAAAATATGAATAGTTGGTTAGAAAATTCAATAAATTTAGATCTATTGAGATTTAACTGAATATCTAAATTTACAACCAATACGCCTGCTCACAGTACAATTCCGCTGCGAAATGTACTCGCACACAATGTGTTAACATCGCATATACTTATTTACACCTTATTATTGAAAATTTAAACGACACCAGAGAAAAATACACTTTTAAAAAAAGTTTATCAGTACATTAAAATATATCGTATTAAATTTCTTTTGATTTATCTTTGTTGATATTCTGTAAGATATACATTTCAACAAAAACAGAAAATTGATGGAGCTCTTCTTTAGCTTCAGAAATGTAACTATTAATATTAACTTTTTAAAAATAAAATATCTATTGAAATAAATATTATTTGGAAATATAAATAAAAATGCAAAGTGTATTATCCCTATGGAACCAGAAAAGTGCATTTAAATATGAAACTCCCATTGTTTTAATCTGAATTTAAATTCAAATTATTCAAAATTAAAACCATGCAGAGAGGGTTGACACAAATGATCATATATTGATATAAATACTGAATGATAATTCGAAAATTGCATCCCGTCTAATATGTTTTAAATCTAAACACATTGAATAATGTATTACTTAAATTACTAACTTTAATAAAAAATAAATTCTAGAAACTTAAAGCAAGGATTGTAATATGTGTTACATAATATTTTATAATGTTTTTCAGTTTTCATCTTCAATATTTGGTTCTAGGTTTATTAGTAAATGTATTAATATTTGCCTAAGATCATTTCATAAAACATGAAGAGGAAAATAAAATTTCAAGTAAATTTGCATTTTAAAGTTATTTTATTTAAAAAGACAAAAAGAGAGAAATTCATATTTGAATTTAATCTCCAAATAAAAAGTTAGGAATAAAATTGTAGATAATGCATTAATAGATAATGCAAAAATGTAGATAATGCATTACCTTGTTATGTCAATATTTCTGATCAATATGTTTATATGAATGAGTGTTACACAAGGATATGTTTTAATCTAAATTAAGCACACATATTTTGATCATATTATAATACTTTATGTTTGTTAAATGTTAAATGGGATTATATTAAGCAAAAGTTATTTTTAAAAACAAAAATATTGTTATGGTTTCAGAAATCACCTTTATATATTATTCTGGATAACTGACATTGTAGTAACTTTTCTTTCTGAAAATTTAGTCTATATAATCTGTGCACTTAGACTGGCAAATTATTGAAAAGGTTCAGTTCATTTATAGTTTTTACTACAGCCTAATTAATACTAAATACATCCATTTCTTCAACGATAAACTGCCCAAATATTTAAACTATGGTGTTTTATATCTTTTGTTTTAGAAGGTAAATCAGTGTTACAATTAGCTTATATACACATATTAGTGAAAACATATTAGTGTACATTTATTTTTATATATTTATGTATTTCAAAGCCATTTTGTTTGTATACATAGAGTATGTCGGATCCTGAAACAAATGTTAACGTCCAAACAATCTGAGTTGGAATTAGCTTATATACAGATGCACGCATATTTGTGTACATCTATTTATATATATTTTTATATTCCGAATCCATTTTGTTTATATACATAGAGTTTGGTTTGGTTTGGTTTGGTGTGATACATCTACGTTTGTGCAACACGAGGGCTAATGAGACCGGGACCTACAGTTTAAAGCTGATTCCAACCGGCTACGAACATCCAAATTGCGATTCAAACCCACGAACTCCGGTACCAAAGGCCAGAACACTAACCAATCAGCCATCGTTCGGCTATATACATAGAGTATGTTGAACCTGGAACCAATGTTAACGTCCAAACATCTCGTTCATATTACATTTGCATCTCAAATGAGTTGAGAAACATGTTTTAATGGAGTGTGTAGAAGTGTGAATAAATATTGGTGCAAATGATATTGGTACTTTGAAATACATACTGTTGCTTAATTCTTTTTTTTTCAGATCATTTCTTTTTACAGCTGTCGGAATAAATTTCTCATTCATCTCTTTAATCTTCAATAAAAATCCTATATTTAACACGAAATAATTATTTTAAGAGAAGACTAATGTATAAAAAAATGTGTAAGTTATATATCGTTTTTTATTTAGTCTGGGTAAAAATTACAAAAATAGTGTAAACTATTTAGGGCAATAAACAGAACTTTAAAAATGCATCTGCCTATCTAGGTCTTAAATAGAAGGCGTCAATATATCATTTTCTCTAAAACTGCGTTTCTAAAAATTACATTCTATGGAAAATAACTTGCACAAAAATACTGACAAAAAAAAACATTTCTGCAAATCTTCTAAGTAAATTTTTCGCTTCTGGGTATCTGAATTCTTTTAAAAGTACACAAAGGTGCTTTATCGGATATACCTCTTTTTTGAACTCAGATATCCCATGGGTGTGCAAAGACGCTTTTTACTCGCGGAGTTATATGCAGTTGAAATTTTAAATTCTGCTCAGACATGCAGTGTTTGACAAATACACGGAGTTATACTTCATAAAATTTTGTTGAGATTTTATGATTTGACGTTATTTTTCAAACAAAAGATTATACCAACAATTCTTTAAAGTAAAATATATATAATAAAATCTATTGCATAATACCAAAATAAATAAAAGTATTTGGACAAAAATACTACTCTTATGTATGATGGGGTGTATTGAGATATTTTGTCACAGAATTATGTTTGGTGTTCTTATATAGATGGATTTCACTTTACTTTTTTCGATAATGTTTTTTCTTTGTATATTTGTTAAATAATATGAAGACTGCCATTCAGTGAATACATAGTTTAAAATGACAGAAGTTTTTTGAGAGCAATAACTGTATATTTCGAATCGACTGGTTTTATAAAATTTTTCTTCTACATTTATTTTCTAGTCTATACGTTGTATATTTTTGTTTGATCAGGTTCAATACATAATGGGTGCCCTGATATCATGCATACCTGCAGCACATTTGATTTTTTCTGGATAATATCTTGCCATAAAAAATTTGACTTATCAAACCTGCAGCAAAACTCCTGCAAATTAGACGTAACATAAAGCGACCACTCCTTTGCAACGCTATTTTGCTGCAACATTGTGGCAACCTTGTCATGAGAACCTTGAAACAAGCGAAAATTCTTAGACTTGCTGCAGTCTTGTTTTAAACTTGCAGACTTGTCATGCTGAACTTCCTGCAAGTTTGCAGGTTTGCAAAGCAAGACTAATGCAAGTTTGCTCCAAACTAAATTTGCTATCTGGGTGTTAACTTCATTTGCTCTAAAGCAGAAAATATTAACCATTCTTATAGCAGTTAAATAAAACTGCAATTGAATTTGAACTATTTCAAGCAATTTGAATGGTTTATGTTGTGTGCAATATATTTTCTAAATAAATTGCAACTCAAGGTGTCATTTGATCACTTCAAAGAACACTGAAAATAGTTTTTAATATGTTTCTTATCTTTCCTTGAAATGTTTTCACTAGTCAAATGCACACAAATTATTTATAATTAATTCTAAAAAATATAATTTCTCATATTTAAACAAAAAAGCAAAAATGCATGTTTAAATTTGTCATATTAGTAAATTAATTTCATTATCTTTCCTTTTTTTCATCTAACAATATTATCAAATAGGATTCACGAAATTATATAGTTTGGTAAAACTTTCTAAAATAATTCTCTCATGAAATCTTATGTATGCATTGTCGTGTAGTCCCCCTTTATATTTGATTATCAACCTGTGATCAAATGTATAGTGGTGATTTATTTTTAATTGCGTTGTGTTAAAGTATTTTTGTACTAAATTTAACCACAGGTTTTGAGAAACTACAGACATAAATATAAAAATAAACTAACAGCTAAATTGACAGCAACCGATACTAGCTTAATATTAAAAAAAAATATTAACATATATATTCATCTACGTACAAACAATGCTAATGCTAAATTAATTATGCTAATTTTCATAAGTAAGCTTTGTCAACATCTTAAATTATTTCTGACAATTTTTTTAATACTTAATTAATTTTGTAAATAGATAGAGGACCTAATCACAATTTCAAAAATGTATGTAAATTTGGGGTACCTTTGTGGGTGTAAAATGTTGGGCCCGGAACACTTCTGGTAGAAGGGTATCTATTGCTGATCAGGAGATGGAATCTATATATCATCCGTTGGTCTCGTCAGGGCCTTCCTCCTGAGTCTTTGGGGTGCGGCCGTACTATTTGGTACAGGAACACTTCCTGTCGGACTTGGCTGGACTCTCCTAGTCTGGACTATCGAGCACCTTCTTTTGGGACCTCCGAACCTCTTCTCTGGGACCTCCGCATCAACTTCTATCTTTTTAGATTTTTGATATTTTATTATTTCAACCTTGTCCCCTCCTCCTTCTTGTCTTCCAATCGGGATAGTTGTAAGGATTTCATTGGCCTGCTTCAACCCCTCCTTGAGACCGCCAACGTGCCAAACCTTATCCCTTCTAATTCGGCAGTGTCCCTTAGGAACTCATAAATACTCCACAAAGGTACATTCTTATTTAATGTCAAGTACGGAGACGGGATTCTAATCTGGGACTGGGATCAGAACCCCGCCCGAGACCACCGTACAAGACAAACATATCCGTTGAAAAGAAATTTATGATCCTCTATCTCTTTACAACGATGTGATGAGGTCAGATTTAGATCCCGAACATTTTACTTCATGTATGAATGAATCAATTATATAACAGATCTAAATCGCCTCATCACATGCATATATAATTGCATTTTAAATTAAGAAAGCATTTTCTTATGTGTTTAAAGCATCTCTAATTACTTTTATCGAGATACAGTTCACTTTAATCTTCCTACCTGATACTACAGAAGATTTTAATAGATTGTTAAAAACTCCTTGGCGAAACAGCGACTAGGTTGCCAGGGCTTCCGGTGCCAATCTCCGTTTATGTGACCAATGGGGTGCGAAGCATATGTTCCGGTTAGATGGTCAGCCTTACACGGAAACCCCAGTGTTTAGTTCTCAAGCTCCCTTGGCCCTCATCCCATCTACCCACTGAAGGGATAATAAGCTGGGTCAACCTTGCCCAGCCTAGGGATCGAACCTCGGACGTAGGAGCGCAAAGGCCAACGCCACTGGGATTCTTAATCGATTATTACTTTTGCTTAAAATGCAATTGCATTTAATCTTAGATAATTTTTGAAATCCTTATGTCAGTATGCTTTTGTTGCAACTAATGCTAGAAGAAAAACAAAAATCCTGAAATTAATGTCAAACTAGTCTTTAAGAAACCTATTACTGCATGGTGCAGTAGAAATAATTTATACTTAACTTACACCAAATAAATCAGAACATTACAACTTTCAAGTTTTCTCTTCTGTTGAAATTTCTAAGATAATTATAGACGATTTGTCGACTGAAGTTGCATATTTATACTCACATAATTTTCAGTAATTTTTCGCAGATTTGTGCATTAACAGGACCAGACACTTACAAAAAGTATATCGGATAACCCTCTATCAAAATATACCTGGAAATAATTTCTAAATTTTGGATAATATTTATTTATAGGTAAAATATTTTAATTTTTGAACGAGTAATATTTATCTATGTCTTAAGATTTTAAATTTCGAACTATATACTAGTAGCTTCTGACATTTTTCGAAAAGATGTAGTTTTCTAAAAGAAATGTCATAGTGAAGATTACAAAAAAAATAAATAAATAAAATGATCAAATATGAGTAGTAAGGAATATACATACTGAGTTTGTGTAAAATATACCAATACATTTGTTATATAATTTTCTAGACAATAAAGCAAGACAATTTATTTAAAAATGAGCAAGTATATGGTATAAAATTTAATAATATATCATCCTGATATTCAGGTGTATTTTAGTCTCTCTCACAAAATATTTATATGAATGAGAACTTCTTTCCTGTATTTAATAAATATATTGTTTGAAAACAATTCAGAATGTAACAATATACAATAATAAAGTGTCAAAATCCGAGATAAGAGTTCTATTCGTTACTGTGTAAGTAGCAAAAAAGTATTTAAAATTTACCAGCTGTTACCCGTTAAAATATAACGGTGAACACTTTATTATATAAATGGAAAGGAAACTGATTTAGTTGTAGTAAATGTAGGATTCTATATTAAGAACTGGTATCGTAACTATTGTCTTGATGTAGTGGATATATGTATTCAATAACAGAATTACTTTTACTATTTTTATAAAACAAACATTTGCACACCTTTGAATAATTATCTATCAAACAAAAGTGGGAAAACAGTATCTTCTTGTCATGAATTACTTAAAGAAAACGCCTTTCTTTTTAATTTTATACACTATTTAATTTTCCAATGTTATCAGAAACTTTATGTTGTAAATTTGTGAAATAGTTTCCAAGTTTTTGCAGTCATAATGTAATACGGCTCATTCTTTTGATCGTATATTCTTCAATTTTAATATATTCTTAGACTTTTAATAACATATGCTACAATATTGTTTGAAGATATAATAAAAATTAGTGTAGTTGCATACTTATACCTGGTCAGCAATTCAAAATTTTTTAAATTAATTTGCATCACTGCATTTATGTCCAAACATTCTAATTTTAATTTGTAAATTTTATGAACAATTAGTATAAAGTTTGGGATTTATGAAAAAACTCGTAAATTACTTGCAATGTTTACAAAAATCCTTTTATATATATTTTAATACAAAACTCTAATAACAAAATATATGACAGTCATTGCCAATAGTCCGAGCATGTTATTCTAAAATTACACATGATTTTAGTCTATTTATGATGAGAGTTACAAATCAAATGTTTAAAAAATTACAAACTATATTCATCTAATTATGATACTAAGTAAACATTTTTCTCTATATCCCATGTAGATGTACCCTAACTGAAGAAGTTCTCAAATATTCACTGGAATGTTTGAGTGCTAAAATTCTTGGATGGATAGTGAAGTATTATTTTATAATTAAAAAAAGTCTAACTCTAATGTAATAAAACTTTTTTGATAATTATAAAAATTGAAACTGAAATTGCAAAATTTTTACCTAAATATATTAAAATACAAAAGGTATATACAAAATACATATTTATATCTCTGCTTACATGTACATGTCAACAACTCATTTCATGTACTGAAAAGTACTTGAAAATTCACACTGAGCTATTAACAGTTGGATATAAACAATGTTAAAAACTATGTTAATTTTCATTTTGATGTATTTCTAAAGAAATTATTACCTCTTCTCGGATTTTCCAAAGCTTTTTATTGAGGGTTGATTTTCAGACTTTGGGAATTTCTATCTCTTTTCATGTACTGAAAAGGAGAGGAAAATTCACACTGAGCTGTTAACAATTGGATGTAAACAATTTTAAAAACTCTGTTAATTTCCATTTTAAAATATATCTAAACAAATTATTAACTTTTCTCAGATATTCCAAAGCTTTTTATTGAGGATTGATTTTCAGACTTCAGGAATTTCTATATATTTTCATGTACTGAAAAGTACATGGAAATTTACTGTGAGCTGTTAACAGTCGGATGTAAACAATGTTAAAAACTATGTTATTTCCATTTTGAAGCATTTCTAAAGAAATTATTACCTCTTCTCGGATTTTCAAAAGCTGTTTATTTTCAAGCTTTAGGAATTTCTATCTATATTCATGTACTAAAAAGTAAGTGAAAATTCACATTGAGCTGTTAAGAGTTGGATGCAAACAATGTTAAAAATTATGTTTTTTTTATTTTGAAATATATCTAAAGAAATTATTACCTCTTCTCGGATGTTCCAAAGCTTAATATTGAGGATTGATTTTCAGACTTCGGGAATTGTTATATCTTTTCATGTACTGAAAAGTACGTTAAAGTTAATACTGAATTTTAACAGGTGGATGCGAACAATGTTAAAAACTATGTTAATTTAAATTGTGAAATATATCTACAGAAATTGTTACCACTTCTCGGATTTTCCAAAGCTTTTTATTGAGGATTGATTTTCAGGCTTTAGGAATTCTATCTTTTTTCATGTACTCAAAAGTAAGTGGAAATTCACACTGAGCCTAATGTACAGTTGGATGTAAACAATGTTCAAAATTCTGTTAATTTCCATTTTGAAATATATCTAAATAAAGTATTACCTATTTTCGGATTTTCCAAAGCTTTTTATTGAGGACTGAATTTCAGACTTCAGGAATGTCTATCACTCTTCATGTACTGAAATGTACTTGAAAATTCACACTGAGCTGTTAACAGTTGGATGTAAACAATGTTAAAAATTATGTTAATTTCTATTTCGAAATATATCTAAAGAACTTAGTACTTCCTCTCGAATATTCCAAAGCTTTTTATTGCGGATTGATTTTCTGACTTCAGGAATTTCTATCTCTTTTCATATACTGAAAAGTACATGGAAATTTACTCTGAGCTGTTAACAGTTGGATGTAAAGAATATTAAAAAGTATATTAATTTCCATTTTGAAAGATATCTAAAGATATTAATACTTTTCTCGGATTTTCTAAAGTTTTTTTTTATCTGGGAATGATTTTCAGACTTCAGGAATTTCTATCTCTTTTCATGTAAAGAGTACATGGAAATTCACACTGAGCTGTTAGAAGTAAGATGTAAATAATGTTAAAAACTATGTTAATTTCCATTTTGAAATATATCTAAAGAAATTATTACCTCTTCTCAGATATTCCAAAGTTTTTTTTTATTGAGGATTGCTTTTCAAACTTCAGGAATGTCTGTATCTCTCCATGTACTGAAATGTACTTGAAAATTCACACTGAGCTGTTAAATGTTGGATTAAACGATGTTAAAAACTATATTATTTCTATTTTGAAATATATCTAAAGAAATTATTATCTCTTTTTGGATTTTCCAAAGCTTTGTATTGAGGATTGATATTCACATTTCAGAAATTTTGTGTCTGTGGCTATAAAAGTTACTATTACCACAAAAAGCATTTATCTAAAATTCATTAATACTATTATAAAGGTTTATAATACTATTATGGTATACTAAATTAATTTGGCTTTCAAATAATAGGAAAATATTAAAGCTTGGAATAAAAATGGTGCTCTAACTAATTTTTTTTAAATAATATAAAATGAAATTAGCCTCCTCAGTGTTAATTAAGTACTTCTATTACATTTTAGTAGTATTAATTTAATATTTGTTACAGAACAAGTAATATCCATGTATTAATTTACAGTTTTTTAACAATGGCTGAAACTTTATCTATCTCTCTACTCTTTAATCCTTCCATTGTTTTATAAAATTTTATAGGCAGTATAAGAGAAATTAAAACCCGGGGATTATTTTTATTGAAATTCTTATCGCTAGAATAATTAGACACTTTGAGTATTTAAAAAATATATGAGTGCATTTTTGTGTATTTAAAACTTCTATTGTTCTAATTTAGAAAAAAAGACAGCCTTTAGGGAAAGAAATAGAAAATAATTATTTTTGTTATCCCAAATACAATTAAAGCACATTTTTATTCCTTTTTGTATTTTAAGTATAATGAATATAATCATCATTAAACACATTTTTTAAGATATAAACTACATTAGTGTTCAAAACTAAAATATAAAACACAGTAAAAGAGAATTTATTACCAGTATTTACTTTAACGAGCTTCTTGTACGGGTGAAGCACTTAGAGAAACAAAATGAAAAAATAATTATTTCATTTTTAAACTAGATAAACTTTGGCAGTGGATAAGATCTTTTTTTTGTTTGTAGTTTAAGCTGCAAGGATTGTTACAATAGATGTCATGAATATATTTTCATTTATCCCTACATCAGTAATTAAATGATATAAAGAGCAAACAATATAAATTTAAATATTTAATGTAGCACTCAAAGGGGATTACTTTTTTATGCATGATATTACTGAAATAAAAAATTATTTCTCGTGTAGCGAAGGCTCTAAGGTAGCTTGAAAGATTTGTACATTAAGCTGCGAGGGCTGTCGACTTTCTTGACTGCTTGCTGATATACCACTATTTCACTTCTACAACATGGCAACAGAAGGAACAATTAACAATGTTTATTATTACTATTAAACAAATTACATAAATCGTATAACCAAAAAATAAATCAGTTCAATTTGAATTACAATTTAACGAACTTTAAAACTTACTATTAAATACAATTCGTGCTTTACATATCGCGGCAGAAGCAATAACTTCGTGTTACATCACATTAGGTATTTTATGAAGACCTTGAAAAAATTCAGAAAATGAATGTCAGGCTATACACCTTAGCTCTCCCTCTGTTTTAGGAACGCTGCAAAATTACTGGTTTGGTGGCGACTTCATCTATTTCACTTCCACAGACGAGTGGTTTAAAAACGGCAACAGTAGGTTAGTAAGATACTGGATAAAAGCTCTAAAGAGCTGTTTTCTTCTTCTATCTTGCAAT
Organism: Pardosa pseudoannulata; assembly: GCA_032207245.1. Taxonomy (NCBI): domain Eukaryota; kingdom Metazoa; phylum Arthropoda; class Arachnida; order Araneae; family Lycosidae; genus Pardosa; species Pardosa pseudoannulata. The sequence continues at coordinate 130,172,649 of CM063510.1, forward strand.
AAAAGGGTGGCAGTGAAGTTGGTTTATGCTAATTTATTAACAGAAAAGTTAGCTGCCCCCAAAATTAAAAAAATGCATAAAATATTTAACTTGAAACTGTGTGAATGCTTAACTACACCTGCATAAAATGTGAAATAAATCTTAAAAAATTAATTGAAATAAATATTCATTTCTGCTTTATTTATGGTGATCGTGTAATGTCTAATGTGATGGAACATGAACTTATTGCGCATTCCACGAAATGTAAAGCCCGAATTGTATTTAACCCATAATTTGTCTAAGTCTAGCCCCTACACCGGCCATGTATATTTATAACTACTATATAACATAACTACTGTATAACTGTCTTGATAGCTTACTAATATACCACTATCTTGCTTCAACAACATGTAAATAGATAACAATTAATAGATAACAACATGTCAATAGATAACAATGTTTATTAATACTACTAAACACATTACATAAATCTTGTAACCATTAAAATAAATCAGTTAAACCTGAATTACAGTTTAAGAAACTTGAAAACTTACTATTAAATACAATTCATGGCTTATATATCGCGGCATATGTAATAACGTCCATCATATTAGACATTACATCATCACCTTGAAGAAAGTAGAATCGAATTGTATTTAATCCTTAATTTGGCTAAGTCTGGTAGCTACACCGAACATGTATATTTATAAATACTATAGAACATAACTACTATATAAATGTCTTGACAGCTTACTAATATTCCACTATTTTGCTTCTACAACATGGCAATAGATAATAATTAACAATGTTTGTTAATGCTACTAAACACATTACATAAATCTTGTAAGCATTAAAATAAATGAGTTTAACCTGAATTACAATTTAACAAACTTGAAAACTTACTATTAAATACAATTCGTGGTTTACATATCGGCATATGCAATAAGGTCCATCATATTAGACATTACATGATGATCTTGAAGAAAGTAGAAAATGAATGTCAGGCTATACACCTTAGGTCTCCCTCTGTAGGGTAGGGAGCGCTGCAAATTTACTGGTTTGATGGCGACTTCATCTATCCCACTTCCACATGACGGGTGGCAGAAAAAACGGCAACAGTAGGCGAGTATGATACTGGAGAAAAGCTCGAGAGAGCTGTTTTCTTCTTTTATCTTACAATAAAAGGGTGGCATTGAAGTTGGTTTATGCTAATTTATTAACATAAATGTTAGCTGCGCACAAAATTAAAAAAAGCATAAAATATTTAACTTGAAACTGTATGACTGCTTAATCACACTTGCATGAAATTTGAAATAAATATTAAGAAAAAAAATTGAAATAAATATTCATTTCTGCTTTCATAAAGGTCATTGTGTAATGCCTATTGTTATGGAACAAGAACTTATTGCGTATACTGCGATATGTAAAGCCCGAATTGTATTTAACCCTTAATTTGGCTCAGTCTGGCAGCTACACCGGACATGTATATTTATAACTACTATATAACATACTCTTCAGTGTTCGCCACAGTGGACATTAATTATCTCAAAAATTTAAAAGGATATATTTTTTTTGTTTATTTTACAGAGATCCTAATGTCTATACAGACTTGGGAAAATAACAGAAATTAAAAGATATTTATTTTATGGTTATAAGATTTATGTAATGGGTTTTGTAGTAATAATAAGTAATGTTGATTGTTACTTTCTGTTGCCATGTTGAAGAAGCAAAATAGTGGTATATTAGTATTCCTTCTTCATGAAAAAATTATCTATTTTATGATGAAATAGTAAATATAAAATATCTGGTGTGTAGACTACATCACATCCTTACACGCCTATCATGTATATTTTTTATTGTATAATGCATTATCAGAATTATCAATTGTTAATTATCTTCAATAAAGTTAAGTTGTGTTTCTCAGTCAGTCTCAGTTTTGTTTCAGACTTCAGTTTTGTAACTGTGCTGTGCGTAGAACTGTTAAAATCATAGTTGCAAATTCTTATGGATAAGTCCATGTTTTTGAGTTTCAATGTTGGAGATTGTTAGCGATAATATTCTGATACTGAAATATTTTATGAAAAAGATAGAAAATTGCAATCAAGAGTACCAAATGAACAAAAAGACTATAATAACCCTAAACACAAAATTTTATCATTGTACTGTTAATAATTTTTAAGTTATGCAATATAGCAATAATATACGTTAAACTAAAATGGTTCGTTATATAAAGTTAAGATTGTATTTAAGAGTGAATGACCACAAGTTGATGTTATAACAACATTATATACATAAAAACTACTAATATTATTCCGAACTTTATAATGAACCTAATTTCTTTTGTTCACTTATTTTTCTCTTTTCTGAAATGTTTTTAAAATAAAATCCCTTTATGATAAAATAATAATAATAATAATAATAATAATAGTAATAATAATAATAATAATAATAATAATAATAATAATAATAATAATAATATATTTATATACATGTAATTATACATATATACATATATTAGATAGTTAAAGATTTGCAATATTGTGACTTAATAAATATTGTACTTAAAATGTTTATATCCAAAAAATATTTAAAGTATAAAATATGTAAAGTATGTAAAAACATATATTATATGTAAAGTATATATGAAAAAAATGTAAAGATGCTAAGTACAAACATAATTAGTAAATTGAGCGTATCTTTTTTCTATATTATCTATACATTTAATTAATCGTGTACTAATATAGTAATTATAACTATTGTATAGAAATTGCTTTGTTCTTGTCGTTAATCAGTATATGGTTTCTGAACAAGTTGTAAAACTAAAATCTATACTTTTATACAAAAGTAAATGTTTCTTGTAACATCACTAAACATTGATTTTGACATAACTAATATCACTATATTTGAGTTTCTGTATCATTATAATAATCTCCGCGTTTACTTTTTTATTTCTGTAACCTTAGATTATTTTTTTACAAAAAATGGAGGATGTTGTTTTTTTCCATTCGCTTATTTACTTTTCTGCCAAAAAGAGGTTTGTAGCGAATCTTGGTAACTTCAGTACTAAATACAAAAGTTAGATCTTCTACTGTTATTTAGTTGCACGAGATACTGAACTAATTCCATACATATGCAGAGATGTCAACACTAGTTGAATATCAAAATGTATATTAAAGGTTTAGAATTAATTTTATAAGTTTTGTTTTAAGTTATTAATAAGCTTTTAGTTTTAACAATTTCAGAATTAAAGTTGCATTCAAAAGACGAAAAGACATAACAATAAAATTTATCAGGTATTGTTTAAATAAAAGTTTCCATTGCATATCGTACACAAGAATATTTTGTGTGTAAAATATTTTTACAAAGAAGTTAAAAACATGAGATAATCAATCTTTTAAACTGAGTTGTACCTGTTTTCTTGCTACAACAGTTAATAATTAAAGGGAGCTAATTTATTCATAATATTTATCATGAATATTATTATCAAATAGATAATTATTTCTCTGAATTGAATTTACTGTATAAACATAAATTATCTTAAAATGTATCAATACAGTTAATTCAAATTTTAGAATATTAAAAGATGAATTGTTTCGTCATACTACAGATAAAATTCTTTTATTTGATGAGTAGAAAAAAATATTAGTTTGAAAAAAGAATTTTAAATAAAACTTTGACGTTATCAATCTTCATAAATCAGAGATTCATTTCGTTCTGAAATAATAGCTGTAAAATAAAGAAAAAAAGATCATTTTTTAAAACGAATTGTACGTGTATATAAATAAAAAAATATTTTACATGTCTTGTAAAATTTCGATATAATCCTAAGTTAAAAAATTTAAAAGTATTTAATTGTATTATCAAAGCATACAGAATCATTATCCTTGTATATATATATATATATATATATATATGAATTTATATATATATATGTATATATATATATATATATATATATATATATATATATATATATATATATATATATATATATATAAATATAATTGAATAATTTGAAATTGATAAATTTAATTTTTAAATTATAATTAAACACTTGTTTTAATAAGAAGTTTCTATTTTTTAAAGTTTACACAAACTTTATATCTAACAATATCATACATTAAATACCATAAACTGAAAGTCAGAAACAAATATTTATAAAAATACTGCATATATTTCGTACGATAATCTATTGTTTTTGTCAAAATCTTTTCTTTAAACAACTCTTGTTAAACTAACGCTCTTAATGCTTTTTTTAAAGCTTTTAAAAATTGTTTAACAGTTTTACAAGCTGTTTGGTAATCATAATATTTAGTGTCTACAGTATCTGCATACGTAGTACTAAAAGTTTATATTATTTATGAAAGTCACTTCTATATTTCACTAGAAATAAAAGGATATATATTTACAACTTCTATACAAATGACGTTATTGTTTCTGTTCTATATTTAACATATATACATGTGGTTTATTGAATAGAATATTCCGTTTCTATAGTACCTGTCCATGTTGCTTAAACTCAAACGTCTCATTACTTAACAGAGTTATATCGCAATTTAACTAAAAACTGTAAGAGAAGCAACGTTAAATTTACTGCCGAATTTTTATTTATAAAAGAAGTTCCCTTAAAGTAATACAATTGAATTTGTATTTATCTTATTCAATATTTTATTTTATGCATAATCCCCTAGAAACGCTTCAAAACAATAAATATTCATAGCTTTATCTGCAAATAAAAGTTGCATATTCGTCTTTTATCTAAAAAGGATTTTCCTTTGACTAGAATTGACTGATTCTGCAAAACATAGTTCAAAACAGAATAATAGCGATTTTGTATTGAGTGCATTTTAAAAAATGTATATATAAAAAAGACCGTCTTTAAATCATCAATTATCTTGTTTGTTTGTGACTGACGAATATTTCAATTTTGAAATCTTTACAAAGAAAATTTATTTCCTTTCAGAGTTTAGATCTGAATGCAAATATATCAGGCTCATACAGATTTTAATTCGTTTAATACAGAAATGTAATTTTTTCTTTCATTTTTTATGTAAAATATTTGTATTATTATAAAATTTAAATAAGTATTTTTTTAAACATGTCAGCACATTTGTAAACAACGATAAGGAGAAAAATGTCTAATAATAAATGAAACTCGAAAATATAATAAAAAATATTTTGTAACAATCATTTTTTAAATAAAGATTTACGCGTTTTGATAAACAATGTTATGATACCTTATTATTATTGAATATACATTATTATAAAAGAAATTCTGTTGCTTTGAAAAATGCTATAAAATTAAGGACTTATAATAAATTTCTCAAAAAGAATTGTTACATTTAATATAAGACAAAAAATGTTCAATTGTTTTCAAGTTCACACCATTAAATATATTCTATATTAGTAAGGCTATATTGGAACTTTGTTTAGGTTATATATTTCTGTTGAAACATAAAAATTCTTTTATATGATTCATTTATGTTATCAGGTGTTTTAAGTGACATAATCATTAATCATTTTGTAAAATAAATTCTGTAAATTTTTCTTAAATCCTTCAGATTTGTTACGTAAGATGCGCAAATGTTTTTAAACCATTAAGCCTAACAATGTCTAAATGGATCTATTTTTTATATACATTACTTAAAAACTGTTACTTGAATTAATCTGGGGGCACGGATATATTTAGTTGTTTCCAATCCACATTTAATATTATTTATAGATCTTGTTAGCACTATTGTATCAAAACGTGTAGAGCGTAGAGGTCAAAATCACACAAACCGCAAATACGTTTTCAAAGATATTGAAAATCGCTTTAAATCAAAAATAGTAATAAGTAATATGGTTTATTTTTATTATCAGGTGTTTTGAGTGACGTCATCATTTTGTAAAATAAATTTTGTAAATTTCTCTCAAATCTTGCAGATTTGTTACTTAAAATATGTCAAATGTTTATAAACAACTAAGCCTAATAATGTCTAAATGGATCTATTTTTTATATACATTTTTGCTTGAATTCTTCTGGGGGCACGTTTAAGTGTATCGAATCATCATATAATATTATATATAGGTCTCGTTAACACTGCTGTGTATCCAAAAATGTAGAGCGTAGTGGGAAAAATCACACCAAACTGCAACTACGTTTTCAAAGATATTGAAAATCGCATTAAATCAAAAATAGTAATAAGTAATATGGTTGATTTTATTATCAGGTATTTTGAGTTACATCATCATTTTGAGAAATAAATTCTGTAATTTTTTCCTGAATCCTGAAGTTTTGCTACATAAGATGCACACATGTTTATAAACAATTAAGCCTAACTGTGTCTAACATTATTTATAAATCTCGTTAGCACTGATGTATCAAAAAGTGTAGAGAGATGTGGTCAACATCACACCAAATCGCAACTACGTTTTTAAAGATATTGAAAATATCTTTAAATCAAAAATAGTAATAATTAATAATGCTAAGCTAAGACATAATAATAAATAATACATTTTGTTAAACTTGATGCAAACTTGAAGCTTTATAAAATAACCATTTACTTGTTTCTGAGATAAAATATGAAGAAACATACATAAATATATTTTATCAGAAAATTAATTTTTATGCTTGAATATAAAATTATTCATTTTTGTAACATAATTGCACAAAATATCACTTTTTAATGTGGCTAGTTGAACACTATACTTGATTGATACCTCTTTGAATGCGTGGCTACAAACTTCGAAACTTGCGCCCATGTTAGTAATAGGATTTGAACCCACAAACACCAGCATAGAAAGGCTGTAATCCACATCATATTAATTTAAAAATACTGTATTTACATGTACATTATGTAAACTTTTTTTCAAAGGTTGAGCAAAAACAGTATGTACATTACATATGAAATTCAGGATTTATACTGATATCCCCCATATATAAATGTATATATATATATATATATATATATATATACAATATATATATATATACAATACAATCATTTTATTAGCATGCTTTTCATTACATTATTATATTTAATTGTATAATTAATGTTAAATTATATATATAGCTCAATGTTTTCGACTATCTGATATTGTTAGAAGTTTTGAGTTGCATTATGTTTTAAATTTTTAACTCCTGAAACACAACTTATGACGTTAGTATATATAAAATTTTAAGTCCTATGAGGTTAATATATATATATATATATATATATATATATATATATATATATATATATATATATATATATATATATATATATACACACAATACAATCATTTTATTAGCATGCTTTTCATTACATTATTATATTTAATTGTATAATTAATGTTAAATTATGTATATAGCTCAATGTTTTCGACTATCTGATATTGTTAGAAGTTTTAAGTTGCATTATGTTTTAAATTTTTAAATCCTGAAACACAACTTATGACGTTAGTATATATAAAATTTTAAGTCCTATGAGGTTAATATATATATATATATATATATATATATATATATATATATATATATATATATATATATATATATATATATATATATATATATATATATATATATATATATAATTATAAGTTAAAAATTTATCAATGCTTTTTTCATAAAGAAAAACAATTAAATTTGACTATATATTTTTTTAAAATTAAACAGTTAATTCTTTTTTTTCTGATTTTGTTAAAATTTTAATTTGTATACCACTTTAATTTTTCAATATCTACATGAGGAATTAAGTGGATTAAATCTCAGAATTTGGTTGCATTTTAAATTTTATAATTCTACGTTTACAACAGAAAATACATTTAGCGTTTGAAAGCATATGTCAGTTTCCCTCCTGCCTATCAAATATATTTCAAGTGTAAGCATAGTGGCACACACCGTGTTTATTTTGTAAATTTCAAGAGTCAGTATTGTCAGAAAAGGAATTTAGCCGAAAACTGATGAGACTATATTTGACAACAAACCTTTTTGAACAACTTTCTTCAGTAAATCTAACCAGTATTAAACTTATTTCAAGAATTTAAGATTTGGGATTCACTCTATTCGAAACATTTTTCTTAATTCATAACAGAAACCAAGTACATATAAACTATTTACCCTGCAGATGCATTTTACGAAACTGCTTACATTGCAAAGTGGATAAAAATTCTTTTTCTGCAAGCGTAGTTTTTGAAAAATATTTCTCTCGATATCTATATTTATTCTTTTGTCGACTCTAGGAGACACTTTATTGAGTTTTGAACACATCTTTTTTGCACTTGTTGGCCTCTAGAGTCTTCAAATGGCTTCCATTTCGAATACTTTTCGAATCTGATACAGCAAAATTCTCTTTCAGGAACAGCGCTAAAATGTATATCAAATTTTATAAAATTTGTTTTTCCATAAAATATTACTCGGAAAATAAATTACGATTTTTCAGCGACTAGAAATAAAAAATTAATGAATGACTACGTAAAACATTGAAAAATAAATATTATTTAGAAATAAATATCATATTTATTAATTATATAAAGACAATCGATAAAATGTTTTGCAAAATTTCATTCATAATAGTTACCTGCAAAAGATAGCTTACCATAATCGGTAGCTATTAGTTAGAAATGCTCACAGTAAATAATGCCTACTATTTAAATTGTCTAATAACATTATATCATAAAAATATAAATTACATATACTCTAATAAGTGTTATAATGTTTTAATTGTACATTATTGGTGTCATAACGCTTTTTAGTAAAACGAGAGTCTTGACTGTAATTTATTGAATAAGATCAAGGAATTATATTACAAGGAATAACCCTAAAACAAAAGAAAAATAATGTTTTAAACAATTTCTACCACGTTATATGTTTCAATTAATTATTTATTTGTTATTTTATATACAGCACATCAGATAGATATTTACAGATACTTTTTTCTATTTTCAAAATTTGATGAATAAAACCTTTAAACACTCACTATTGATAAATTAGAACGAAATACAGATTTAATAAATTGAGAGTATTTCTCAGTCCCTAAATGTAGTTTTGGTTAACTTTCCAAACAGATTATGAGTGAATAATCTAAGTATTAAATTTTTCAGACAGAAGTCTTATGGCTAGCATGAATATATATAGACTTTTCATATTGATATTTAGTACTTGATTCAAAATTCCATTACCCGGGTGTAATAAACAGATGCCGTAGTTCTATCAAAACTTTTTCTAAAAAATAATTTTTTTTTTTTTATTATTTTGAACTCAGTTACCTGGTTCTCTTATGATAGGTTTTCTATTACATTATTAAGCTTGTTTTCGTTAAACCTAGTAGCAGTTGAATCATACTAGTTCAAAACCATGTAACTGATACTAAACATTGTAGGACAACAGCATGTATATCAAATTAGAATAGTAGTTTCATCGGACATTTTTCATAAAAAAGACTATAAAACACTAGGTCATAAAATAGGGCATGATCAAAAACTATTTTTATTTTGTGAAGGGTTTACTATATTTTTAAAGTTCTCTTCTAAATTAATTCTTTACATTTTGTTTTCCATTTATGTCCACAGCCGTAGGTCGATTAAATCATTTAAGAAAAAAATAAATCTATCAAGAATTGTTTAAAAATATAAAAAAGATGTTTCAATATAGTATTATTTTAAATTTAAGATTTTTTTATAATTCTTTATCAATCTAAATCAAATACATGAAAATAAAATTGCATTTTTACCTTTTTAATGAAAAAACGTATACACACTTTGGTTATCTGTAATCATCTATGAATTTTACAACTTGCCACTCAATTTTCAAAAATGTCTTGTCTTTAAATGCATAAAGTAATTTTCATTCAGTCTAAACTCGTTTTGCATACCTTATAACTGTCAAAATTAAAAGATAATACCCTTGTAATTTGATAAGTAGATAATAAACTGAATAAAATATACTGTCTTTTTTAATTATTTATTTTTTTAAACTTAAAGTAAGAACTTGTTCTCCAATACATGTCCTATAAAAATATACAAATAAATTGAGTGGAACCTGAGATATCTAGAAAATACTTACGATTGTTTTATTTGAAAGCCAGCTCTTTACATAAAAATCTTTCATATTCAAACTTTATCGTATTCTGAACTTACAACATAAAGTTAGAATTTCTTTTTTGCAACTACAAACTCCTATGTTTTGAAAGGATCACTATCACTTGTTTTCATATTCAGTGTTTGATAAGAAGATCTAAAAAGCTGTTCTAACGTACTTTGAAAGTATATCATCTCCTTATACATATGTGATAATTCTCTAGAAAATATGTATTTTTTTCTCGATGGATTGAAACTTTAATCCGGAAGACTTTCACATTGAATAACTTATTTGAAAACAATAGAATGATCTTTCAAAGTTTTAAGGTTTAACTTACTTTGTGAAATGTAACATTATATGTAGAGAGGACGTTGTGAAAAATATAAGAATTGAAATATTACTTAAAATTGTATTTAAAGATGTATATTTACATAAATTTTAACTAAAAAACACAGTTCAGTTCCGGTTTTCGTTAGTCGAAAAACTACGTTTTTGATTGTTTAATGTTCAGTTAGAGTAAAAATTTTCATTTTATTTTCATACTTTTTGTATTAAAATGTTCTACTGAATTTTAGAATATATTACTATTTCTTAAAGTAGTAGACAATATTAATTAATGCAGTTGCAGTTAAAAAAATTATAGTTTTTGTACATAGGGGTGTGGAGTGTTGTTATTTCTTAACTCATAAATTTGTAAAAATACACATTGAAAGAATAGTTTTTGTTGAATTTTGCCATTTTTTTCGTATATTACGCAAGTAAATAGAAATATACAACTTTTTAAATAAAGATATATAGAATGTGTAGTAGTATACAAAACAAATTGACTTAAACAAATTAATTAATAATAACAGTTGTTATCAGCAACATGATATCCGAAGTTAATCAAATGATTTTAGGTATGAGAAAAATGAGGGAAATTCGTTAGGTTACCTACAGTTAATGGAGGTCGGAGCTTATTTTTTTCATTTCCATACTTTTTTTATTTAATATAAAAGGATATTTTCATAAATGATTTTTGAGGTAAGTTGTTTATCTACAAGATACCATTGTATAAACCATGTTTCTGTTTTTTAAATATTTAATTTACTAGACTTAAAAACTTGTTTTAAATGTGACGTCGTAACCTTCAAGAGAGATTGTGTCACAGAAAGCAGGGACGGATGTCACATGCATTTTAAAAGGGTTGCAAGACTAACAAATGTTTTATTTTTAAACACCAATGACAACTTAAAAAAACATTTTGTAGTTTCCTCCCTATTAGATCATCATTTTCCGAATGTACAGAGCTCAGATTTTAGATGTCTCACTCACTCTTCATAGCTTAAACTTTTACTTAGCTGTAAACATTTTTTTCGGTTGTTCTATTTTTTTACTATATTTCTATACAAATTAAAGAAAAATATTCTTCTTCGTAGCTTAATTGTTATTCATTTCCGTACTTTTTTTATTTAATTTAAAAGTATATTTTCGTAAATGAATTTTATAAGTAAGACGTTTATCTACATGATACTATTTTCTAAACTATGTTTCTTTAAAAAAAATGTTTAATTTACTAGATTTAAAAACTTTTTTCAAATGTGACAGCATAACCTTCAAGAGAGTTTGTTGTCACAGAAAGCAGGGACGGATGTCACATGCATTTTAAAAAGGTTGCAAGATTTAAAAATGTTTTATTTTTAAACACCAATGACAGCTTACAAAAACAATTTGTAGTTTGATCCCTATTAGATCATCATTTTCCGAATGTTCAGATCTCAGATTTTAGATGTCTCGTTCACTCTTCATAGTTTAAACTTTTACTTTGCTGTAACCATTTTTTTCGGTTGTTCTATTTTTTTACTATATTTCTATACAAATTAAAGAAAAATATTCTTCTTCGTAGCTTAATTTTTATTCATTTCCGTACTTTTTTTATTTAATTTAAAAGTATATATTAGTAAATGAATTTTATAAGTAAGGCTTTTATCCACAAGATACTATTTTCTAAACTATGTTTCTTTAAAAAAATGTTTAATATTCTAGATTTAAAAATTTTTTCAAATGTGGCAACTTAAAATTCAAGAGAGTTTGTTGTCACAGAAAGCAGGGAAGGATGTCACATATATTTTAAAGTTACTACAATATTTAAAAAATGTTTTATATTTAAACACTAACAAAAACTTACAAAAACAATTTGTAATTTGCTCCCTATTATATTAAAAGTTTACGAGTGTATAGTGCTCAGATTTTAGATGCCTCGTTCACTCATGATGGTTTAAAATTTTTACATTGCTGTACCCATTTTTTCGATTGTGCTATTTTTTGACTATGTTTCTACTCAAAGCATATAATAATATTCTTCTTCGTAGCTTTGTAAGTCACATTTTTCGGGTTTTTTTACTGCCAGATATGGATTTCTTACTCTGTCTTTGTTCATGTATTTCTTCTAATTTCTCAGGAAACTCGAAACAATTAAACTCAATAGCTTAGTTAATATTGATTGGATTTAGTTTTTGTTATATGAAATATTCGCTATTTACCAACATTTTTACAATTTCAACGAACCATGTGTACCACAAAGTAATAAAATATAAAATTCAAATTTATAGCCTGCAAATAATTTAATATTTAACTTTCTTTTACTTCATTAATAGTCAAGTAAAAAAGTATTGTTTCACCAGTTTGTTTGTAAGAACGGCGATTTCTTTCTGTTTTTATTGTTGTTGACTGGCAAGTTTTATAAATTTTACATTGACATTTTTCGGTATAAAGAATGCAGATTGCAATGAAAATCTATTTAGCTACATGTTACAACATTCCTACAAGTAAAAATTTTAACATATCACAGTTAACAGTCTTATGGGAAATATGTTCATATAAAAGTATGGGACATCCACAGAATGAGTAGTCAAAGCTTGAAAATAAATATTTCCTTCTATATTCTTACACAAGCTAGTAAATTAAGACCATAAGTATCAAAACATTTAGCAGTTTCAATGAAGCTTACTTTTCGTAAAATTAATAATTAAAAAAATCATTTAGTTTATGTAATACTTTCAAACCTCGTTTCAATAAATATTTTTAAAGAACGCAAAAGCTATTACAATGGATAGACTCTGAAAATTATTTTTAAAACATTATTTTTATTGTAATGCATTTACATTATAATTTTAATAAAAAAAATTATTAAATTTATTTAAATATAACTTTTGATGAAATAAAATTTATTTATTTTTCCCTTAAAGATAATGCATGTCTCAATTTCTATTATTATATTAAAAATGATTATTTTTGTATGAAAAAAATTTATATTTACGCAGAAAATAGGAGTGAGTAAGAAATACCTATAACAATATGAATCTATTAGAAACTTTAAAATCTAATCTTTAAAATCTTGGTTAAAATAAACTCGTCTCCTTTTGCTAGAAAAACAGTGATTTAATTTTCTACCAGACTTTACCGACTACCACAAAGGTTGCAATTTTCTTTAAATCTTGTAAGTGTGTCCCCAGTTCCAAATAAAAAAAGGAAACTGCTGTTTTTTTAGCGGTTTATACGTTGTTTCTTTTATCTCACATGTTACCCTTAGAGATAGAGTAATTCATTATTATAACTTTTGTTTAAACTAAATGTTGATTCACCGGGAGAATATATTTTAGTGATTGGTATTCTGTTGGATGGAATTAATTATAGAATAAATAGAAAACTATTCAATCAGTTGTTTATATAGAGACTATTTTAATCGTGCATAAC
>CM063510.1:130196407-130221407 GCA_032207245.1 Pardosa pseudoannulata
ATATATATAGTTATATAAACCTGAATATATATATATTTATACTGTATATATATATATTATATATACTATATATATATATATATATATATATAAATATATATATTATTTATATTATCAAATATATATATATTATATATAAATATTTCATATATATATATATAAATATAAATAAATAATATAATATATTATATATATATATAATATATATATATATATATATATATATATATATATATATATATATATATATATAATATATATATATATATATTATATAATAATATATATATATATATTATATATGATTTATTTTACCACAAACGTCTAACCCAATTCAAAATATAAACTATAAGCTTTATTGCAAAACAATTACTAGTATACGCTAATTTATTCATTTATATAGAATATCTCTAAACGCATTCATGACTGTTATGAATGATTTATTAGCTTCTACTTGGAGTGCAATAATAACCATTAATATGATTTGGAGTTCACATTGTGAAATTTAAATTTATACATATCATTTCTATTTCTCTCTGAACTAAACCAATTATTATATAACTTACTTATTTTGAATTGGTAATTATTGAACAATTCTTTTCTTGAGGCGAAATTTTTAATGCACACAATTTACTGGTATTTTAGGATAAATCTTCTCCTTATTTTATCCTTATTATGAAAGAAAACGTGAATCTGAATATATTTCCTACTATTTAGTTTACCAATCAATCTGTTAAAATGGAAATCTTACAGTGAATTTATATTTTATAAACATTTTCTTTCTTATAGCTAAGGATACCATATAGTTTTACTACATTCATATGATTTATTTTATTACAAGCGTCTAACCCAATGCAAATTATAAAATATAATCTTTATTGCAAAAAATTGCAAGTATACGCTATTTTATTCATTTATATAGAATATCTGTAATCGCATTTAGGAATTTATTTATGATTTATTAGCTTCTACTTGGAGTGTAATAATAACCATTACTATGATTTGTTGCACACATTGTGCAATTTAAATTTATACACGTCATTTCTATTTCCCTCTCAAGTGAACCAATTATTATATAACTTACATATTTTGAATTGGTAATTATTGCTCAATTTTTCTTGGGAAGAACTTATTGATGCACACAATTTACTGATATTTCAGAATAAATCTTCTCTTTATAATATCTTTATTATCAAAGTAAACCTGAATCTAAATATATTTGCTACCATTTGATTTGCTCATTAGACTATTAAAATATAAATCTTAAATATTATTTATATTTTCTAAATATATTTTACTTGAAGCTTAGGATGCCGTAAAGTTTTACTACATATATATATAATTTATTTTATCACAAACGTCTAACCCAATTCGAAATATAAATTATAAGGTTTATTGAAAACAATTGCCAGTATACGCTATTTTATTCATCTATATAGAATATCTGTAAACGCATCTATTACCTTCTACTTGGAGTGTAATAATAACCATTACTATGATTTGGGGCACACATTTTGCAATTTAAATTTATACACGGCATTGCTATTTCCCTCTCAAGGGAATTAATTATCACATTACTGACATATTCTGAATTGGTAATTATTGAGCATTTTTTTTGAGAAGAACTTTTTGATGCACACAATTTATTGATATTTCAGAATAAATCTTTTCCATATTTTATCTTTATTATCAAAGTAAAACAGAATCTCAATATTTTTGCTACTATTTTATTTGTCCATTATACTATTAAAATATAAATCTTAAATATTATTTATATTTTCTAAATATTTTTTACTTGAAGCTTAGGATGCCGTTAAGTTTTACTATATATATATATATATATATATATATATATATATATATATATATATATATATTATATATATATATATATATATATATATATATATATGATTTATTTTATCACAAATGTCAAACCCAATTCAAAATATAAATTATAAGCTTTATTGCAAAACAATTGCCAGTATACTCTATTTTATTCATTTATATAGAATATCTGTAAACGCATCTACGACTGTTATTGATGATTTATTAGCTTCTACTTGGAGTGTAATAATAACCATTACTATGATTTGGGGCACGCATTGTGCAATTTAAATTTATATGCATCACTTCTATTTCCCTCTAAAGTGAGCCACTTGTTATATAATTTACTTATTCTGAATTGGTAATTATTGCGAAAGTCTTTTCTTGAGACGAACTTTTTGATGCACACAATTTATTTTATTTCAGAATTAATATTTTCCTTATTTAATCTTTATTATCAAAGGAAACGTGATGTCAGAATATATTTGCTACTATTTGGTTGGCCTTTTATCCTATTACAATACAAATCTTTAATATTATTTATATTTTATAAATATTTTTCTTACTTGAAGCTTAGGATACTGTTAAGTTTTACTACATACATATGATTTATTCATTACAAACTTCTAAGTTATAAGCTTTATGGTAAACAATAGCTAGTATACACTATTTTTCATAAAAATAGAATATCTGTAAATGTGTCTAAGATTGTAATTCATGATTTATTAGCGTCTACTTAGAGTTCAGCAATAACCCTTACTATGAGTTTGGGCACACATTGTACAATTTAAACTTAAACTCACTATTTATATTTCCCTCTGAAGTGGCCAATTCTTATATAACTTTCTTATTTTGAATTGGTAGTTATAGCACATATTTTTCTTGAGAAATTCACATATAGAAATTATTAAACTATACTGGTTAGGTGTATAGTTTATATTTAGGTGTAAACTATAATGGCTAGGTATTTTAATTTTAGGGAATTGAGTATAAAGGAATCATACATCCTTGCATAAATAAATAAAAGAAGACATTTTGAATTTTGGGCTTACATAATAGACTCTTGTACGGAGTTTGTTTAGAATGATTGATATTTTAAGTTGTATTAAGCTCCAAGTAGTATTCTTTAAGTTGTATTAAGCTCCAAATACTATTATCAGGAATTAATTGTTACTAATAAATCAAGAATTTAAAGAACATATTTTTATATAATGATCACATAATTTCATTCTAAAATGATACTTTTATCGATATATATTTCTGAGCAAACTGATTTGTGTATGTGTATTATTTTTTTATCAACTCACCCAGGTAAAAGCTACTCTTTAAAAAATTTTAACTGTTATCTTCTGATACATTGAAGATATTCTATCTTATCGTTTCCACTTTTTAAAAATTTAGTTTTATTCTCAAATTCGCTATTTCTTCAAATCCTTTATTTTGTTTTCCGTTGAAATACTGAATCCTTTGCTTTGAAATTTACAATTTCTCTGCATTTCAGAAAATTGCCCGATATTTTATGGTATAAATCTAAGCAATATTTCTTTGCATTCTAAGGTCTTTGTCTAAAATGCATGTGTTACTCATTTTATTGCTTTCTCTATATCATGGGTTTATACCACATGCCCTTCTTTTGTAAAATAAACATGTTTTAGATAATAAAGGTCATTTAGAAAGAACTAAATTTTATGAAAGGAGTTGTGTTGTTTCCCTTCTAAAATGTTCTGTTTATTTATATTTTTATTTCTTTGTAGTGAGCATTGAAAGTTATAAGGAAATATTTGATAATCACAATCTATTGTAATTTATTGTATTTATTTAACATTTTATTGTAATTAAGAAATTTGTTGATTTATAAATGAATGCATTTTTCATAAATATAGAAATATATTAATAAATAGCGAAAATTATTTTCTTTTGTGAATCGATCCTTTTGTTTCATTTAAAATAATCAGTACACTTCGAAAATTTAAATTTTTAATATAACAGGACTTCACTACATTTTTACTATAATATCTGAGGTCAACTGAGAATACATTTTTTAAAAGGATTTTAACAAATTTTTGGTTTAGTATACTCTAAAAATAAAATAAGAAATCACACACATATGAAAAATTTTGGAATTAATTTTATAACATATTTTAAACCTCAAATTAACTTATAAAATACATATAGTAGAAAATGAATTTTTTATTTAAATGAAAGTAAAATATATGTTTTATTTTATGCTTTTAAAGGTATATCTCATTATAAAATTAAAATGAAAAAAGTTAAGAAGTTGAAGACATTGAAACTTTAAAGATCACACCTTTTTTATACCATAAAATATATTGCAGTATTAAAATAATTGAGGTTTATAGAATAAGAAATTTGCTTCTGTTTAGCATAAAATATTGTCTTATGTGTAAAATTTCAAGATGATTTCTTGGACAGTTGATTTCTAATATTTTAGTACACTTATCTTAAACCATTTTAACAAAAATAATAACACTAATTTATTTTAAAAGTTAATTATTTCACAGTGCAACATCCTTATAAATTATTAAAGAAAAATGATGTTCTATGTATAGATGAATTGTTTCTTTTAAAACTATTAAAAAGAAGTTTCTTAAGATAAAAGTTTTCAGTTCTATAAATTAGTCTTATTAATCATGCATCATTGTTAATCATATATCATTGTTATTAATGTAAAATAATACAGCATATTTCGAAACTTTAAATATTTAATATCACAAGACTTTACTACATTTTTACTATAATATCTGAGGTCAACTAAGAATACATTTTTTAAAAAGATTTTAACACATTTTTCGTTTTATATAATCTATAAATAAAATAAGAAATGAACCACATATGAAAGGGTTGGAATCAATTTTATAACATATTTTAAACAGCAAATGAACTTATAAAATACGAATAGTAGAAAATAAATTTTTTATTTAAATGAAAGTAAAATATATGCTTTATTTTAAACTTTAAATATCACACTTTTTTATGTCATAAAATATATTGCGGTATTAAAATAATTGAGGTTTATGCAATAAGGAATTTGCTTCTGTTTAGCACAAAAAATTGTTTCATGTGTACAAAATTCAAGATGATTTCTTGGAAAGTTGATTTCTAATATTTTGGTACACGTATCTTAAATCATTTTAACAAATATAATAACACTAATTTATTTTAAAAGTTAATTATTTTACAGTGCAACATTCTTATAAATTATTCAAGAAAAATAATGTTCTATGCATAGCTGAATTGTTGTTTTTATAACAATCAAAAAGAATTAACGTATCATAAAAAGTTTTCAGTTAGATAAATTAGTTTTTTTAATCATGTGTCATTGTTAATCATATATCATTGTTAATAATGTAACATAATTAATCATATATCATTGTTAATAATGTATCATTGTTAATCATATATCATTGTAAATAATGTATCATTGTTAATCATATATCATTGGTAAAATGTATCATTTTAAATCATGTAACTCTTATTCTTAAAAAATATTACATCACATTGAAATAAAGAGTAAATAGGCAAGAATCTTGTTTAGAAATTTTTAATAGATCACACAAAAATTAAGGAGCAAAACTATTAATATTGCAAGCAGTTATGCGGGCTTTTTAATATATTTAGTTCTTATAATAGGTTAAATTTTAATTTAAATTCATTGTTCATATGTTTTTATATACGATGTACAGTTTATTGTAATGTTCAAAACAGTTACAATGTTTTAATACTTGAAGAACTCTAAAAAGGTTTATGATAATCCTTAATACAAATAATAAATGTTATGCAAGATTTTCTAATATAACATCTTAAAAATGCATAACATTTAATGTTACACAATTTTTGGTATGATACTTTTTAGGTATTCAGTTTTTAATTAAAACAATGTTATTTTAAAAAATAGTAGCAAGGTTTTTTAGTACTTGTAGAAAATTCAATTTTAATATGATTTGTTTAACATAATCCTTAATCATCAGATTATATATTGTATTAAGAAAATATAAAAATGCTATAAAAATGCTATAAAATCACATCACAGTGTGGAACAAAAAATTTATTTCTGAAACATGTTATGTTCACTTTTTTTAAAATACATATGTATTAAATTCAATACAGGAAAAGAATAATTTATATATATATATATATATATATACATATATATATATATATATATATATATATATATATATATATATATATATATATATATATATATAATATATGTGTGTGTGTGTGTGTGTTTTAACTTGTATTTTAATATTTAAAACATTAACAATGTTTTTTAGTACGTTGTGAAAATTGATTTTTAGTGTGTTTTGTTTTTACATGATCCTTAATCATCCCATTTTGTATTGTAATAAAATATACAAAAAATGCTATAAAAATGCTACAAAAATCACATTACAATGTGGAGCAAAATAATTATTTCTGACACAGTTTATATTCACTTTTTATAAAATAAATATTTATTTAAATTCAATATTGAAAAATACTAATTTATATATATTATATATATATATATATATATATATATATATATATATATATATATATATATATATATATATATATATATATATATATATATATATATATACATACTTACATATGTGTGTGTGTTTTAAATTATATTTTGTTAATTAAAACATTAACAATGTTTTTTTTTGTTCTTGTAGAAAATTCAGTTTTAGTGTGATTTGTTTTTTCATAATCCTTAGTCATTACATTAAGTGTTGTATTAAAAGAAGATCTTAAAATAAATAATAGATTATAAGGAAGATTTTATGAGTTACCTTTTGAATAATGAATCTTTTCCGTATGATACTCTTCAGGAATTTAGCATCCATGCGATTTTATTTTTGACAGGATATGTAAGCCTCAGATCATATATTCTTAATAAAATACAAATAATGTATAAATTTTTGTATAATCGTATAGATTCCACAGCATTGAAAAGAAAATCTAATAAATTTCTTTATTAAATATTTCTTCTCAATTTTCCAAAAGAATAGGGAGGCATTTCCGTAACAGATCTAAAAGAAGAATGTCCATTTGAAATGAAGTTCAGCACTCTAATAAATTTGGCAGATATATAGTTCCCTTTTATACCGAGCTATATAATTTATTTCGTCATATCGAGTAACACGTCCCAACTTGTTTACTCTCTTTTCTGATTTCGTTTATATAGATTACCGAAGAGGAAGTTCCTTAAAATACTACGAGTAATGTATTGAAAAATATTGCCTGAAATATTATTTTCAGTTTTATTTTTAGAAAAAAAATCTCTTTCCGATATACTGTATTTTGTTTTGAAGCTTAACAGTACCTACTAATTTTGATGGAGGTTAGATCGAGTTTTCAAACTTTTATTTGCCATGGGGTCTCTTTTGTATTTAATCCAATACAGATTTTATTTGATTTCAACAAAGAAATTACTAATAACTGTAGTCGAAAACAGAATACTTTTATGTGTCTTTATTGATGAAAATAAAAAAGAATTAATGCAGAAAGACTTCACGATACACTTAAGTATATGGATGATTTCTTGGAAAGTTAATTTCTAATATTTTGGTACACTTATCTTAAACCGTTCTAACAAAAATAATAACACTTACTGATTTTAAGAATTAATTATTTTATAGTGCAACATCTTAATAAATTATTCCAGAAAAAAATGATGTTATATGCATAGTTGAATTGTTTCTTTTATAACTGTTAAAAAAAGTATCCTACAATAAAAAATTTCAGTAATTCCGTCTTTTTAATCATCTATGATTGTTAATCATATATCCTTGTTAATAATGTAAAATATAAATTTAAAATAAATTTATTTACTTAAATTACTTAAATTTAAATTATATCTTACTTCATCATACACTTTTATCTTTACTGTCTTGTACAGTATTTTCTTAATAAAAAAAATTATTTGCTATCTTTAAATTTTCTTTTATTATTATTTAATTATTATTCATCTTAATTATTTAACTTGTTAAGGGCATAAAACTATTTTTCATCCCATCATAAAAACCTGAATTTTTGTATATATTGTGTTTTCACTTCAAGGATTGGACACTTGATAATCAATCCTTAACTTGCTACAGGGCATAAGGCCTTGAGCCAAGGTACCCCAGAAAACTCTTCAATATATTATTGTTAATCATGTAACTCTTATTATTTAAAAATATTACATCACATTTACATAAAGACTTTAATAAATGTGGCATATATATTGTTCCCTTTTATACCGAGCTATATAATTTATTTCGTCATAGCGAGTAACACGTCCCAACTTGTTTACTCTCCTTCCTGATTTCGTTTATATAGATTATCTAAGAGAAAGTTCCTTAAAATACTATGAGTAATCTATGGAAAAATATTGCCTGAAATATTATTTTCAGTTTTATTTAAAAAAAAAATCTCTTTCCGATATACTGTGTTTTGTTTTGAAGTTTAACATTTTCTCCTTATTTTGATGGAAGGTTAGATCATGTTTTTAAATTTTTATTTGCCAGGTGGTCTCTTTTGTATTTAATCCAATACAGATTTTATTTGATTTCACCAGAGAAATTACTATTAACTCTAGTCAAAAAGAGGATATTTTTATGTGCCTTTATTAATGAAAATCAAAAAGAATCAATACAGGAAAATCTTCACGATTCTTTTAAGTATATGGATGATTTCTTGGAAAGTTGATTTCTAATATTTTGGTACACTTATGTTAAATCAGTTTAACAAATAAATAACACTTATTGATTTTAAGAATTAAAAATTTTATAGTGCAACATCTTATCTTCCAGAAAAATGATGTTCTATGTATAGCTGAACTGTTTCTTTTATAACTAATAAAAAGAAGTATTTTACAATAAAAATAATCAGTAACATCCTCTTTTTAATTATGTAACTTTGTTAATCATACATCCTTGTTGATAATGTTCAAAATAAATTTAAATTAAATTTATTTACTTAAATTGCTTAAATTTTAATTATATCATACTTCATCATTCATATCTATTTTTACTGTCTTTTACAGTATTTCCTTAATAAGAAAAAAATTCTTTGCTATCTTTAAACTTTCTTTTTATTATTATTTAATTATTATTCATCTTAATTATTTAACTTTTTAAGGGCATAGAACTGTTTTTCATCCCATTATAAAGACCTGCTTTTTGGGATATATTGTGTTTTAAATTATAGACAGTTGATGATGAATTCTTAACTTGCTGTAGGGGATAAGGCCTTTGGCCAAGGTACCCCGGTCAACTCTTCAAAATTGTATCATTGTTAATCATATATCATTGTAATAATGTATCATTGTTAATCATCTAACTCTAATTATTACATCGCATTTACATAAAGAATATAATAAATTTGACAGATATATAGTTCCCTTTTATAACGAGGTATCTAATTTATTTCGTCATATTGAGTAACACGTCCCAACTTGTTTACTCCCTTTTTTGATTTCGTTTATATAGATTACCGAAGAGGAAGTTCCTTAAAATACTAGGAGTAATGTATTGTAAAATATTGCCTGAAATATTATTTTCAGTATTCTTTTAGAAAAAAAATCTCTTTCCGATATACTGTATTTTGTTTTGTAGCTTATTTTGATGATGGTTAGATCTAATTTTCAAACTTTTATTTAACATGGTGTCTTTTTTGTACTTAATCCCAAACTGATTTTATTTGATTTCACCAAAGAAATTACTATTAACTCTAGTCAAAAACAGGATACTTTTATGTGTCTTTATTGATGAAAAATAAAAGAATTAATGCAGGAGAGACTTCACGATTCACTTAAGTCTATGGATGTATGCCAAACTAGACTTTATAAGAAGTGAGTAGGAACAACATTTTGGCAAGTTTTAAATATTTCGATAGCTTTTATGATTTATCAACTCGATGTTATCTGTCGTAAAAAATATGGAAAATACTTTTAAAAATAACGTTATGATGTGTGGAGTAATGATGAACATTTTCTATTTAAAGTTATTTCTATCTGGTGTTTATACAGTAATTACCTTTTTATACTCCAACAATTTACTTATAAAGACATTGTGATTATACAATAAATACAGAAAACCATTAAACTGTCGTTAAGAAAGTAGGAAAACCAATTACTTCCAAAAACTGCTCATTGAGTTTTTATATACTATAATTTAGGAAAAACTAATAGAATGTAGTTTATATATATATATATATATATATATATATATATATATATATATATATATATATATATATATAATATAAATTATATATATATATATATATATAAATATATATATATATATATATAAATATATATATATATTATATATATATATATATATATATTATATAAATATATATATATATATATTAATATATATATATATTATACATATATATATTATAAATATATTATAATATATATATATATATATATATATATATATATATATATATATATATATATATATATGTATACATAAATAAAAATTTTATATTATTTTATGTAAATTTTTATATAATATATATAATATTATTTTTTATATATATTTATATATATTTTATATTTTTTATATTATTATATGCGTATATATTTTTCTATTCTGATGAGAAAACGTAAGAAATTTCATTCTTTATTTAATATTTATTTAAAGATTTCCCAAAAATAGGAAGGCATATCCGTAATAGATTTAATAAAAGAATGGTCATTTGAAATGGAGTCCAACTCTCCAAGAAATATGCCAGATATATAGTTTTCTTTTATACAGATCTATATAATTTATTTCGCCATATCTTCGTAACACGTCTCAAGTTGTAAATTCTCCTTTCTGATTTTGTTTGTATATGTTATCGAACAGGAAGTTCTTTAAAAATATAAAATTAATGTATTGAAAAATTTTACCTAAATGATATCAGTTTTTTTCTCTATAAAAAAACTCTTTCTTACTAATCCACTGTATTTTGTCTGGAGACTTAAAAGAATCTAGCTATTTTGATGGTTGTTAGATCAAGTGTTCAACCTTTTATTTACCATAGGGTTTCTTTTGAATTTAATCAAAGAGAGATTTTTTGCAATTTCACCAAAGAATTTACTATTATCTTGAATCAAAAACAGAATACTTTAATGTGTCTTTACTGATGAAACTATAAAGTGTAAACGCAGGAAGGAATTCACGATTCACTTAAGCACATGGATGTATGCCAAAATAGACTTCATAAGAAAGGAGTAAGAACAATTTTTGGCAAGTTTTAAATATTTCGATAGCTGTTATGATTTATCTACTTAATGTTATGTCTCATGTAAAAAAATATGGTAAATAATTTAGAAGAAAAAAATGTTAAGATATGTCGACTAATGATCATATTTTTGTATTTAAAGTTACTTCTACCTCAAATTTGTATATTAATTGCATTTTTTATATTGAGGAATTTTTTGTTTT
This sequence comes from Pardosa pseudoannulata, assembly GCA_032207245.1. Classification (NCBI taxonomy): domain Eukaryota; kingdom Metazoa; phylum Arthropoda; class Arachnida; order Araneae; family Lycosidae; genus Pardosa; species Pardosa pseudoannulata. Next base: position 130,207,678 of record CM063510.1, read on the forward strand.
TATGTTTTATTGATAAATATAGGAAAGGATTAAACCGAAACTTTAAAATAATTCTTTTCTTCCAATTCACATACACATTCAATCAAATTCTGTATGAAAAACACATTTTTGTTCAGTTATATATATATATATATATATATATATATATATATATATATATATATATATATATATATATATATATATATATATATGTTTGAAAATACAGATAAAGAAAAACATTGTTCTGTTTGTGGATTCTGTGGCTGAAATTCATACAATAACTAATTATACTCTGGTACTTAATCTCATTCAATTCGAGTGTAAAAAGTGAATTAGTTAATTGATTGAATCAGGGAAGGAGGTAATTCTGCAAAGAATCCCTAGCCACTGAGATGTGCCTCTGAATGTGAATGCGAACGAGCTTGCTAAAGGCTGTTTTCTGCACCAGCCCACGACTTGTGCCCCTCTAAGAAATGTTAAGCGGACCATCTGTGAACATGTTCGTAAGGATCAACTATGCCATTATAGGGATTTTGCTTCCGGAAAAAATGTCTTCTTTTTTGGATAGGCCAATATGTGGCACCTTGACCAGAGCTATTGGTATGGCCTGTTTCCACCTTGAGACTGGACATGATCTTCTTCAGGCCCATCACCATATTTTCAGGCCAAGTTGGTCTTGATGATTCACCGAACTGTGTTCTTTATGCTTCAGCCCCTATGCATGGAGATCACGTTTCTTCTTGTCCTGCCCTACAGGATGTTATTTCTTCAGATTCCTTTTCGGGTCTCCCATCTAATGGGGCAATTTCGGGTCTGTATTGGACTGCAAGGCGTCGTATGCTAGAAAGAGTTAGCTAGAGACGGGTGTCTCACAGGTCTTCTTTTTTTTCTCAAATATCTTAATCTTTTCTAGACTTTTCCTAAATCCTTGTGATTTACAAAATAGTAAAGATTTCAAGTAAATCGTATTTTTATTTTAGCCCTAACAAATGTTTATACCTAGAAATACGGCAGGTGTCATTTTAATACCTTTGAGAGAAAAGAAATGTGAATACATTCCACTGTATTATCTGAACACTGTTACTTCTGTAAACTATTTTTATTTATACCTGCTAAATAAAGTACAAACAAAGGAAAATAATATGGTGGATCTACGTAGTCACATATTTTCATATATCCAAAGAAAAAAGAGAAAAGAAAAAGAAAAAAGAGAAAGAAAACAGAGAAAAGGGATTATTACGAGCTGAATGTTCAGCTGAACGTTTGTATATTTTTAGTAGATATTTTTTTTATTATTCATAACATGTTTTAATTCAAAATTTTATTCTACTTACTTGAATTTATTTTAGAGACGTACTAAAGGCCCGTAGAAAAAGACCAACGCATGAAGAAATAGTGAAACTGATGCAAGAACTATCTGATGCTGATTCCGGTTCTGAAATCTAAAATAATTGTACAGATAAAGATGGAGATGAAACATCTTGTGATTCTCAATTTATTATAGAGAGTAATCAGGCAATATCATGTTCTAGCTCAAGTGAAAGTACAAATGGATTTCTTTCTACGAGTTTATATTCTGCAGTACCTAAAAATGCCAAGGCTGGAACTAGTAGACGCTCAAAAGGAAATATGAAATGCAACGTCATTCAGACTAACCCTTGTAAAGAAATTGCTCGTGATGGAACTGTATGGAAAGTAGAAAATACTTCAAATACTTCTGGTAGGCCACCCTTGCAAAATATCTTGCTAGAAATTGCAAGACCGACATCCTGTACTTAACGTCACATTTGTTCTGGTAAAGCTCTTAGTGTGTGGAAGTTAATAATAAATGAAAAACATTACGCGTCATAAAGAGTGTACTGATGCCGAAGCCAAGTGTAAACTTCTTAATGACTCTTTCACTATTTTATTATCAGAAATCGAAGCATCCATAACGTTGTTGTATGTAATGGGGGCATTAGCCGTTAAGGTCTTACCAATTTTTAGTTTGTGTTACAAGACTTGGGGACTAAAGTAAGGAAATTACATTTTTAGATGGAAATATTTAAATGTTTGTTCATTATTTGACTACATACCTGCAAAGACTATATATTCTTTAAAATAAACTGTAAATGTCATAATTTGCCTTATTTTAATTTTTTCACAAATATATTATATCATATAGAGAAATATGTGGATATCTTATCAAGGGGTCAAAATGACACCCTCCGTAATTCTAGGTATACACAGACCACTGTAATTCTAGTGTTAAATCTATTCTCTTAGATAAAACTTCATAGAAAAATCGCATTTCAAATAACAGAAATTTTGCACAAATGAAAAAAGGTTTCGAGAAATTGTAAATTTTATTTTACAAACAAACTAAGGAATGAAAATTTTCGAATAAAAGTGCACCTTTGAGTATTAAAGTAGCAAAAAAAATGCATTTGGATGGAAATCCTGGTAGGAACTTTAGCACAAGCTCAAAAATTATTTGTAAAAAAAAACTTTTTATATTGTTTGGAAAATTGCTTTACTAGTGTAAGAGCTGAATAAAATATGGGAAAGAACTCTTTTGAGTGATATTATTTACGCCATATACAGACAGCATAATTTCATATTTCTAAGGTTATTCCATTTTTAGAACAATTTTCTTTACATTCCATAATGCATTACACTCATTATAAGATATATGTTCTAAAATAAAATTTTACTTTAAATATAATTATAATACCAGAATTTTGAATAAATTTTATATGTCTGTAGTCAGCAGAGCTGGTGAATATAACTCGTTTATATATATAAATATGAAATGGATTATAAATTTTTCAAGGGATATTTAGTGTTATATACAGGTAAGGTAACGTGTTACATATATGTAACATGTAACCTGTTACATACATGTAACTATCCTAAAGTTTCTCCGGTATCATACTTAAAATATTTCATTTATACACTTGCCATTGAAAAGATATAATAATATACCCTATCGTGTACTATCCCAAATTCTTTGATTACCAGGGCAATAAATTAGTCATATACTATGCCAGTATATTTGATTCCCATTGCTATATAATGTTTAGCTGTAAACATATGTTTTAAAGCCAGATTACTATATTAGTCTACCTTTCTCTGTCATGTATTATCCTAGATTTTTTATCGTCAGGGCTGTCTTGTTTACTTTACTTGTTTTTTTTTATACATTTATTATCATACCCTTTCTCTATCATTTACTATACCAGCTAATTTTATTACCAGAGCTTGCTTATAAACTGTACTTGTTGATGGATACATTTATTAATATTAATTTTTTTCAAAGTGTCTACTTCTGTGCTCCATGCACATAAAATATTGCCTATTATTTTTGTGGTGAGAGATATTACACTGAATATACTTGTATGTTATGTATATGAAATTGTTTAATGAATATACCTTTTTGTCATAAAAAACTATCCGGTAGTTGAAGACAATATATTTTAAGCTTTATATTTATTGCACGCGTACTAAAAATTATTTTTATTTATTTTTATTTTAATTTTTAGTTCGTTTTAAAAGGAAAACTCTTTAAAAAGTATATTTCAGCTCATTTTATTTAACTTTTCTATTCTATGGATAATCTGTCAACTAAGTTTTACATTATCATATACTTTCTGTAACTAATAGGGGTTAGTATCTTAAAACTTTTCATGTTTTTCACTTTCTAAATCTATAAAAATATTTAATTCACATATTTGTTTTTTACTATGTATATAATAACAGTCTTTCAATAAAACATTCAAATATCTTCAACTCATTTAAAATTTATAAATATGCATAAAATCCACTTATCCTTTTTTTTGATAAAATTTGAAATGCAATCAAGTGGATAATAGTACATGCTTATAATCAGTCGATTATATTTAATAGTTAAAAGTTAATCAAAACATTATATAATAAGTACGGTTATTTCTTCTATAAAACTTAATAAAGTGAAATATAACGATAATTATTATTTATTTTCCTATATATTGACAATAAATTATTTGGTAATTAAATCTATTAACTAAATTCCTATAAACATTATATATGGAACTACTATTTCAATCGGATTGAATTTTTATTAATTTTTATATATACATAATTCATTTGTAATGATGTACTTTTTTGTGTTCCATTTAGAGTACCTTTTAATGGAAAAACTTTTCGTGTCTTTGACTTTCAAAAAAGTGAAATATCACAATAATTAGAGTTTATTTTCCTATATATTTGACAATAAATTATCTGGTATTTAAATCTATTAACTAAATTCCTATACACATCATATATGGAACTACTATTTTACCCCTTAACAGTTTCATTTTTTTTCAATAATTCGAATCCTTTACACTTGTAAGCTGGAAAATGTTATTAAATGTAATATTTCTAATTATTTTAAGCATGTGTAACATCTTTTTTTACAGGAAATAAAATAATGTTTTTCCTTAATAAATAAAATAATTTTTGTTGGAAGTTGTCTTTTCTCTCTCGAGTTCGCAAGACAGTGAAGTTACGTTCGCATTTGTGCATAAAAATACAAATATTTTCGATTACTATTACTACACAATTATTTTAGAATACAAAGGCTACAAGTATACTTAATTAACCTTTTTTAAGATCAGATTTAGTCCTACGTCACAGTACAGAATAGAAATTCCTAGTTTTTTCTAATTCTTTTGCCGCTGTCATTTTTCTTCAGTTAACACACATGCAATGGCTTGCAAGTCTTTTGTCTGTAGGGGGAAATAACTCTGAAAAGTCTGTCTCCGTAAGTTTCTCGAAACCTAAAGCCAAAGTCAAGCCAAAAACTCAAAGATAAAAACTCATGGTATAATGCAATACCTATCAGAAAGCCCGTGCTTTTAAACCAAACAGAATTCATATCAAAAACTAACATCTTGTGGACATGTATACGATTAATTTGTTACTAAAAATACTAAATACTAAATAAAAAACTAAACAAATAATGCTAAATACTGCTAAAACAGTGAGAACTACAAAAAATATCAGATTGCCCGTATGTCGTACGGGCAAATCATTAAAGGCACGGTAACCACGCCCGTACGTAGTACATGTAAAACAGGCAAGGGCTTAAACGGCTTGTATTTTTATTAATTTTTTATATATATATTTAATTCATTTGTAATGATTTACTTTTTTGTGTTCTATTTACATATTGTCATTGAAGGTCCATTTGTAAGCAAAATTTCATTTAAAATGTTATTGGGAATGTGGTAAAAAATTGATTACAAAATTTCCCATAGAGACATGCAGAGTTAATTTATTAAACTAGAAATATACTGTAATTTATTTATTTGCAGTGAATAACTCTTGGTGAATCACTCAATATTGTCATCAATATACATTAGTATGCAAAATTCCATTTCATCTAGAGATCCAGAATGTAGCAAAAAAATGTATTACAAAATTTGACAGACAGATCTATAGTGTGAATAGAAATAAAACGTGAATACAGGGTATTATTCTTTATAAAAATGAATACACTTGTGAAAGGTTAAATAAAACATTCTTAAAGCAAGTTGTAATAAATAACTTATGACTAAATCAAATAACAATAATTCAGTATTTTAATCTAATACTTTAGCTTTGGTTAATTAATAACAAGTATTATTTAAACTTAGACTTTTAATTACATTCACGTAATTGTTTTATTTAAATGATTCTTAATTTCCTATCAGATCTATTTAAATTGTTTTAAAAATTCACTAAGCGATTTTACTTTGTTAACTTCCTGAATATCTCATGGCAATTTTTCATAATTTCATATTCTGCGTGAAAAAAATACCGGATTCTTTGACAGTATGAATCTGCATTCTTTGATCGATGGTCACGGCCTTCCTAGAATTCCATTGAATCAATAGAGTGTTAGCTTTTATCCTGATTGCGTATTCTTCACGTTGATGCAAGTATTCTATTGATTACAAGTGAGAAGCAACAAAACAGAGTAACAAAAATAGCACATTAGTTTTATTCATTACCTTACCTCTGTGCTCTACATCTCTTTCTAGATTCAGCATGAGTAATATTTTAATGTAAGTTCTTAATAGCTGGAATTTGCATTAAAGCATTAAAATGTTTTAAATGGTCTCAGATAGTTAAAACTAAATATTGCATTTATAATTCAATAGTAGGTTTTAAGTAAATGGGGTTTAAAGATTTTTTAAAGACTATATTAATTAGATAGTTTGTTTTAAATACAATCGTTAATAATCTACATGCTGATATCAATTCATTAATGTAAAGACTTTTAACCCTTTACCAGACAGCGGTTTCGCAGCAAAACCTTCATTTAAACATTTTTTCCTTAATGTTTGGAGAAAATTGAATTTTTTTCTTTTTCTTTAATGTTTTTGATATTTAAAACTTACAATAAATGACAGCACTACATTTAGTTTATTTTTTCTTTTGAAATATAGGTATTTATACTTACCTGGAAAGTTAGGAATGCAATTGTTTTTTCACTTATGACCCCAAACAAAAGTATCTATTCAAACAACACTTATAAGTTATTAAACTATTTATTATTTTATTAATTAAGAACAATTGTTTATTGTTCTTCAAGGGGATGGATTTGTCAGTTAACCCCCCCTCAATTCCTGCTTTGGTATCCTCTAAGGCATACACCTGTATGGATTGCAAAGAAAAACTGCAATACATTTTGCATTTATAAGGTTCATAGATAATATTTATAAACTAATTTCATTAAATTCCAAAGAATTCATGTAGCCCCCCCCCCCCCCCACCCCCCACCCCCACCCCCACCACCCCCCACCCCCACCTCCCCGCAACCCCCACCCTTCCACCCACAAAACCCCCCACACCTCCCCCCCACACACCCCCCAGACCCTCCCCTCCTACCACACCACACATACACCAACCAAACAAAAATTATTAAAAAAGAGAATATAGTATTTATGATTAATCATTATTATTTTATGCAATGTTTTGAAGAATACCTCCCACAGTTATGTGGTAATTTTTTATCACATAAAATAGTTACATATTTATTTTGAACATTATTTCAGTAATTATGCTATTCAATATGATTGGTTAGATTATATACTTTATCAAATTTATTACAGAATATAAGATTTTCCACATAATTATAGGTTTTGAAGTGGAATATTCTTAAACATAGAAATAAACCAATTAACTCCTAAAGTCTCTAAGTCATATAAATCTAAAAAAATCACATATTTTTCTGTTGTAAATTATTTTAAAAAATTATGTTTAAATGCGTATTATGCTACAAAATTCATGCAAAATATACACATTTCATTTTTAGTGTCACAATGTATATAATAACAATGTATATAAGAAGATTTTTTATAAGAACAGAAATAGATAAATATTAAGCATATTAAAACCACATCCATTATGAATATAAAATGAAAAAAATGTATAGTAAAATTAAATTTGCATAAAACAGTAAAAATCCGTACATAATTTAATAGGATATATAAATATATAACAAAACAAATGCTACTGCTGTAAAGTGTTTTAAAAATTTCAATAAATTATTATATTGAAAGTTTTAGAATATATAGTAACTATTTAAGTATTAAATTAAACTAATAAACAAATGTGAAATGAGGAGTAAATTCTTTAAAAGAATTATAAACTGTGTTGAATAAGTACAAATCATGTAAAAGGATCTTAAAATATTCCATAATATAAATTTTACATGATATGAATGTAAAAGTTTTTTTCTGTAATTTTCAATGCGTAATATTCCTAAAAAGAATATTTAAAGCAAGTATCACCATCTTTGAAGTATGAAGGTTAATCCATTAACGGCCGGATATTTCTGATGACTATATATTAGTAAATACCTCCCATAGAAGCTATTATAGACACCTGGAAATAAAACAAAATATAAAATTTAAACACCTTTAAATATGACATCAAGTCATCATTAGTGAGGAGGTGTCATTTTAAAACATAATAAAATGTGTTTTAAAAAAAAGGAAAACTTCGTGATAAGAGATTTATTTGCTATCATATATGAGAAAAGTACTGAAAAGAGATGACTTATTACAGATATGGCTATTCGCCATGATTTTGACCAGTATACGTTCAGAATACCGGTCATAATACGTTCCTATTCTAAGTTTGAATATCATAAAATGCCAATCGAAATTACAAAATTATAGATAAGATCATATTTGAAAACTTGGGAGAATATTCATAAGATTAATATCTATTTCCATTAAAAAGGAAGAATCGTTTCAAGAAAACAAAAACTCTACAAACCATTTTTTGACTGTCCTCAAATGAGGACGCTGAGCGTAAATGGGTTAATCACATAACTTTTTCATAACTGTTCGTGTCTCTATCTATGAATGAGTTATTAATTACTCAATACCCTACACTACGAATTTATGCAATACACTTATCTGTTACTTCGAAATTTTTAATATCTTATACATTAATATTCGATCAGTTTACGAAAGATTTCCGGAATATATTGTCTGTTTATATCCGTAGATAAAACTCGTGAAAAACCCAAAGTTAAGTTTCTCCAGACAAATGGGGTGATACTGGATTTCTAGGCCACTTTAATGAGTGAATTCAAGATTTTATATCCTTTTAGTAGACACTTTATTGGATTTCGATTCTCAATTTTTCACAACTGTCTCTTGGGAGAATTTGCAAAAGTATTTTATTTCAAGACGTGCGTTTTATGCCAAACTGTAAATCCGTCTGCCTTTGGGTTTCCAATCAGTTTGATTTTCCCTAAAAGTGCATGGAGGAAATAGGTAGTTCTAAATTAAAAGATATACGAATGTCTTATTTGTAATTTTGCATAGAAAATAATTCTTTGCTTTGCAATTTTTTTTTATTTTATATTATTTTTAAAAATTTAACACTGTAATAACCAAAGGCGTTTCTAATCCAAATGCTCTTTAATGGCTATAATCTAAGAGATGATTTAAATCATAGCAATAAGAAAGATTTCTGCTAACCGTCACGATAATAATGTTAATGCTTTCCTTTTTCAACCAATACCTTATGTATATGAAAGGTCTGCAGCCATTTCCAGTTACACATAATATTATACATAATGTATAAATTTTTGTTTATTTTTTATTTTATATTATTTTTTAGAAAATTAACTCTAGAATATCCAAAGACGTTTCTAATCCAAATGCTGAAAAATCCTTAATGGCTCTAATCTTAAAGCTTTAATGAATTAAATCATAGCAATAAGAGAATTTTCTGCTAACCGTTACGATAATAATGTTATTACTTTCCTTTTCAACCAATACCTTATGTATATGAGAGGTCTGCAGCCATTTCCAATTATACATAATACATAATATTAAACATAATACATAAATTTTTAATTTTTTATTTTATATTATTTTTAGAAAATTAACACTAGAATACCCAAAGGCGTTTCTAATCCAAATGCTGAAAAATCCTTAATGGCTCTAATCTAAGAGCCGTAATGAATTAAATCATAGGAATAACAGAATTTTCTGCTAACCGTTACGATAATAATGTTATTACTTTCCTTTTTAACCAATACCTTATGTATATGAGTGGTCTGCAGCCATTTCCAATTATACATAATACATAAATTATTATTTTTTTTATTTTATATTATTTCTAGAAAATTAACGCTAGAATTCCCAAAAGTGTTTCTAATTCAAACGCTGAAAAATAAGTAATGGCTCTAATCTAAGAGCCGTAATGAATTAAATCATAGCAATAAGATAATTTTATGCTAACCATTACGATAATAATGTTAATACCTTCCTTTCAACCAATACCTTATGTATATCAGAGGTCTGCAGCCATTTCCAGTTAAACATAATACATAATATTATACATAATACATAAATTTTTATTTATTTTTATTTTATATTATTTTTTAAAATTTAACACTAGATTACCCAAAGCCGTTTTGAATCAAAATGCTGAAAAATCCTTAATGGTTGTAATCTAAGAGCTGTAATGAATTAAATCATAGCAATAAGAGAATTTTCTGCTAACCGTTACAATAATAATGTTATTACTTTCCTTTTCAACCGATACCTTATGTGTATGAGAGGTCTGTAGCCATTTCCAAATACACATAATACATAATATTATACATTATACATAATTTTTTTTGTTTTATATTATTTTTAGAAAATTAACGCTAAAATACCCAAAGGCGTTTCTAATCCATACGTTGAAAAATCCTTAATGGTTCTAATCTAAGGTTTGGTTTGGTTTGGAGCGCTACGGTCTACTGTTTTGCACACGAGGGCTAATGAGACCTGGACCTACTGCTTAAAGCCGATTCCGAACGGCTACGAACATCCATGCCATAGTGGGATTTGAACCCACGAACTCCAGTACCGACGATCAGCGCTCTAACCAATCGGCCAGCGTTCGGCGGCTCTAATCTAAGAGCCGTAATGATTTAAATCCTAGCAATAAGAGATTTTTCTGCTAAATCTTACGATAATAATGTTATTACTCTCCTTTTCAACCAATACCTTATGTATATGAGAGGTCTGCAGCTATTTCCAATTATACATAATACATATACATAATACATAAATATTTATTTATTTTTTATTTTATATTATTTTTAGAAAATTAACACTAGAATACCCAAAGGCTTTTATAATCCAAATGCTGAAAAATCCTTAATAGCTCTAATGTAAGAGCCGAAATGAATTAAATTATAGCTATAATTTTCTGCTAACCGTTACTTTAATATTAATATTACTTTCCTTTCAACCAATACCTTATGTATTCGAAAAGTCTGTAGCCATTTCCAGTAAAATAAAATAGATATTTCTCTTATTGAAATTTTTCATACAACATATTTAACAAGTATTTAATAAGCTTCTAAAGTCTTTATAAAGGCGTAATCCGTACCATATTCTTGAATGAAATATAGCAAAAGTCTCTGATTTTTTATGTTCAAAGGTGAGCATATAAATGTTGGATAACACTTTGCTTGTCTTTGCAAAAATAAGAAAAATAGATGTTTAAATTTAATCGGCCTTTTGAATGTGAGCAATAAATTTATATTTAAAATATTTTATGTCATATCCCTTAATATTCCATTAGTTTGAAAGAAAAGTCCAGAATTTATTATTTATTTATATCTATAAGCAAAGCATGTGAAAAGCCCAAAGTTAAGTTTCTTTGTATAAATGTGTTAAATAAGTTATACTAAAATATAAATACATTACTTAAATATGCTGTTCATTTCTGAAATTGAGACTGTGTAAAAGATTAATTTATTAAGGGTATATACAATTTGAGACATTTAAATAAAAAATGAGTGTTATATGAAAAAATATATGTAAACAAAAAATATTATACTTGAATTTAATAATTAGAATATCTAAATAATTATTTTTAAATGAATTAAATCATACCAATAAGGGAATTTTCTCTTAAGCTTTACGGTAATAACATTACTATTCTTTCTGCCAATACCTTATGTATATGAGAGATCTGCAGCCAATTCCAGTAAAATAAAATAAATATTTCTCTTGTTGAAATTTTTCATACTGCATATTTAACAAGTATTTAATGGGCTTTTAAAGTCTTTATAAAGGCGTAATACGTACCATATTCTTGAATGAAATATAGCAAAAATTTCTAATTTTTGTAGTTGAAAAGGTGAGTATATAAGTATTGGATAACACATCGTTTGTCTTTGACAAAATAAGAAAAATAATTCTTTACATTTTATCGCCCTTTTGAATGTAAGCAATAAATTTATCTTTAAAATATTTTATGTCACATCCATTAATATTCCATTAGTTTTGAAGAGAAATCCATAATTTATTATCTATTTATATCCATAGGTAAAGCATGTGAAAATCCCAAAGCTAGGTTTCTTTGTATAAATGTGTTAATGCTGAAGTTCATGACCACTTTAATGAGTGAATTGACGATTTTTATATTCCTTTTAGGAGACTCTTTATTGGATTTCAATTCTCAATTTCTCACAAACGTCTCCTTTTAAGATTTGTCAGCATTTTTTATTTCAAGATATGCACCTTATTTAAAACCATAAATCCGTCAAGTTTTAGGTCTCGAAATAGTCTGTTTTTCTACCCCCCCCCCCCCCCCCCCCCCCCCCCCCCCCCCCCCCCCCCCCACCCCCCCCACCACAAACAACACACCCTATACACCCCAACCAAAACCACAAACAACATCCAAACCCCCCCCCCCCACCCCCCCGCCCTCATTGTGTAGCGAAAATATGTAATTCAAACTTTAAAGAGATTTAGAACCTTATTTGCGATTTCCTACTCATTTGCAATTTTTAGTAACATTTACTTTTTGAAGTTTTAACTTCTTGTATTTTTTTGTAAATTTCAAGTTATTTTATAATAAGATATTATTCAAAAGCTCTTTCTTTGGGGTCAATAAATGTAATTTTAACCATTACAAAGGGGCTCTCTGTAATTGTATACGCCCAGATAGCAAATTTATTTTGCAGCAAACTTGCAGCAGCCTTTCTTTGCAAGCCTACTAAATTGCAGTAAGTTTATTGCAAACCAGGTTTGAAAAAAACCCGCCGTTTAAAAAAAATCTTTTGGTTTGGTTTAAATAGCATATGTAAAGTGTTTTTTTTACTTTTTGAAAGACTAAGATTTTAGTTCATTTTTTGAATAAATATTAGAAATTTATTAGTAATTAATTTCTTGCTAATTAACTCTTTGCACTCAAGGACTCCGGAGACAATGCAAATAATTTTCAGTTTATAACGTAAGAACAAAAACAAATCGTGAAATCTAATTATATTGCATTGTTTCCTTAGCGGAGTCCTCGAGTTTGAAGACAAATTTTAAATGGCTCCTCTCCGGAAGTCCAAAAATACACACCGTTGCCACAACCCTCTAAATAATCTTTTAAAATCAACCCCGTTACTACAATATTTTGATAATGATATTAAGATAATGAACCCTACTACGCTACTCCACTCACAATATGACGGCATTTCCGGTGACGTCATGACCACTTCCCTCTGTAACGTCACTTCTGGACACGTCCCCCTTTTATTGTATAGGCTATATCCCCTGTATTACTGTAAAAATCAGCACGTACTGTAGAAATCTGCATATGGGGAATATCAAAATACGAAGATTAGTCACTCCAACTGCCCTGTGACTAAACTCAGGGGATATCCACTTTGTTGTGCTACTGGTAATTACTCACCTATCCAACACAGGCTTTCTCCACCCTCCACAGATAAGGAGGTCAAAAAGAACTTTGTCCACTCAATGTAGTCTAAAACTGTCCTACGCCCCTCAGAACTGAGTTAGGAGTGGGACTGCATATCTCCAGGCCCTTTCGAAAAGGTTAAAAATATGTCTTACTACCATACAGATTTAAAGTACTTTAATTTAACCACATTTCTTTAATTGTAAAAAATATTGTTGAATAAATAATTGTTTATAGCTTTTTATTTACATTTCCATTACATGCATCATTTGTCACGTATCAAAATATTACATATTTTTTATACATGATGATGTATGCTACATTAACTAGATTGTAGTCAGCACACTAAAACATGTAGTACTTTAAATTTTAAAAGTAATATACCAGGATTAAACATCATACATGTAGCACTGGTTTTCTGTTCTGCATGTTTTATTTTTTTAAATAAAAGCCTTATTGATATCGCTATTCTCTTTATCCAGGATTTTTTTCCTTCTGAAAGGTTACTAACACATGCTTTCTTTATTTATTTTGCAACATATTTA
>CM063510.1:130226407-130263907 GCA_032207245.1 Pardosa pseudoannulata
AATATTTTTAAGTATAAAACTACAACCCATTAAAATTGTATAATTAGAGTATTTTTAATTTAATGATATTTTTTTAACCAAGCGGTTTAATAAAAGTTTATTTTAAATCAGAATTAATTTTGCAACGAATATTTGTGTACATTTAAGTTACTATATTCGTTAAATATTTTTAATTATAAAACTACAACCCATTAAAATTGTATAATTATCGTTTTTCCTTTTGAAAAAAAGCATGCAAGTTTAAAACAATAAAAATTTATAAAACAAAAATAAATAAAAAAATAATTGTTAGATGATACTACTTATACTTATATCCTAAATCGTAATATGAACAATATGTAACACATTTAAAATTACTTTTTTATAGTTTTTCTCCTTATTATAAACTAGTCAGACTTTTTATTTTAAATATGCAGAGAAAAAAATTAGAGATTGTAAAATACAAATAATTATTAATAAAAATAAATATGTTTTCAGTCGAAAATATCAAAATTTTGGTATACATATTCAATTTTGCTCTTTAGTTAGAAACAAATAATTTATGTCAATTTATCATAAAATGAAAGCGAAGGCAGATTTAACATCAGAGTTTAAAATGATTCCCTCGAGCATTGACATTTATACATATGTTAACATTAAATGAAGCACACATGTAGGATCTATTTACTCAGTGAACCTACCATAAACGGCAGTTTTCAATATCAAATATTGAGTGAATTAATTTAAATCTAAATACATCTGATCCTTTCTTCGTAAAATCAATATCAATACCATGAAAGCATACGCATTGACATAAAATATATTCCATAACCTGAATTTCCAAAATAATATGTATTATCCGTATTTATCATTAAACATATTCAAGAATAATCTTTGTACATTATTTTGACCCTGACGTATGGATAGAAACTTGGTTAATATATAAACTCCGATATAAAGGACTACAGTAATAAATTTTGTTGAATATACATCAACATCTATCCATAGATCTCAAAATCACATTTCTCAAATCATTTAAATCCATCAAATGCTGTATTTTAATATTTCAAACAGTACTAATATCCTATCACAGTTTGTCTGCCATCATACAGGTATCTCTTGAAATGTTTATGCGTTTGAACACTGTACATCGATATCAATGTTTGCAGTGACTGATTATTGGATTCACTTAATTGAATGAATACCTCTAAATAGAATAACTGTATACTAAAACTGAATAATGCAAAGTCCTAAATAAGCATTCAATATTTGGTCTACTACGTCTCGTTGCACTTGCTTTAATGCAATTAAATGGAAGATTGTTGGTGTGTGGTTGTGGCAGTTTTGTAAGTTCAGATTTTGTTTCGTTATGCGTTAAATCAATGAAACATAACTCTTTTAATAAGCTTGTTAATACAAAGAATTACTGTAAAATAATTCATTTTCTTTTCTTTTAAATCCAATTACAATATTTAGAAAGATAAATCATTTTTATCAGTATCACATAACAATATTACTATTTCCTATATTATTATTTTAACAGCTGACATTTCATATTGAAATAGCAACAGAAACCATCTATATGTATATTTGTTATATTTATTCTCTAAATGTAACAAACTCTAGCCTTTAAAGTATATATGAACTGCATGATATTTTTAAGGCTGCTAATGAATCATAATTTTTTATTTTAAATAAATTGCAAATCGTTTTAAAAGCATGGAATGTTAAGTTTTACTTTCCATTTATAATTATCAAGTATCGTGTTGTTGTCCAATTTCTTTGATTTAGAAATGAATTTAAATATGAGTTTGTATATGTGAGTTAGTGTTATTTTTCGAAGCTAGTTATATAATTTTCTGACTTTTAAAATTTTATTTTCGTATTTTAATTAATTTTGAAACATTTTTTACTTTTCATTACTGTTCTGGTGTCCGTGGCCAAAAAATATTTTTGTGTTTTTCTATCCCTAAACTATCTGCTCTTTAGTTACTGTGTTATGAACTCACGAATTCACCATTATATCCCCATCTTTCATTTTTTAGTTGTTTTTATGCTCTGCTCGTAGACAATTTCTATGCTTACTGTAAGTTAAATCTCTGGATTAGAGGGCTAGGCCCAAAACTCTAGTTGCCCTACCTTCTTGAAGGTCCTGAGTTAGTGTGTTATTTATCAGCATTTTACATTTATTTTAAATGAGAATGAAAGTGGCTGACAATATGACAAGTGGCTGGCAATGAGAGTCGCATATATTTTGCTAAAACAAAATCCTAACTTAACAGGAAAAATCACCAGTAATTCGTGACAAGACATTTTCTATTCTCTTTTCCATCACATTTCAGTTTCAAATTACAAACTCGTTTAAATGTTTGGGTATTTATTCTACTTTGGTTGCTTAAATGTTGCTTGAAAAAGCATAACATTTATGTTACAAATTCGGATATCAATTGCTACTTTAATTTCTATACTTCTTCTAATATAAATTTTGAGTCATGTTTTCCTATTGATTCCTGGTAACTTATTTATATTTCAAAATATGTTCCTATATTAAATAAAAATATCATTCCTGAAATTTCACCGACTAAGAAATCATTTATATAATTTAGAATCCCGATAAAAAATAAACAGTTGAAAATATATTAAAATACTATTTAAATTAAATAAAAAGTAAATAAACAATTAAATTCTTTATGACCTTGAAAGTTATTTCTATTTTTCACCACATTAGAACACACTTGTCTGTATCATAATCTCATATATCGTTTTCCTCCAACTTACTACACTCTTGTTTGCTTTCTTGGGGGTCTAGTTGATGTTTCTGTTAGGCACGCCATGCGCTTCAGTTTGATGCGTGACTACTTAAACACTTCATTTTCTATCTCACCGTTCAGTCTCATTTAAGAACCCTATTATTTCTTTCGCATTCAGAATAGCCAAAGCAGAAAAACAACTCTCTCCTTACTTGTCTTACTGCCTTATTACTTGTAAATATTTTCTTATGCTTTCTAACTATTTGACTTATTTATGCTAGATTTGAATTTTAAACAATACGATATTAGTTGTATAGATACTTTCTGTAATTTGTACAAATATAATATTGACCTGTAAATAGGAGAAAAAACGATAAAAAGTAACAGAATGCAGAAGACAATTAATACGATTGAATTTTATGACAGCATGAGGGCCTCCATGAATACCTAGGAAATGAGAGATAGCAAAACATCTAAGCAAATATATGCCAACATCGATATACATATATTTTATATAAATTTCCAATGTTTAAAAGTTTGAGAACCACTGTATGTTATAAGGTAGAATTTATTTACTTTTTACTAAGCGAAATAATTACATATTCCAAAAAAAGACTGTTTCCCATATTTCATAGAAATAAAAACAAGGAATGTAATGTTATAAAATACTGCAGCCCTTTTTCTCCCATGTTTGTTTTTTTCTTTGTAGATCTGTTTGATTTGTAAGGTATTGATCTTTTTGTACACCACATATTTAGGAAATTTAAAAGATATATATATATATATATATATATATATATATATATATATATATATATATATATATATATATATATATATATATATATATATATATATAGTATATATGTATCACTAACAATAAGTTAATTAACTATCTATTCTTAATGTTATGAGATAAATGCTATTTACCTTGTTATCGACATTCACTTTTAAAATATTTTCAAGATTGCATTGGCCGAACGATGGCCGATTGGTTAGGGTGCTGGCCTTCGGTACCGGAGTTCGTGGGTTCGAATCCCACAGTGGCATGGATGTTCGTAGCCGTTCGGAATCGGCTTTAAGCTGTAGGTCCCGGTCTCATTAGCCCTCGTGTTGCAAAAAGTAGACCGTAGCACTCCAAACCCAACCAAGATTGCATTGTCTTTAAACCAAATTAAAAAAAATATTTTAGTCTTCTCAAGTAAAAATTATATGAACATATATACGTTTTTTTTTTTAATATTTCTGTCCTTTCTTAACAGAATGGATACAATGTTATACTAGCGAGAAATTTCTAATTTTCGATTTCCATTAAAATTATACTATTTCAAATTATACAAAAATAAAAAACTATTTATTCTATTTTAAATCGTATAAATATAATTTATAGAATAAATAATTTTCTTGTTCTTCTTATCAGATAGTTTAAAGCGATTCGCTAATTTCTCTACTTAAATAAAGCAAAGATATTAAAAATATCATAGCTCAAAAGTTCAGTAATAGAAAAGCAAAATAAAAAATGAATTTTATGTCTAATCTTACAATTTCAGTTTTTACAATAAAATTAAAAATTAACTATATGATTATAACTTACAATAAGTTAAATAATCCAAAGAACTGAGATTTCTTAATGTAGACGACTATAGTCAGGTTTATTTCATATACTTTAAAGCAATTTGCTAATTTAATTACTTAAATAAAGCAAATATATTGAAAATATCATAGTTCAAAATTTCTTTAGCATAAAAGCAAAATAAAAAGTTAATTTTATATCTAATCTTATTTCAGTTTTTACAATTAAAATAAAAAAAAATTATCTATATAATTATAACTTACAATAAGTTAAATAATCCAAAGAATTGAGATGTCTTAAAGTAGACGACTATATTCAGGTTTGTTTCGGATATTTTAAAAAGTTAACTTTATGTCTAATTTTATGGTTTCAGTTCTTACAATTACAATAAAAAATTAACTATATAATTATAACTTACAAGAAGTTAAATAATATAAAGAATTGAGATGTCTTAAAGTAGATGAATATATTCAGGTTTATTTCAAATATTTTAAAGTTATTCGCTTATTTAATTACTTAAATAAAGCAAAATTATTTAAAATATCATAGACCAAAAATTCTGTAATATAAAAGAAAAATTAAAAAAATGTTAATTTTGTGTCTAATCTTATCATTTCAGTTTTTACAATTTAAATAATAAAAAATTAACTGTATAATTATAACCTTCAATAAGTTAAATAATCCAAAGAATTGAGATGTCTTAAAGAACACGACTATATACAGGTGTGTTTCATATATTTTAAAGCAACTCGCTAATTTATTTACTTAAATAAAGCAAAAATATTGAAAATATCATAGCTCAAAAATTTTTTAGCGTAAAAGCAAAATAAAAAGTTCACTTTATGTCTAATCTTATGAATTCAGTTTTTACAATTTAAATTAATAAAATAACTATATAATTATAACTTACAATAAGTTAAATAATCCAAAGAATTGAGATGTCTTAAATTAAATGACTATATTCAGGTTTGTTTCGGATATTTTAAAAAGTTAACTTTATGTCTAATTTTATGATTTCAGTTCTTACAATTACGTAAAAAAATTAACTATATAATTATAACTTACAATAAGTTAAATAATATAAAGAATTGAGATGTCTTAAAGTAGATGACTATATTCAGGTTTCTTTCAGATATTTTAAAGTTATTCGCTAATTTAATTACTTAAATAAAGCAAAAAGATTGAAAATATCATAGCTCAAAAATTCTGTAATATAAAGGAGAAATAAAAAGTTAACTTTATGTCTAGTCTTATGATTTCAGTTTTTACAGTTAAAATAAGAAATTAACTATATAATTATAACTTACAATAAGTTTAATAATCCAAAGAATGCAGTTGTCTTAAAGTAGACCACTATATTCAAGTTTGTTTCAGATATTTTAAAAAGTTAACTTTATGTCTAATCTTATGATTTCAGTTCTTATAACTAAAACAAAAAAATAACTATAAAATTATAACTTACAATAACTTAAATAATCCAAAGAACTGAGATGTCTTAAAGTAGATGACTATATTCGGGTTTGTTTCAGATATTTTAAAGCGATTCGCTAATTTAATTACTGAAATAAAGCAAAAATATTGAAAATATCATACCTCAAAATTTCTGTAATATAAAATAAAAATAAAAAGTTAACTTTATGTCTAATCTTATGACTTCAGTTCTTACAATTCAAATAAAAAAAAATTAACTATATAACTTACAATCAGTTAAATGATCCAAAGAATGGAGATGCCTTAAAGTAGACGACTATATTCAGGTTTATTTCAGATAATTTAAAGTGATTCACTAATTTAATTACTTAAATAAAGCAAAAATATTGAAAATATCATATCTCAAAAAATGTGTAGTATAAAAGCAAAATAAAAATTTAACTTTTTGTCTAATCTTAAGATTTAAGTTTTTACAATAAAAAATAAAAAAATGAACTATATAATTAAAACTTACAATAAGTTAAATAATCCAAAGAATTGAGATGTCTTAAAGTAGACGACTATATTCAGGTTTGAAAGAAAATTAATTTCTTCGAAACTTACTTTACAAAAATGCCATTTTTTTAAAAGCTTCGATTTAGGAGTATGACTGAAATAGATGATCACTAAGATAAAAATTTAATCAAGAGCTTTTAACTAATTAGAACCCCTTCTTTTGTTATTCAGCATAATGCCGATGAATTATTCAAATATTTGCAAAGGATTAAAGCATTAAGTCCGAACGGGATTCTCCTCTGTAGGAAGTTCCTAAGTAATTGAGTCTTTTTAATGAACGCTTGGTCTTTACAATCTGTAAGGTTTATTATTAGTAAGGTTCTTTTCCCCCCTTTTGAAATTTTGAAGCATTCATTAATGAGAGGCAAAAAACGATTCGAATTAAGAAGGCTAATGGGATATGACTCGTACAGTTTTGAGAAAGAATTTTATTGTTAGTAATATTAGACTTATTTTAACTTAGATTACTTTACTGAAACTTTACAGTGGGGTATTTGCGATGAATAGTTTCATTAAAGTGCTTAAGAAAGAATTAGACTGAAAGAAAAGAAGTAAGGCTATTTAGAAAGAGATAATTTACCATCTGATATTAACTTTTAATAATAAATTGATGCAGGGGCATCTGAATTTGGCGATTTAATTAGACGTAAATCGCTTTAACAGAGAGAAGCATTTAAGGTTATTTTTTTAGTTTGGCAGTTGAACATTCTTGTTCGGAAAATCATTCTGTAATTTTGTAATGTTTTAGAATTTCAGCACAAAAAGCATACAATTTTGTAGTTGAAATAGGATTTAAAAGTTTTTCAATACCTTATAGATTTTGATATTTTAAAATGATCTTTTAGCAAACTGATATAATGTCTTACTTCCGATTTATGTTCAGAACTTATTCATAATTATTGCTAAAATAAAATGCTTAGTACCATTTAATTCAATTTTTCTACTACACAAAGTTTATTGATTATTATTTCGTAGTTTAAGATGAATAATATTCTACATGCAGTTTCATTATATTTTTAATTTAACAATTAAACATTCTTGTTTATGAAATTATTTTTCAATTTTAATATTTTACCATTTCATTAAGTGAAATATATTATTCTGTATATTTTATTTTTAAAATGATCTTCTTTTAGCAAACTGATATAATATATTTTTTTCGATTTATGTTTAGAACTTATTCATAATTATTGCTAAAATAAAATGCTTAGTACCATTTAATTCTATTTTTCTACTACGCAAAATTTATAGATTATTATTTCCTAGTTTAAGATGAATAATTTTCTACATGCAGTTTCATTATATTTTTAATTTAACAATTAAACATTATTGTTTGTGAAATTATTTTTCAATTTTAATATTTTACCATTTCATTAAGTGAAATATATTATTTCGTAGTTGATAAGAAAAAAAAAATATTCTAAAGATTTTTAAATTAAATTATATTTTTAGTACAAACATTAATATTTTAAAATAATATCTTTCTACAACTTCCTGTAACATTTTTTTTCTCTGAAAAAGAAACTTCTTTATTTCTAGAACATACTAAAGTTAAATATGTAATAGTATTTAATTTCTTTAAATGCAGAATAATATCCACTGGTACTTGTTTCTGATATCCATGTAATTAATTTTATGTGACTAAATTAATATTTTTTTCTTCTTTGGAAAGGCATAGTGCAATTTTTTAATGTTTTAGAATTTCAGCACAAAAAGCAAACAATTTTGTAGTTGAAATAGGATTTAAAATTTTTTCCACCCCTCATAGACTTTGATATTTTAAAATGATATCCTTTTTGCATACAAATATAATGTTTTTCTTCGATTTACATTCAGAACTTATTTACGTTTCATGCTAAAATAAAATTCTTAGTAGAATTTAATTCATTTTTTGTACTATGCAATGCTTATTATTTCCTAGTTTAACTTGAATACTTATCTACATGAAATTTCATTATATTTTTAATTTAACGATTGAACATTCTTGTTTAGGAAATTACTTTTCAATTTTAATATTCTACCATTTCATTAAGTGAAATATATTATTTTGTAAATCATGGTAAACAAAAAATAATTTTATGATTGTTAAATTAAATTATATGTTGAGTACAAACATTCACATTTTAAAATAATATATTTCTACGAATCCCTGTAAAAAAAAAAAATTCTGAAAAATAAATTTCTTTTCTTCTAGAACTTACTAAAGTTGAATATTTAATAGTATTTAATTTCATTAAAGCAGTATAACTTCCACTTGTACTTGTTTCACTTGTACTTGAACTTTTTGCAATGTACTATTAATCTATGCTTCACTATATACTTATAATGTAACAACTGAACAAGCTCATTTGAAAAATCGTATTGTGATTTCAAAATTTAAGCATTTTATAAGAATAAATGTATACATTTTCAGTTGAACTAAAATTTCTACTCAATATAAGTTATTATATTTTATTTTCATTAGAAATATTAATGATTTAAAAAGTTTTCTTTTTAAACGAAATTGCTCAAGTGTTTTTCTGGTGAATTACTTCGAAAATTTACTTGTATTTTTAGCTAAAATGGAATATATTTATAGCATTTATTGTGAATAAGAGTAACTAACAAATTTTAGTTTCGGAGATTCATATTAATAAACCACTTTCTGCAATCTATCATTATAAATTGTCTTTTACACCCATATATGTCATATGTTTAATAAACAATGTGTTGTGAATTCAAAAATTACCCGCTATAAATTAAATATATTCAATACGAAATATACTTTAAAGACGAACCTGTTTTGTTTATAACCTATAAATGATGTGTATGTTAGATTTAATATATATGAGCTATAGTTTAGTACCAGAGGAATATGAAAAACTCAGAAGAACGTTTATAGTCAAAACAATGCTCAGGACGACACGGTGAAAAATACTGAATGAAATCCATTGCATATAGAGTTATACATTAAGTAAGTTCCTTTTATTTAACTGTGTTATATTATGAAAAAAATTATTTAATAGTAATACAAATGTTTGTATAAAACGAAATGCTTTCTTAAATTTCAGTTTACATTAGGTAGGCGTTTCTATGGGCAATGCATCCAATCTATTGCTTTTTGTAAATATTATAACAAATATACTGATCATATTGCATTATATTTAAAAAATAACGCTACTCATATTTCTCTTCGGGGTTTAAAAACGTTACATTAAAAATAAGTAATAATAAGGATAATAATAAATAAACTAAAATAAATACAGAAAAAACGAACAAATCTTAATTTAAGTAAAAAACAAAAAATAATAATTCAAAAATTTTTAATAGCAGTTGTTTATATATGGCAGTAAATACCGATTAAACGAGCTTATGTAAACCTATTTGTACATGAATTATATTAACATCGAGTTTCACACTGTGTGTATGTTTCTTATTTCCATATAAAATACCTTATTTTTTAACCCTGTTTATCACGTGATTTAGAAGAACTGAGTGAAAAAAATCAAACATTCTGTAAATGACGCCGATAACTGCATGCTGAAAGAGTCTTTCAACAACTCGACTGGCGAATTGGTATATCACACGTATAAATTGTGTAAGGACTAATATTTTAATTGTTTCTGTACTTGATTATGTGTCTTTTTTGCTTTATTTTTCTGGTTTTTTTTAATACAACCTTATAATAACCAGGAAGAATTTATTAATAGTCATGCATACTAATTTTAAATATCCATTGATATTTGAGCATTTTTAATACAGAAATTTATTTATGCATTCATGAGATATATACATTTTATGTTTGCATAAACTCAATAAACTAATGTGCGGAGTGATTTAAATTAATACGAGAACTGCATACGTTTACAGTTTTAAACGTACACGAATATAGTAATATAATTTTACTAAGCGCCATCAATTAGAAAATGCCTAACCATTTGAACTACCGACCAACGTAGCTTCATTTGAAACTAATACCAGACAAAAATAGTCTCGAATGGAATACAACTTACGTTTTCATAACAAAAATTTTTTTTTAAAAAATACTAAAATGATAATGATATAGCATATTGGTTAAGGTAATAAAAACCACAAGAATTTCAAAATGTTTTCAATTATTTGTGTTTGAAGTCACCTGGTTTTTAAATTTTGCTAAGAATTCGTTAGAAGCAGGAACCAAGCAAGCAACTCCCACGCCTGGACTGTCAATGCCAGAGGTTTTGTGGGAGAATTTGGAGAATGTTTTGACCATGAACATATATTACGTATCCCAGTAGTCATTATTGAGCAACGTGCATCTTAGGCAGGCTCAAGCCCCGCACCCACAAAATTTCAATTATGAGATTATTGACTTGACAGATGAGTTACCACGGTCCCTGTATATTATTATAATGATTACCTGACGTATATTTGAATATATAACAACATACAAATATATATTTAAGAAACCTTTTCTTAACTTAAGATCTGACAAATATATAGTTGATGCCAGTTATTTGTTAATAAATCCGTAAAGCAAAAACAATATAAAAGTACTTAATAACTTTCA
This sequence comes from Pardosa pseudoannulata, assembly GCA_032207245.1. Taxonomy (NCBI): domain Eukaryota; kingdom Metazoa; phylum Arthropoda; class Arachnida; order Araneae; family Lycosidae; genus Pardosa; species Pardosa pseudoannulata. The sequence continues at coordinate 130,237,224 of CM063510.1, forward strand.
TTTAATACTAATGTACAATGTGTCACAAAGTACTTTTTCTCAAAGATAAACTATTTTTCAGAACTAAAACATTTACAGAATACCTTAAATAAATATTAATTACTTCCATAAACACATCCTGAAAAAATCGTAAAAAAATGCACTAATAATAAATGATATTAAACATATTATCTGACAAAATATGTTTGTACATGGAAGAAGGACATTATCCCTCATTGAGCCCTCTCCATAACAGTAGAAGATGAAAATTTTCTATTTAGTTAACAAATACAATGATCCAAATCAAATTATGATAATGAAAGAAGAAAAACAATATCATCTAATAGTGAAACGCGCTGTAGTATCCCTCTTTGGTTAAAATAACTTGCTCTTATACGTAAGTGACATTAGAGGATTATGTAATTACTCCTTTATTCTTTGGAGTAGCTACAAAAGAGTATCCATTAATTAGTTGAGAGCTCCTTCGAATGTGCTTTGGTGATTGTTAGAGTTTGTTTGGGTGGTCTCAAAGAAAATGACTCTTAGATAAATCGTTTGAAGAAAATGAATTAGATGTGATAGTTATCTCAATGAGGCATGGGTATAAAGAAAAAGTGTTTCTTGAGATGTAAATCCAGTTGCGAAAATTAGTTTTCGATGCCACCTTTTATACACTTAGACTAAGAATAGAATGCGAAAGGGGGTCTCCCCTTTTTTGTATAAGACTTAAGGAGATCATTAGTTATCATTACAACCAGGCTGTTAAGTAAACAAAAGAACTATTTTCGTTCACTAATTCAAATAGTGTTTTTTGTCTAGCGTAATTAGAAATATATAAAAAATAATCATAATAACTTTTGTTAGAGAAATGATTGTTCTTTGAGATTTATGATAGGGTTCATCTACAATTTAATGAGATTTGTCGGAAACTTTGTTAGAAATAAAATACTTCTTTTCCAACAAAGTCATCTTATTGTTTCCCTTTATATATAAAAGGGTATGAAATTATATATATATATATATATATATATATATATATATATATATATATATATATATAAATATTATATATATATATATATATATAAATATGGATATAATATAATATATATATATATATATATATATATATATATATAATATATATAATATATATATATATATATATATATATATATATATATATATATATATATATATATATATAATATTATAATTGTATTATCATGTACTTCCCTATTATTTAATAAATTATTCAAAATATTACTTTTTTGTCTTGAATAATTAGAAAATACATTTACAATTATACAAATAAATTATACAATAAATCATACAAATCTAGTTTTTGATATATTTTAATAAGTTCTATTCTAAGAACTTCTTCAAACAGTGATTGTTCTTTGTGATTTATGATTATATTCATCTAATTTTAATGTAATGTGACATATTTCTCATAGAGTTATATTATGTTTGAATAAATATTGTAAAGATATAAAATTTTGCAAAATTTTATTTTAAACATTTAATTTTATGAATCGTCTGTAATAATTTGTAAATGCGTAAATAGTCATTAAAAATCTAATGATTTTAATTTTGATTTGCATAGTTAGATTTATATAGAAAGCAATTTTTAACATACATTTCTAATTTTCTAAATTAAAACATTTAGCTATTTCCTCTCTTTTTGATAGCTTTTTTAGATTTAAGATGTTCATTTATTATAGTTAAACAATTACTTTTATGATATTAACATATAAAATCATTTATATAATATCTTAATTAGATAATATATTTTTTTTTCTATTTATATTACAAATAAAAGAATGTCATTCAAAATAATTTATATATGATTTTAAATGTAATTTTCTAAGATATCAAGTAAAATACGTTTATTGTTTGAAATTTTATGCACATTGACTAAAGCATTTTAGTTATCTTTATTACTTAACTTTCTGTTTAATAAATGCTAAACTGTTGTTTCAAAACAAATATATTAACACTTCTCAGTAAAACTTCTCATTATCAAATAAATTATTAAAATAACCAAGAATTGTTGGAAATACAAGTGATTTAAAATGCAGGACTTATTAATACTATATACATAAATACAAAGAAACATTATAGCTCAATGTTCTAGGAGATCATGTAAACACATTTATTTTATGCTATGAAGAATGCAAGAGATTGTTTTAAGTATTTTTGAAGTCTGGATGCAACTGAAATTTAAATAATTTTGCCAACGTAACATTGCGCATTATCGTGATGAACATACAGATAATTCAGAGTTTATTCTCTTGAGATATTTAATTTAAATCTCTTAAGTAGAATCTCAATAAATACGTGAACTACATCAAAAGAAGGAAATTTATTAAGTGAATAGAATTACACGTTTTGTTATCATTAAGCTGCTTTATATATTAAAGTATTCTTAAAGTTGTGTTTGGGAATAATTCAAATTTAACTTTCCCTTTCCTTTATTTTGATACCGTTTTACATTCAATAGATATGTATAAAAACACTATAATTATTTCTACTAAAATTCTTATATATAGAAATTATATTATTTAAATTTTCTTGCACTTTTATGAAGCCCGAGTCGGGTATCTCATTTTCATAAGCTAAGGTAACCCGAGTCTTCCTCGTGGCCAATATTTAACTCTCTCAGTTCAAATGTTTCTGATATATATTTTTTGTATTTTAAAATAAATGAAGGAACCTTATTTTTACAAAAAATTATAACGCTTGCTGTATTAAACCAAAAAGTCAAGCTAGAAAAGGCCGTACAATGGACGATTTAGTAGGGTGCTGGCCTTCGGTACTGGTGTTCGTGGTTTCGAATCCCACTGTGGTATGGATGTACGTAGCCGTTCGCAATCGGCTTTAAGCTGTATGTCCTGGTCTTATTAGCCTTCCTGTAGCAATAGAGGTAGACCTTAGCACTCCAGACCAAAACAAACCAAACTAGAAAAGATCTGAGAAAATAAACTCAAACTTTTATCTAACTTTATAGTATTATTGTTATGGTATTATGAACCTTTAAATAAAATGAATCATTTATAAAGAAAACTTTTGCAAATCTTGTTTTCAAATCTTTACATAAATTTTAAAATAAAGTCCAGTAAGATTTTTACAAGTTTATTTCAAATCTTCTATAGTATAATATTTTTGTATAAACACATATTTTTATACAGAATTTGAAAAAATGAAAAACATTTTTAGCAAAATACATCCCATTAAAAATCATTCGCAGTAAATTTAAATAGTTTCTGTATTTTGAATAAAATTGATTTCAAATATTTAATTAAAGTATATGCTACTATATGTATGTATCTTAAGAGTTTCTTTTATATAGTAACAAAAAATCTCTAAACTCCGCAGTCCGAAAAATATTTACTGTTGAAATATTTCGCAGATGAAAATATTAAGACAAACGCATGTTAAAAATAATATCAAGATATCTTATTTATTACATTTTCAGTCTATAATTGAGGGTCACTTTTGAATTATACAGACATGGGAAATATTATCGTGTATGTCTCCTTGCTGGGAGGTTGATACGTCGGGAAAAGGTTAAGAATTAGAAGAAAAGAAAAAGTTCAGCAAGCTTATTTAAATTACAGGTATTTACCATCTTTTACTTACGGTATGTTGGCTTTTACTTCTGTTACATGATTGTTAATATGCAATAATGTAACAGAAGCAAACGATGTAGAAGTGGAGTGCACATGATTCAATTCTTAAGGTAGACGTCTTAATCTTAACAAATTGTGAGTAACAGCTGAAGAGTTGTTAAGACATTAAAAATATTTATTTTGGATTGTTTTATATTTAAGAATTTACCGGTTCCAACAGAGAGTATTGTTCATAATTTCACCAATAGATAGCGCGTAGACACCGGCTTAATTGCTCGTGTTCTTCAAACTTTAGAAAATAAATCTTGCTGGTTATATTCTTTATTCGATTTGTTTTGCTGTGTTTAAATCAACAATTTGAAAATGAGTGCCGCTTATCCTAGTCGTTTTAAAGCAGTTTTTCTGTGTAACCATCCGAAAGGACCAAAAATATATTGTGCAGCTGCAGATATATATATATAGTAGCAGCAGCAAATATATTGTGCAGATCCGAATCGTTCGTGAAGAAGTGGGTATCAAGTTATAAAGCGGTACAAATTGTTGACGACCTACCGGAACGGGGTAAACGCCATTCGACGTCAAAATCGAATGATAAAGTGATTCTTGGTTTGGTTTTTGGTTTTGGAGTGTTACGGTCTACTTTTTGCAACATGAGGGCTAATGAGACCGGGACCTACTGCTTAAAGCCAATTCCGAAAGGCTACGAACACCCATGCCATAGTGGGATTCAAACCCATGAACTATGGTTCCGCAGGTCAGCACCCTAACTATTCTACCATCATTCTTGAATAATAGATAATAATAGGAACTGGACAAATTATTAGGTGAATTGCATTTCAGTTTAATATGTATACTATACGTTACAAATGTATTTTTAACTAATTCGTTTGTATTTTTACAGAAACAGACTGCATGCTCTTATGGAACAGACGATATATATACCATATAACCTAATGCAGTCCATTTTCAAAAAATGGAGCATATATGTGGTATGTTACTAGAAAGCAGTATGTATTAATTCCCTATTCAGTCGGCCCTCATTCTTTTCATCTAAATATAATTCAATTATAAATTAATAAAACACTTGGAACCTAAGTTTTTTAAATACCTTGTCTAATAACAGAAATGTATAAAAAAGTTTATTTCTACATTTTTTCAGTTCTGTATTGGCCGTGTACGTTTGTGAGGTAAGTGAATTTTTGATAAAAAGTGATGTTATATAATTGTATTTCCGCAATTACGCTGCCTTGACCATAAACCATAGATTTGATTTTTCATTTTTTCAGTTTTGTCTTATGTCACTAGTCTAGGTATATCTTAAAGTGTTAAACTATATATTAAAAGAACAATGATATACTTATTATATTCATTCTTTAAGATTTTATTTACGACTTTAAGACTTTATTTATATTTATTCCAATCAAGAGAGGTACTTCCATATGTAATTTATTGTACTATTACATATTAATATGTATTATCACATGTAACGTATATATTATTTAATATCTGGTCAGGTTACAGAAAAGGCAGAAAGAACTAACATGCTTACAATATTTCACTGTGATTTAAGGATATTTCTTTGTAAAAGACTTATTATATCGAAAACCGAAAGTAATGTAGAAAGATAATAATTTCTGCAATTACAAATTTAAAGTTTATTTATTTTCCCGAAGTTGTCCCGAAATGTATATATATATATATATATATATATATATATATATATATATATATATATATATATATATATATATATATATATATATATATATATATATATATATATATATATATATATATATATATATATATATATATATATATATATATATAATATATATATATATATAATATATATATATATATATATACATATATATATACATATATATATATATACATATATATATATATACATATATATATATATATATATATATATATATAATATATATATATACATATATATATACATATATATATATATATATATATATATATATATATATATATATATATATATATATATATATATATATATATATATATATATATATATATATATATATATATATATATATATATATATATATATATATATATATATATATATATACATATATATATATATATATATATATATATATATATATATATATATATATATATATATATATATATATATATATATATATATATATATATATATATATATATATATATATATATATATATATATACATATATATACATAACACACACACACACATATATATATATATATATATATATATATATATATATATATATATATATATATATATATATATATATATATATATATATATTATATATATATATATATATATATATATATAAAATAATATATATATATATATATATATATATATATATATATATATATATATGTGTGTGTGTGCGTGTGTGTAGATTGTTAGGTGGGTCTGCATGATTACTAATAGATGAACAGATGCATTATATATAAAAAAGCACATTATCATGAGTATGTATATTTATATCTGCAAGTATATGGGTAGTACTATAATAAAAAATATGACAAATTCAACAAAAATGTGAAAAATAAGATCCTAGTAATGTTCGTTATATATACATTAAAATGTCTATTTTGTCCATATGCCAAGGAAAAGGGTAGAAAACATAATTGTGTTTCTACTAACATGACAGCAATTATGATGGTGAAAGCTCTAGTCAATGCAGTCATAATGAATTCCCTATCGACCGATAGACGGCAGTAGAGAAAATTTTTTTCTTGTCTGCGAATTATTTACTTAGATACTGTAAGAGGTTATAACGTGATGTTATTATTTTTTTACTATTTAGGTCAACATTTTTTTCCTGCCATATCTCTCCATAATTGAATTTCTGTCTAAGCTTAATAAATAAATAATAAAATACATGTATGTGAATGTAACTTCTTGTTTCTATAAATAATATTTTTAAATATGAGAAAAAAAGGATATAAATCAATCAGGGAAAATATTTTCTGTTATATTTTTACTCATAGCGAGAATAACGTTTGTCTGAAAAAGCTATAAAGAAAAAGCTATATAGAAAAGAGGAATAATTTAAAATAAAATATATTTAAATTGTTCTTTCTTGATATTGTAAATGTCAAAAATGTGTGTATGAATGTCAGATTTTTTTTTTATTTACAATATCAAGAGTAAAGTATTTGCAATATTAAGATAAATGAATGCCACTGTTATTCGGTATCAGAGTCCAATGGTATAAATCCCACTGGCACCGATGTTATCAGCCATTTGTTATGGGTTTTAAGCAGTATTGCCTGGTCTCATTAGCCATCATATAATAAAACAACAGACTATGTTCCAGCCAAACTAAACCTTTCACTTCTTGTTTTCCCTTTTTTGTTTCTTGTCATGTGTGATAAATTGATTTCAAGGCATCCAAACTTGTAAATTAATATCGTTAAGTACCGGTCATTTTCGGTTCTTGCCTTTTAGCTGAAAATTTTATTGTCAGGTTTTTTCCGGTAATCTTATTTCAGCAATAACACAGGTATTCATCTGAAACATATATAATATCTCTTTATCATTGCATTAAAACACGCGAGACGTTATCACTTGTGTGTTTATTGATGAAGTTTGTTTAATAGAATGGATGTTTTGAAAATTTAATGAAAGGACAGAAACTGCAAAAGCATGCCGAAAATTAGTAAAAGATTAGAAATAAGTGATTGTTGAAAATTAGTGAGTTTGATCTCCATTACAAAACACACTTTTTCCGTTTATCTTTGACAAACAATGATATTGGGAAGGTCATGCTGAAAATTAAATGACTACATCAGAAACTGTGAGAAAGATTAAACCAGCTTATCAAAGTATTTCAGTCAATATTTGAAAATTAGAAATGGTCTATAAGTATCCACGTGTTGCTTAAGAAAAGAATGCTGCTTGATCAAGTCACCACATATGTCTCTTTTCTTGCTTGGATCAAAAATGAACAATTCATTTTCCGAATGGTAAATAATTGAGGATTACTTACAAACCATCGTAAGGAAGAGATCATATGGTTACATTAATGACCTACTTTACCATTAGACTCAAATAAGAAAAAGAAAATCTATTTTGTAATCTATTTTGAATATCTAATTTAACTCAAATAAGAAATAGATGTATATGGCACAACATACATATAAGAAGTCCTTTGCTAGCTTTAGAAATTAAACAGATTTCAATTGAGAGATACCGTAAGCAAATAGTTGATTTATTTTAAAACTGTAAAATAAGTGTCCAGCCCAGTTTAAAAAGATGAACCTTGAAATACCTGGTGATTGGTTACCATTTGATTTTTTGACGATTCATCAGAAAAGAAAACAACTAGGCCTAAGAAATTCTGTTGCATCCATGAAGGTACAATATGCAAAAGAGAAGTCCATTATGAGCTTTAGAAATTAAAAAAAATATTTCAATTTTGAGAGATACCATAATCAAATGGTGGATTTAATTAAAACGGTTAAATAAGGGTCAAGCACAGTTTAACAAGATGAATTTTCAAGTGCCTCGTGATAATGCCATACCATTTGATTCTTTGACGATTCATCAGAAAACAAATCAACTAGGCCTCAGAAATTCTTCTGCATTTATCAAACTCGCAAGATCAAGAAACCTCAGGTTACCACTTGTTTTTTTCCCTGAAAAATAATGTGAGTCGAGAAGAAAAAACGGAAAGCAAATGTTAACCAAGCCATCAACTCTTGCTTTTAAGGAAAGGTAATTTTGAAAAGAATCACAGCAACATATTATAATCACGCTGACGAAAGGTAAAAAGAAACGAAATTATTTTGGATAATAGTTTTTTTTATTTTTATTAATAGAAATATGTTAAAGAATTATTGTAGAGATTTATATATATATATATATATATATATATATATATATACATATGGCTTTATGTATATATATATATATATATATATATATATATATATATATATATATATATATATATATATATATATATATATATATATATATATATATGTGTGTGTGTGTGTGTAATGTCGTGATCCAGAGTTAAGGCGAATGGAAAACTGTCTTCTTGATAATAATAATTTTATTAAATTATAGTAATATGTGAGAGCATATATATATATATATATATATATATATATATATATATATATATATATATATATATATATATATATATATATATATATATATATATATATATATATATATATATATATATATATATATATATATATACATACATACATACATACATACATATTCTTAGCATGTTATATATATATATATATATATATATATATATGTGTGTGTGTGTGTGTGTGTGTGTGTGTGTGTGTGTGTCTGTGTGTGCGTGTGTGTATCTATCAACTTTTAAGAAAATACTCAAAAATAAAAAATAAAAAAACGATTGGGTGCTTCAGCTACTTTAAACAAATATAAAGTATCTTCATAGCATGTTATGTATGCTATTTCTGAACATAAATTATTAACATTAGTTTGTCGACTAAAAAATATAGATTTGTTGAGTGGTGACCAGAGTAGAATAGTCCCAACGTAACCTATGCTTTGGCGTAGAAGGAGACTAAAATAGGTATGCAGTACCCAGGTGTATAGCTAGGGACAGTCTCCAGGGTCTTAAAAGTATCGAAGTGGGTTCTCCAGATTTGCAGTTTAGGCTAGTCTAATAAAATAGGGCAGTTACTAATAAATCTGAAGTGGAAAAACTTGTTGTGAAGTTAAAGGAAGTAAGTTTTGGGATGCTCGAAAAATATTGGAAATCCAGGGCCAAATATAGGATTGCAAGGTGTCCTATACTGGTAAATGTTAACGTCCATACGGAGTTGTCATGCCACTGTAGAAGAAAATTAAATATAGGTTCTCAATTGATACATTCTTTTTTTACTTTTAATTGTAAAGTACATTTATTTTCCTGTCAATGGTATCAATTTGAAGAAATTAAACCCATTTGTATCTTTTAATATGCATTTAACACTACAGCACTCAAAATAATGAAATTGAATAAAAAGTCTCTCCTAGACTATATTTTATTAATATTTCCTAATGTACATCCTAATCCTGATAAGCATCTGATATATAAAATAGCAGGTTCAAATTATTGAAAATGTTTTGAATATGTCAAGAAAACCATTTAATGCAACATAATAGATGAAGTAACAACCCCGTGAGTGCCAAAAATAAATCCGGACTAAAGATTTCTTCTAGCGTGAAAAAAAAAGAAGTAGAAAAGAATGGAGCAGGGTCTTGAACTCTAATAAATTCGAAGGATTAATATGTAGTCCCTTTACAATTGTTGTTGTAAATCATTTGCCTTCTCTTTTATACTTTGTTAAAAAAATAAAGTCTTATCAAATGTTTTGTCCTTTTCTTTCTCAAGCACAAAAATATATATCAAACGAAAACGTAATAAACATTACAATAAATTTTTTATGAACAGAAAAAAATTATATTTTCTCTTTTTTTTCTCTATTTCTATTTATTCTACTTCTTTATAATAAGAAAAATTCAGCTATGTTTAATAGAGCCAGTTAGATTTTAATATCTTTAATAAAATTAATTTCTTTATTTAAGTTAATATTTGTCTTACGTATTATTGTTAAAAATATTGTGATTTATTTTTTTTTGTTTTTTAACTTGTTATAGGTTAAAAGTGACTATTTAGAAGAAATTACAATTTAAAAATAAATTCAATTTGAGATAACTTCTAAACAAAGTGAAAAACTGATGTAAAGTGTTTTATTGAATATATATTTTTTGAACTCTTAGTGGGATTTGTAAATCATATTTAAATGGATTAATATGTAGTACCTTTACAATTGTTGTTGTAAATCATTTGCCTTCTCTTTTATACTTTGTTAAAAAAATAAAATCTTATCAAATGTTTTGTCCTTTTCTTTCTTAAGCACAGAAGTATATATCAAACGAAAACGTAATAAACATTACAATAAATTTTTTATGAACAGAAAAAAATTATATTTTCTCTTTCTTTTCTCTATTTCTATTTATTCTACTTCTTTATAATAAGAAAAAAATCAGCTATGTATAATATAGCCAGTTAGATTTTAATACATATTAATAATATAAATTTCTTCATTTTCGTTTATATGTGTCATACGAATTGTTAAAAATATTGGGATTTACTTTTTTTTTCCTTTTTTAACTGGTTATAGGCTAAAAGTCACTATTTAGAAGTAACTACCATTTAAAAATAAATTAGTTTTCAGATAATTTGTAAACAGTAAAGTGAAAAATTGATGTAAAGTGTTTTATTGAATATATATTTACTGAACTCTTAGTGGTATTTGTAAATCATATTTAAATGGAATAATATGTAGTCCCATAATAATTGTTGTTGTAATTCATTCGCTTCTCTTTTATACTTTGTTAAAAAACTAAAGACATTAAATGTTTTGTCCTTTCGTTTCTCAAGCATATAAACATATATCAAACCAAAATGTAATAAATATTACAATAAATATTTTATGAACAGAAAAACAAACTATATATTTTCTTTATTTTCTCTATTTCTATTTATTCTACTTCTTTATAATAAGAAAAAATTCAGCTACGCTTTATATAGCCAATTAGATTTTAATATATTTTAATAAAATAAATTTCTTCATTTCTCTTTATATTTGTCATACGTATTACTGTTGAAAATGCTGTGATTTATTTTTTTTCTCCTTTTTAACTTTTTATAGGTTAAAAGTGAGTATTTAAAAGTAACTACCATTCTAAATAAATTACCATTTAAAAATAAATTAGTTTTGAGTTAACTTCTAAGCTGTAAATTGAAAAATTGATGTAAAGTGTTTTATTGAATATATATTCATTGTACTCTTAGTGGAATTTGTAAATCATATTTTAAATGGTAATTAAATATAATTTAAAATTTTATTGTAAAAATGCTTGTATCCAACTATTTTATTACTAAATTTTATTAAGAATTTGTATTCTTTATTGTAAATAGTTGTTAAAAATTACTTGTTAAAACTGTATTTATTTAACAAGAAAACAAGGTAACTATTTATATAAAAGTATTTCTTTTCCATTTATACAAATAATAATTATAAACTGTTTTAAATTATATATATTTAAAAAATCTCTTCTCGCATATAACTGAATTCATATGCAAACATTTTTAATTCATATTCCATTTAAAGTGATTTTGTTTTGTTTTATATTTAATTTTGTATTGTTTTATAAAACATATTCTGAGTTAAATTACAATGTGTTACTGAAATTAGTTATAGTTACGAATTTTTTATACAACCATTTTGGAAACGACAGCATTTATTTCACTATAGGAAATAATTTACTGTCTATTAATTAGCTTCTGGCAGTAAAATCTCCGTGAAAAATATTTACATTTCCGGAGATGTAATTAAATAAATGTCTCTTACAGATATTTATATGTTTTTTCCCGCATTTAGTACTGTGAAATTTAGATGTTGGAGTATAATTTTCTAATTTCATTTACATATGGCTGAAATTTCTCCAGATTCTAATTTACATTAAAATGATGGCATTAATATGAGAAAATAAATCTGAATATTCAAACATCCTGTTAAAAATGTTGTTATTTCTTCAGATAACCGTAAACATCTGAACAAGTGCACTTAGTAAAGACTTCAAAAATTTTTGTTTTCTTTAAAAACTTTTCAGATTTTACTCTTTGTTGTTTAGATGTTCTATTTGCATTTCAATTAAAAATTTTCTTAGGTCATATTAGATATGAAATTGTTTAATATATAATGATATGTGTATGAAATATCTTTATGAAACTTTAAAATAAAGATATATAACATTTTAACCATCTGTGAACATATAAAATTCATATAAGGAATACCTTATCCTGGATAAAACATGAAATTGAGAGTTATTTATTAGATATTTTATTAAGTATTAGAGGATTATTTCACTATTTTAGTATTTTATTAGGTATTATTTAGGAGTTATCATATAATTTATTTTCTACCATGTTTCGTCTTATTTAAGGCAATTTGGATCCAAGTCATGCTTTTAGTATAACACTTTTTAAATGTTTAAAAATATATTTCTGAAACAACTAACTACGTAAAACTGAGCATGTGAATATTATATTTAAGCATGAGGGAGGTATTTTGGTTTAGAGTATACTTGCAAAAAAGTAAGATTTTATGGACAGACAAAAATATATTTAGTGGAATGTTAAACTTTCTTTTTATCTGGACAATGTCTGAATAGATAAAAGCCTACGGTAACAGTCTCTAAGGATATGAATTCCTCGACTTTCAATACTTGTAGCCAAATTTAACTTTAGGGGTGTTAGATAATAATCTTAATGATTCCACATCATTTCACGTGCCCTAATGAAAAAACTGTTAGTTTGCTTTTAAATATTTTTTAAACTAATTTTACCACGTTATATATCAAAAAAATCTGCAGGAGTTAAGCTAGATTGTTTTTAAAACCACAAAAAATCTTCTTTTACATTATTTGTGAAACATTGTATAGTCTTCTTGAAACGCAAATATTGTTTTTAGAAAATAAATTTTAAAAATCTGATATGAATAGCAGATGGCCTCATCTGATAAAATCCTTAATGAGAAAAAGTTTTCTTTGAATTCGTCCTAATTGAATAGACGGATGTGAATATACATTGGAAGGCTTTATCCTAAGCATGGCTCTTTGTTAAAGACCTTAAAGGGGCTCTTCAAGATCAAACTTACCGGATAACAGTGGACGATTCTCTCCTGATTTATTAGTTGATACACCGATACGCTTACTGTTCTTCAAGATTATTGATATTTTGACTGATATTGGGGTATAAAGTAATATTTTTTTTTTCTCTTTTCATTTGCTTTAAGATGTTTGATTGTACTATAGTGGCTGTAAATTTGATTATATATTGTTCGAAACTGTGATTTCAAATTTGTAAAAGGACTGCTTTGTTCTCAAATCCTTCACCAGTGAAAATAAGTTTATGTCTCAAGAATTTTACTGTTCCTCTGGAGTGTATATTTAATATGAAAATATTATTAATATAGCATAAAATTTGTTTTCTCTTTTCATTTGCTTTAAGATGTTTGATTTTAGAATAGTGGCTGTAAATTTGATTATATATTTCCAATAAGATAAATGTTGCCTGTTGTGCAATTGTCGGTTCATTTATGGGACAAAAATCAATTCAAATTTAACTTAAATTCCTGTCAAACACATGACTTCTCAGAATTAAAATTTCCTTAAAAAAATATTGCTATATTATTTGCATTAACTGTTAAACATTTACTTTTAAAAGAAGTTACGTATGTATTACATTGCACAGTATGAATTCATTGTCATGTACATACGTTTGAGTGCAATTATTGAGAATTTGGGATTTTAAAATTTTACCTTTGACTGGATGCCCATATATCTTAAAATTCAAAATTTTCAGTAACATTTTATCCACTCAGTAATGTTTTATTGCCTTGTCAAATTACGTAATTAATGTAAACCAGTTATTAAATTAATGGGGAAAATATTTTCTCCTATCGTTTAAAAAAACTATGACACTGGATTGTCATGAAATAAAATTACGGAACTCAAAATCAAATTTCATTTAGCATAAAATACTTCCAGGCATGGAACTTCTTAGATTGACAACAATTTTTTGCTTGGAGATAAAATTTGAATAAGTTTGTAAATTCTTACATTTAATTGCTCTTAAATGTGTATTACATAACCTTAAATAGATTCTGCATTTTGAACATTATTTAACCGTTTGAGTCATGTTATTCGAAAATTTGAAGCTTATCTAAATGATTGGATATACATGTATGTTGTAATTAGAATTTACCAGTAACGTTTGAAATTTACAGTAATGCCACTATCTTGTTAATGGCCATTACTAATATGAATCAATTATTAAGATAGTTAAGAAATAAATTTCTATAATTTAGCTTTGAAAATACTGCATGGTGTAGTTGTGCCCCATTTTCAAGGAATTAAAAGTCTAATTTATTTAATATAAAATACTAACTATTAAATATCTCATATTTAATTTTTTTTTTAAATTTAAAATTTTGCTAAATTATTTGTATTACTTTTACACTAGTCGAATCTACTTTGGAACAAATATATCACAGATAATGTTTCTGTGGTAACTTGGCCACAGTAATCCCTAAAAGGGAAAATTTCGTCTCGCTTTTTCCCTAACGGATGAAGACTTTTTATCGTTTTTGTAGACCGGCATTTAAAAATGTAATTGTGAATTCGGCGACAAATGCTGAATTCGGTTTATGAAAACATTTTTATTGAAGAGTGACATTGTGGATTTGTTGGTCAAATTCTGAATTTGGACTATGGAAAAAAATGATTCCATAGTTCAAATTCAGCATTTGACACCACCAAATCTACAATGATATGCTTACATGTCGGTCAATAAAAACGTAAAAAATAATTCTTCTCTGGTTAGGGAAGAGCCACTACGGAATTTTCCCTTTTGGGGATTACCGTGGCCAAGTTTCCACAATTTGCTTGAAAGTTGTTTCCCAACGACATTAACGCAGTGAATTTTTTTATGTATGTACTATATGTTATGAGAGTTTTTTGTAAACGTAACTTCTCACATTACGTTCAAAAATACATCTCTCTTAAATACAAAGCAAAACAAAATGCTGATAACTAAACAGGATATATTTCTACTTAGCCTTTTACAGCCCATTGTTCCCAGTAGGGAACATAATATTAATAAAGTTATTTAAAATTAAACTTTCATCAATATTGATACAAAAAAATTAGCAAATGTAGTAAAAGGTGTACTTGATTTTTTAAAATGGAAGCTATAATTCATAGAAAAATGTGTAAAAAATCATAAAAATGAATCTTTTCATCATTTTCTATAGAGTGCAAATTAAAAATTCACATAAATGTAAAAAAATCATCTAATGCTTCTAAAATCCGATTGGTATATTTAAAACAACTTTAATTTATTAAAAAATATGAAATCCGACATTATTAATCAGAAACGTGCTTGGAATAATGTATTAATTATTGATGTTCCCAGTTGGAAAGTATGGACTGTTACCGCTATACTGCGAGGAAATAATTTCCTCTACGTAGAACATGTCTTGATGAATCAATGGTTTAATATTATGGCCATCATTCTTCTAAAATGTTTCTTCGGGGAAAACCAATTCGCTTTGGGTTCAAAATCTAGATGATTTGCTCTAATAGTATTTATCCATATAAGATGGAAATTTATGTAGGAAAGCAGTCAAATAAAATATCCCCTCTTGGTACTCAATTTGTAAGTAACGTTGTGACTGTTGTTTCAAACCCTCTGCAAGTAGTCCCAATTGGAAAGTATGGACTGTTGCCGCTATACTGCGAGGAAATAATTTCCTCTACGTAGAACATGTCTTGATGAATCAATGGTTTAATATTATGGCCATCATTCTTCTAAAATGTTTCTTCGGGGAAAACCAATTCGCTTTGGGTTCAAAATCTAGATGATTTGCTCTAATAGTATTTATCCATATAAGATGGAAATTTATGTAGGAAAGCAGTCAAATAAAATATCCCCTCTTGGTAATCGAGTTGTAAGTAACGTTGTGACTGTTGTTTCAAACCCTCTGCAAGTAGTCCCAGTTGGAAAGTATGGACTGTTACCGCTATACTGCGAGGAAATAATTTCCTCTACGTAGAACATGTCTTGATGAATCAATGGTTTAATATTATGGCCATCATTCTTCTAAAATGTTTCTTCGGGGAAAACCAATTCGCTTTGGGTTCAAAATCTAGATGATTTGCTCTAATAGTATTTATCCATATAAGATGGAAATTTATGTAGGAAAGCAGTCAAATAAAATATCCCCTCTTGGTAATCGAGTTGTAAGTAACGTTGTGACTGTTGTTTCAAACCCTCTGCAAGTAGTCCCAATTGGGAACAATGGACTGTTGCCGCTATACTGCGAGGAAATAATTTCCTCTACGTAGAACATTTCTTGATGAATCAATGGTTTAATATTATGGCCATCATTCTTCTAAAATGTTTCTTCGGGGAAAACCAATTCGCTTTGGGTTCAAAATCTAGATGATTTGCTCTAATAGTATTTATCCATATAAGATGGAAATTTATGTAGGAAAGCAGTCAAATAAAATATCCCCTCTTGGTAATCGAGTTGTAAGTAACGTTGTGACTGTTGTTTCAAACCCTCTGCAAGTAGTAATATTTTTGATAACTTTTTTACTACTTATGATTTGATGAAGAACCTTGCTGATAGAAATATAAAATCTATTGGAATTATCCCCGAATATCGCATAAAAAATGCCCATTGATCTAGAAAGAGGTTCATTTGATTACCAATGTGATGGATCGGTACTTTTATACCGCTGGAATCACATTTATGTAGTGACGGTTTTTTCAAACTTTTGTAATCATCTCCCAATGCAGATAACGAAAGTATATTCATAAAAAGAAAAGAAAAAAGTGGACATACAACAAAAAAATTTCGTACATAAATATAATATTGAAATGGGAGGAGTTGGCCTTCTAGATAAAATGTTAGGCAGCTACCGCCCAATGCTTCGTAGTATAAAATAGTGGTGAAATTTATTTGTTAATTCTTTAAACATGGTCATTGTTGTTGGTTGGATTTTACATTCAGCAACGCATGAAAAAAATAACAAGCTGACCCATGTGGAGTTTCGCCAAGTTAAAACTGCTCGTCTTAGTGTTGCACCAAGAAAAGTTTGCCCTCAACCAGGACACAAAGTTCACCGCCTTATACCACAAAGAAAAAGTGATAGCCATTTTCTTGTACAAACAACACAAGGTACATATGCACAGTTCACATTAAATGTAAGATTAGCTTGCAATGAGATGAAGAAAAAATTGCATCTCCATTGCTTTGCCATATATCATGACATAAGGTATAAACTTCTTTTTTTATATTTTTTTAAGAAAAATGTTGTTTTCATTTAAATTGATAAGTTTAAACTTTATTATTCTGTGATTAAATTTAAAAATAAATTTTAGATTTGTTCTAATTACTTTTCTTATTATTTAATATTTATTAGATACATAATTCTACTCAATTTGTAAATCCAGTGTATAGTCAAAATTGGCCAATGTTCCCAATTGGGAGCGTCATGAAAATCGTAAAATAAAATTTTTTTTCCACAATTAAATGACTAACATACCTTATCTGAAGCATTAGAAGGCAAGATATGCAAAAAAATAATTTAAAATATGTCTGAATCTGAATTCAGCCAGTAAAAGGTTAAAAGAAGAGACAATCTCAAAGTCACTTACAAATTTATTAATTGTAAATTTAATAGGTGATGTGTTATTGTCATGGACAAATAGCAAACATATTTAAGCTTGCATATCGTAACCATGAAAGTCATTCGAAAGGATGAAATACAGTTTTTTTAAAAGCAAGATCAGATACGTTTTTCATTCCGTCCGTAATATGCAATTTATTGAAAGTAATATGCAAGGTCAATACCAACAACATGCTCAAGAAAATAAGTCAGGGCCATTAAAATGGAGTTTCTAAGGTTAAATTACTAAGAGATTCCTTGTATAAAATATAATGCTAACCACCATTGAATCCAATGAACATTGCACAGACGAATACACACTCACTGCTAATTCACAAAAGTGTGACGATGAAAAGCAACACAGCTTTAAACTCTAAAGTCTGCTAACGAGATTCCTAGAGGGAAAGAGCTGAGTTGTATTTTAAGCACACACACATGTCGAGGTATTTTTAAAAGTTTCGTAAGGTTTTGGACATGTTAAATACGTTGCCAAATGTCTCGCTAAATATCCAAATTTGGCATCAAAATAGAGATGTTTAAAAACTCCGGCTACAAAGTGAAATGATGAATTTTTTATAAAGTTTGTAAACTATATAAGCTTTCTGTTTTAAGTACAATTTAAACACTTTAGCAGTATTACTCAAATATTCGGACAGAAAATTATCCTAACTACTGCAAATAAAATATCTTGAATCCAAATTTTCCAATGATAAATTATCTTCCCAGTTATTTTCATGTTAAATTAATATAAATCAATTAACAATTTAGTTGGAAAATTATTTTTCCTCTTTACCATGCAGAATCTTACACTAGGATATGTGAAAAGGAAAATTATCAAATTAAAATAAAATTTAATTAAACATAAAAGTGCCTTAAAGCATCAAAATTCCATTTCCAATTTTCTAAAAATTCAATTGTTCCAAAATGATTTATATTATGAATAAATTCAAAAAATAGAAATAACTTATAAATGTAATTTGTAACTTCCTTTTCAGATGAATAACAATTTCGAAACTTTTAAGAAGAGAAATGAGCACAACAATCGAAAGAGCTTGCCTTTTTTACATCAGGAAACAAATTATTGAAGTAAGGAATTTAAGGCGCAAATTATAGACAAAAGTAAAAATTGAATAAAGGAGTAAAAGTTGGAGTAAAAAAAAATTGAACTCAATTACCAAACCAAATACAATTCGTTCAAAAATTTAATACATTCTACATTATCATTCTCAATGCCTTTCATTATTTCTCTTGAATGGAAAATTGCAAGAGCATGCAATGTAAATTGCAGGGTGCGATGAGCAACAATGGCTGGAAACATTATGATGCAAAATTACCCAATTTATCTTTAGCCCTTCGGAAGAAATGAAGAAAAATTGTGAAGGGATATTATTTCCTGTTGATTCTCTGCTTCTTATTTCGGGAAGTTATTTATGCAGGTGACAGAAAATGGCACGTGCGCTATTTAAAATTTGACTTTACCGTAAATCTCTAAGTAGAAAAATAATTCTTTCTTGTTTGATGGAAATGGTCTCGAAAATTTCTTATATGCTAGTACAAAATTTACTCCTTTCAATTTTTATGTCTTAAAATGCTGAATAAAAATTTATTCTATTGACGTGAGATTTCAGTTAAATTTATAATGAATATAACTAACACAACACAAACACACACACACACACACACACACACACACACACATGTATATATATATATATATATATATATATATATATATATATATATATATATATATATATATATATATGTATATATATATATATATATATATATGTATTATATATTATATATATATATATATATATATATATATATATATATATATATATATATATATATATATATATATATATATTGTATAATTTTAAATTCGAATTAACATAATTACGTAAAAACATTAAACAAAAAACTATCAACTGTATTATTTGTATGTTAAATATACGAATAACTGATTATTTAAGTTCCTATGAAATGTTAAACAGTAAATCATTTATATATTTTATAAAATTTATTTAATTTTTCTGTAAACGTTAAAGCAAAGAGTGGAGAGATTCTCGAATAAATCAAATTTCAATAATCCAAAAGTTGAGTATATCAACAGCTCATTAAGGCAATATGCAGTTAAAAAGCTTGTCAAGTGTATTTCATACCCATTTAATTTTATCTTATTAATATTACTTTAAAAAGTGAGTAACAAAATAAAGTAAAATTAATTAAAATGTTTACATTTGTTTTAAAAATGATATAACAAACATAGAAGTTTTAAGCGTATAAGAGTCTAAGTAGTGAACAAAATAAATATAAATTTTTAAACCTTATTTCTTGTGACATCCAATTTTAAATGAAAAAAAATATGATGTACATAATTTTAAAGTTGTATATTTAGAAGTGAAAATTGTAAACATATAACAAACAACAACAGAAATAAATTATTAACCGCAGAGTAATTATTTAATATAAATTATTTAAAATTTTAAATATCCAGTTAAGTGCAGTATATAAGTATTCAGATTTTCAACTTTTTTAAATATAAGGTTAGGTGTTCGGGTACATATGAATCAATCAATATGTTTGATATATTTATATTCAGCTTTCTTTAATTTTTTATATCCTGACATGTTTTTTGTATAAAAATTGAAGCCTAGAACTAAAGAAATTCCTTCTAAAAATATTATTATTTTTGTATAACATTTTTGTAACCATTTCAAAATCTAAATTCACCATTCAGTTTTATTCTTTTGAAATAAACTTGATTCACTGAAATATAACAAAAATGTTTGAGCCTTAACTTAATTTGCCGAGGACAGGTAGAAAGTAAGTACTTCTGGGAAGACATTCACTCACAAAAAATAATCCTACTTACTCATTTGAAGAGTTCAAGTTAATAAAATCTTGATATGAAATGTGTACCAAACATTAGAAAGACAAGTAAAATGATTTGAACCCTATTTATTGGTGTAATCGTATATGCAGTCATGTTTTATGTAACACTTGAACTACTATAAAACAGAGATTTTATGTCATTTGCAATATTTTACTTTATATTGCTGACACTGAGTTGTTTACTATAAATAAGTAAAAAAAAAATCACAACGTACACTTACTTAACATCTCTAATATGAACTGTGAAATTATTCCTGCCTACTATAGCTCACATTTTAAATCTCATTTTTGCTTTTTAGAAGAACATAATATATTAAAAGATAATATTTCAATTTACTTCTTGAACGGTAATAATATTACACTGTGAATGGTATTTCAATAAAATTAAACATAGAATATAAATATATCAATAATGTTTTCATAGAATATAATACTTCAAAATAAATCCTAAAATGAAAAATTATTTACGGAGAAAAAAAATACTCTTCACGAGTTCTGACCTCTAATAAATTGTTAAGATTAATATATTACCCCGAATTCAATTGTTAGCTATAAATCACTTGGCGTGCCCCCAAGACGTTTCCTTATATTTTTTATCCAAATCCACTGGGATTCTTTTAATACTAACTCCATTCCCTAAAAATGACTTAGAAACTTAGGAAATTCATCGTAGAAAATTTTCTTTCTCGATCTCGATTTAATTAATAAGCTCTTACTATGTTTTTCAGTAGCAAAACTTTAAAATGTTCTTTATAATTAGTCCAATATAGACAAATGTTTAGTCTAAATGCTTTTATTTTATATATAAATATATAAATATAAATATATATATATATATATATATGTATATATGTATATATATATATGTATATATGTATATATGTGTATATATATATATATATATATATATATATATATATATATATATATATATATATATATATATTATATATATATATATATATATATATATATATATATATATATATATATATATATATATATATATATATATATATATATGTGTATATATATATATATATATATATATATGTGCGTGTTACTATTGCCAAAATGTATTTATAATTTATTTATATAGTATTTATAATTATATATATATAGTAAATACCCCTAGAACATTTAGAACGTAAAGCTTTCAGATGTAAAATTAAAAAAATCATACATGTACATAATATTTTTCGAAGTTTCTAGATCTAAAATTTACAGCTTAAATTTAATTTGTTAAATCCATTATTATTCCTATGGTATTTAGTTTCAACTTGCTTTCTAAAAATGTGGTACATATCTTAAAATGTAGCTTCAAAACAGATGGACTCCTGAAACATATCAGTTTATTGAGTTAAATTCATGAGCCTGATATTGAAAAAAACTGGAGGTTTTAGCCAAAAAACAAACTTACTGGCTAAGTATATAGACAGACTAAAAGACACTAACATGTATATAAATATAATATATTACCCAGATTAAAAAGTACATAAGAAAACTATTTATGCCAGACACATACTATCTGAATATTTACAAAGACTATATAAAGCTTCTTCATTTCTACTTATAAATGTAATCTAGTATGTGGTATCTAATTTAGTATACTGCAATAGTGATTGTAAATGAAATTTAAATAACATAAACCAGCATCTATTAAGGAAAACATTATACTCGTTTACTACTGAAGCTATATATATGTAAATATTACATTTAAAAAAATTAAAATTATAGAATATACGATGAACTTCAGCATAGTATAATTAATTCTAATTTTCTAATAATTCAATTATTTTCTCTTCATTTTAGAGAAACATTCTGTCTGGGACGTCGTGTATAATTTAGTAGAGCTATGTGAAACGTCCTTGAAATAGTTTAAATCACACAAAACAGCGTCTATTAAGCACTAAAAATGTTTTACTCATACTTGTTGTTGCTTATTTCCGAGACCAGCCTCTGCTAGATGACATCTACAAGTTTATTGACCCGGAAAAAGTCACAGAGTAATAAATGAAAATCAGTTGGATCGTCTATTACTCAAATCTCCGTCTTCGTCTAAGTCACTTAATGTACAATAGTGGTCACTACTCTTCTTTTACAAAAATAACTATAGGATATGCATCGGATGTAAGCTTAGTATATTTACTATTCATTCTAGTCGTACAATAGTGTATTTATTTTCTTGTCATTTCAGAATATTCTTCTTAGTATGCCACTTCTGATTTAATGTCTTTTGATTGATAACCTCATTTTAAGAGGAGTTTTTCATTGCAATTCAACAAGATCAAACATCTAATAAAAAATTATGACACCAAAATATAATTTTGTTATTCTCTTTTAAAATAGGCCGAACGATGACCGAATGTTGAAACCATGTTCTTCGGTACTGGAGTTCACTGGTTCCAATCCAGCTGATTGCATGGTTGCTAGTTGCTATTTGATATTGTCTTTAAGCAGTAGGTTCTGATCTCATTAACACTATGAGCAAAACAGAAGACCAAAGAGCTCCAAACGAAACCAAATCTTTTAAAATAATTTTAAATCGCCTAGTAAACGGTCTGTTCTCAAACGAATTGAATTATAGACGATAAAGAATGGATAATTGTGATCAGTTCAAAAGACTGTATGTACTATCTCTACACTTATGTATATAAAAAGTCTATTTTAATGGTGAAGACAATTCTATTTTTTTCATATAAAGAAATGCAAAAATTCAGGTTAACTTCATTGCTGCAGTATGTACGATACCTGAAATAGTAGAACAAGCACAAGTACTTATATACAGAGGCTGTTCAAACAATTTTAGACTATGTACACTGTAATCATAAACTAAATTACATAAAATTCTTGTATTTGAATTATTCTATTTGATAGCCCGCATTCTAAACTATCTTGCGTCTTCGTAATTTCCAGGATAATAATGTCTTTTGAAGTGTCATAAGAGGTATTCTACCCCATTCCTCCTGAAAAGCTTTCCAGAGTCATGTACGGTTATGGGGGGACGTATGGATAACGAAGATTTTAAATGTCCGAAAGCACAAAAATACATAGGTGATACATCGGGAGATTTAATAGGGATTTCAGAGAAGGGACCTTGATACAGTTTTTTCCATTTCTTTTAGGAAATTAACAATGGATTTTGATGTGTGACTGCTAGCTTTGTCTTGATGGAGTTCCACAGATTGATGGCACTGTGGGTAAAGCGATGGTATTTCACTCAGTAAAATGGGCAATAAAATATATTCCTGATAGTATTTGGAGATAATCATGACATTTTTAACTCTCTTTATTTTTAACTTGTCCTTTTATGAAAAACAAGCAAAAATCCTGAATCCCTTAGTAAAACTTTCTTTCGATTCTTAGAACCATATACTTGAATTTTTTTCTCCCCTTTTATGATAACAAAGGACTCTTTATTGCTACAGTCATTTT
The DNA here is from genome assembly GCA_032207245.1 of Pardosa pseudoannulata. Classification (NCBI taxonomy): domain Eukaryota; kingdom Metazoa; phylum Arthropoda; class Arachnida; order Araneae; family Lycosidae; genus Pardosa; species Pardosa pseudoannulata. Next base: position 130,261,513 of record CM063510.1, read on the forward strand.
AATTCACCCATGACTCATCTATTGTGACAATAGTTTTCCATTTTTCTTTGGATAAATGTTTATCATACAGAATTCTATAGCGTATCCTGCTTTCAGAGATATGCTTTAGAGAAAGACGATGCACATTGAGTTTTTCACTTAAAGATTTAATCAATGTTTATCATTTTGTTTACAATGGACACTGACCATTTTAATGATTTTGCATCTGTCCTTTGACTAGGGGGATTTCCTTTTAACATTAAACAACGTACTTTTGCATTAGTCAAAGATATTCATTTTTTCCTTGGATGCTTCTTTGGAATTTTTTTCCTCTTGAGGCTTCGATTTGACGTTTTATTTTCCTTTTAGTTTGATGTTATTACCTATAAACACTTTAGATATCATAAAACTATAACTCTCAGAACTTTTTTGGATAACTGGATATGAATACTTCTCTTTGGAAAAAGCATAAATATACCTTTCGAACCACTACTTCGTTAAAACCCCATTTTGAATACAAACAAACCTCTCAAGCTGCAGATGATATTTTTGATTTTTAAAAATATAGTTTAACTGCAGTTACTTATTGAGCAACAAATGATTTTTAAATACCGCTAACAAAAATCGTTTAAAAAAGTGTGGAACAGCGTCTGTAATTTCAGCAACGACAGCTGCTGTCAAATGGTAATTAATCTGCCAGTACAAAAAGTAAAATTATTTAAAATACCAAAAACCTTAACATAATGTTAACCTTAACATAACTTTTACTAGTGATGTCCTTTTTCTTGACTTCATCTTTTCTTTTTGACATTGCAATACATTGAGATATAACTTAGACAATTGTTCATGCAAAATTTTATATATATTTTTTTTCAATTTTATTTGAACCAGAGATAAGTAAAACTACAGTTCTAACGTTTAGTTATTTTACATTTGGCACACAGTAATATTTCAACCAAATAAGACAGTTTAAAAATAACAAAAATATGTAGTCTAGACGACATGTCTAGTTACTTTTTATTTTACTTTAAGTGAATAAAATTCTATTTTACCCTTCACAGAAATTATACATATCACTTTTTAAAGCGTATGACGAATGAATACATGATAAAAGAAAATTACAAATAAAAGGTACACATAAAAAATAACATAATAAATAATAAACAAGAAATAGTGTGTTGGAGTTATATTAATAGCAAACTGTTATATGAAAACAAAAGAAAACTATCATTTAAAATGTTATTTTCTCAAATACAGTTTTAGAAAAATTTTAAAAAATGTTTGGGAGTTATATTAATAGCAAACTGTTATATGAAAACAAAAGAAAACTATCATTTAAAATGTTATTTTCTCAAATACAGTTTTAGAAAAATTTTAAAAAATGTTTGGAAATATATATATACACACACACACACACACACACACACACACACACACACATATATATATATATATATATATATATATATATATATATATATATATATATATATATATATTATATATATATATATATATATATATATATATATATATATATATATATATATATATATATATATATATATATATAATATATATATAAATATATATATATATATATATATATATGTATATATATATGTATATATATATATATGTATATATATATATATATATATATATATATATATATATATATATATATATATATATATATATATATATATATATATATATATATATATATATATATATATATATATATATATATATTATATATATATATATATATATATATATATATATATATATATATATATATATATATATATATATATATATATATATATATATATATATATATAATATATATATATATATATATATATATATATATATATATATATATATATATATATATATATATATATATATATATATATATATATATATATAATATATATATATATATATATATATATATATATATATATATATATATATATATATATATATATATATATATATATATATATATATATATATATATATATATATATATATATATATATATATATATATATATATATATATATATATATATATATATATATATATATATATATATATATATGTGTGTGTGTGTGTGTGTGTGTGTGTGTGTGTATATATAATATACATATCTCTTTTTAAAGCGTACGGTGGATGAAAAAGTGATAAAAGAAAAAATCCAAATACACATTAAAAATAACATAATAAAAAATAAACAAGAAATAATGTATTTGAGTTATATTAGTAGCAAACTGTTATATGAAAATAAAAGGGAACTGTCATTTGAAATGTTATTTTCTCAAATACAGTTTTCGAAAAATTTTAAAAAATATTTGGAAATTGATTACATCAAAATATTAACTTACATCTTGTCATTAAGTGT
>CM063510.1:130268907-130296407 GCA_032207245.1 Pardosa pseudoannulata
ATAACCAGTTTAAAGTAAAAACATATAAACAATGCAAATTTTCAATTAGTAACAGTTTTAGTGTAAAATATACTAGAAATTATTTTCAAATATTTGAATATTAACTGCCTTTAAATTAAAATTAAAGATAAATATAACCAAAATATGAGTTTTTAATCATAAACATTTACTTTTAAATATTTTTAAATTCAAATCGTTTGTATTTTGTATCTGTATAATGTTGAAACTAAATTCTTACTTATAATAAAATGTAACATTTAACGCTACACTGACAATCATTTGGATTATATTTACTAAATAATTATTATTATATATAGAATAACCAGTTTAAAGTAAAAACATATAAACAATGCAAATTTTCAATTAGTAACAGTTTTAGAGTAAAATATACTAGAAATTATTTTTATATATTTGAATATTAACTGCCTTTAAATTAAAATTAAAGATAAATATAACCAAAATATGAGTTTTTAATCATAAACATTTACTTTTAAATATTTTTAAATTCAAATCGTTTGTATTTTGTATCTGTATAATGTTGAAACTAAATTCTTACTTATAATAAAATGTAACATTTAACGCTACACTGACAATCATTTGGATTATATTTACTAAATAATTATTATTATATATAGAATAACCAGTTTAAAGTAAAAACATATAAACAATGCAAATTTTCAATTAGTAACAGTTTTAGAGTAAAATAAACTAGAAATTATTTTCAAATATTTGAATATTAACTGCCTTTAAATTAAAATTAAAGATAAATATAACCAAAATATGAGTTTTTAACCATAAACATTTACTTTTAAATATTTTTAAATTCAAATCGTTTGTATTTTGTATCTGTATAATGTTGAAACTAAATTCTTACTTATAAAAAAATGTAACATTTAACGCTACACTGACAATCATTTGGATTTTATTTACTAAATAATTATTATTATATATAGAATAACCAGTTTAAATTAAAAACATATAAACAATGCAAATTTTCAATTAGTAACAATTTTAGTGTAAAATATACTAGAAATTATTTTCAAATATTTGAATATTAACTGCCTTTAAATTAAAATTAAGTATTGTCATGTCAAGAATATCAATAAAAATAACAAATCAAATTAACAATAAATATACATCAGGATTAATATTTAACTACGAATAAATCTAAATATTATCTATTGATAATGAAATTAAATGAAGTTTTATACTACAAGATACATATTACATAGAAATCATTAAATATGAATGAAATCCCCTTATTGAGTTAAATTAATAAAATATGTAATTTATGTTATTAAAATGTCATTTTTCTTATAATTTTTTGTGTTATAATATAATACCAAATATATGTAATTTTCTTTGACAGTTGTGTACGTCCATATAAATGTATTGTAATAATTGTAATCCAATTTATAGTAATTGTAATCCATAAAATGTTGTGCACATTATATGGAGATATTTGAGGGTTTGTATGTGAATCCTTTGAAAAATATCAAAGAATTTTAATTAGATTTTATTTTTATTATAATCTTATTAAAATTCTGACTTTATTGTTTTTGAAGTGTTATTTAAAAGAATGCAGTGTAATTATTTAATAAGTTTTTCTAATACATTCATGCTATATTTTGAGTTAATCCTATAGTTTCTAAGCGATTAAACTTTCCAAGTATATATATTTGTAATTGCTTCATAACTGCTTAAATTTATTTTGACCGAAGGATGAAATTTTTGAAGAACTTTTTAAGAGAAAAGATTATAGATAAAATATATTACATTTCATTCAGTAGTATCAGTGACTAATTTTTTGTTAAAAATGACCTCTCTTAAAAGAAAAAATGTGTATATATATATATATATATATATATATATATATATATATATATATATATATATATATATATATATATATATATATATATATATATATATATATATATATATATATATATATATATTATATATTATATATTATTATATTATTATATATATATATATATATAAAAATAAAAGATCATATATAATGTAATATATGTATATAAATATATATATATATCGATACTTATATATATTTATATATATATATATTATATATATATATATATATTATATATATATAGTATATATATATATAAATAATATTTATATTATATATATATATATAGATAAATAATACTTATATTTATATTTTTTTAAATGAGAAAAAAAAAATAGATTTGGTACCATCAAAATGAGAAAAAATTGACATGTCATTCGATTTATCTTAATAGAAATAAAGAAAATAAACCAATTATTTTATATATTTATCAATAGCTAACAGTATATCAAGCTTTATTTTGTATTTTTTCTTTACTTGAAAGAAAAATATCGTGTATAAGTTGCTTATCACAATTCAGGCTAATACATTAAATGTGAAGCTACAATCGTATGCTGCTGAGTTCGAATATGGCAAACGCACTAAACATGTCCTTCTGTAATAAGATAATTTGTAACTTAGTTTTAAATATGTAGATGTTCTCTCACTCCTAAGTTTCTTTAAGTGAACAGTTCTTTTGGACTCGAGTCGAATACTTTGACACGATAAAATATATCAGAACCAATTGTGTGTTACCATGGAAGTCTTGCATAAATCCACTTCAGAAACCAGTTGTCAGTTTTCAATATTATTCTTAGTACTTAGAATTCTAATACTAAATGTATTTAAAAGAAATTATACATTTTATGTGACTCATTGTTATCAAGGATTTTTTACACTTTATTACTTACACTACCGTAAAAAAAATGTAGATTTTCTCAAATGTTGACAATTCTACATAAATATCACCGAGATAGGCAAAAAATAAACTTTAATACCCTATATCAAATAATTTATTTTCTTTTAATTGTCTTTGTTTTTAAATGGAATACTTTTTTTCATAACCGTCCAAGGCAGAAAACCTGGAGTCGACACTCTTAAATTAGTAATCATAGTGAGAGAAATTTCTCCCGATTCTGTTACACGTCATACTAATTCCCTTCATCGAAATAAATAAAAAGAAAACCAATAAAAAATAAACAATAAATTTTTTAACCGTCTTACTTTTACTTATTTACGTATCATCTAATGAAACAATTCACGCAATGTAATTTAAGCTGCCGTGTATTTGTTATAATTTTCTTTTTTTCAGTGATTTCTTTTGACAAATTTCGCTTTTTTTTAAGTGAAGCGTAATTGTTTCCAACAAGAATTGTAAATTGCTGTCATGGTTAGAATATTAAACATGATTTAAAAAGGCGATATTTTTTGAGAAGGAATTACGGCAGTAAATTTGTTTTTGTTTGTTCGTTACTTATTGTTTCTTTTAGCACAATAAATGTATGAAATATAAACTTCATATTTTTTATTTTCTTCTCTGCTTTGTGATAATTTTTTAAAATTTATTTTTGTTTTTTATTCTTACTAATGTGTTTAAGGTAACTTTTATGAATATTGGATGTGATAAAGCATGTATTTCTTAATTATATATTTGAAGCATGTTCACTTTTTATCCAATAAATTTTATGTTAATAAATTTTCGCTTAACTATATTAAAAAAAGAAAATATGATAATACTGTATCCATAAGATAATTTCTTTTTATCGTAAATTTTTATATTTTCTGATGCTTATAGAAAAATTAAATTTTAATAATAAATTATTTTTATCAACAACTATAATGTACTGATTTTTTTTAATTTTAAAGTAACATTTCCATGGAGAGATAAATTTTGAATTTTGAATTACTATTTTGTAAATAGTATCACTGACATTTTTTTAATTAAAATTGTTAATTTATTAATATAATTTAACAAAAATATAATAAATATTTATTAATTATCTTAAAACAAGCAGTAAATATATTCGTTTTATGTTTTTGCTTGTAAAGATAAAAATGATGAGCATTTTAAAGATTAAAATTTACATTAAGCATGAAAACAAATTTTGAATTAATGGATCTAAAACACATTATTAAAATTGTTTTGAGAGATTCTTTGAAAAAATGTATGAAGAATATTGAATATATAAGCAAATTTGATGGTTTATAATTGTATCTAAACAGCACCAAGATATGTAATTTTTAAAAATTAAATATAGATATTTTTAAACATTAAATTCTGGTTTATTTTGAAATACTACAGATGATATTTTCGTATAAAGACTGCTAATAGAGAAAATTTCTATTAATGTTTTTATTGTTATTTAATAACTGAATCGAAACTCTAAATTTAAGAATATATAATTATGCATTAAAATATTATATACAAGTATATTATTTTGTATTAAATACATTTTAAAATATAAAATATTATTTCATGTAAATCTAAATAAATATTTAAAAATATAAAAATGTAAAATGAATGTAGGATTTCGAATGAAGCACTTGTACAAAACATTATATCTCGTATTTCCGTATAAGTTATCTTGCCAAACTTTGCAATATAGTTAATGAAAATTATGTAATAGAGTGATAATTTACTCCTTTTTAGAGATTACAAATACTAATGTGGATTAAATACAAAATGAAAAAAGGACTTTATTCGTCTTTTATGCTTGTTTTTTTTTTGTTTGTTTTTCAAACAAGTAAATGATAGAGAATTACAACCTTTATTTTACAAAATTTCAATGACTTACTATAAAATGTATTGTTTTAAGTTATTTAATTCATAATTTCAAAAGGTAAAATTTTACTTTAAAAATTATTTTTCCTTACATACCTTCATTTATAATCATGCAGTTCAACTATATCAGTAATATAATATAATAAAAGTATATAATGAAATGCGATGTATAACTTGAAATAATTACAAACATTTATAAATATTGCATTTGTCAAAATTTTTTTCAAATCCTATGGCCGAATAATTTTTTTTCTTAATAACTTTCAAGTATTAAAAATTCTTTAATTTTCAATTCGTACATGTGGACTTATTTAAAACATCAGTTAAAAAGTTTTCTTTCTTATATCGAATCATTTACCATCCGAAGAAAAATTACTTTCCTAAAAAATTCATTATAATATCAACCTAGAATTAAAAAAATAAAAACTTATCTCTTATCTTTGATTGTGTTATTTCTTGCATCCTGAACTCATATTTTTATTACAAATGACAAATCACTTTTAACAAGATTGAAGTTTAACTTCATGTTTCTGAATACAAAATATTTTTTATTTCCTATATTTTTTCAAAAGTAATAATTATTCAAAAGAGTGAAATTATTTTCATAATAGGATGTAAATTATATCACAGTTTTCAATTTAAAAAAATGGACTTTTTGAAAATTTCATTAATTTCGTACTGAAAAAAGAATTTGTAAATTGAGTATCTCAAACCAAACTTTTCTTTCGAAAAGATCAAAAATAAATATCTTCGAAGGAAAGTAATAAATCAAAGATAATTCATTTTTACATACCTAATATGAAGTTATTAGCTTCATAAAAATTTGTTATTGAAATTTGTATTTTATTTTGATAAACGTTTAATCATGTTGTGGGCTTTGAAATAAAATAAAAAAAATTCTTTCTAATGTTACTCGAAAAGAAATTACTTTTGTTATTGGCTTATTTCATTAGTTAAATTTTACTCAATTCCAATGATATAGCAAAGACTGTATCTAATCATATCTGTATTTTTGTATAGTTTGATTGGATATATACAGCTAATAACTTTAGTGTACTCTTGTATATTCGCATGCTTAAATTTTGGGATTTTGAAACATTTCAAATAAATATTCAACTACATTGTCTAAATTCAAAATGTAACAATAAATTGAGTCTCCAACAAACAAATTTGGATATGCATTGATTATGTTTTAAGTATCTCTGAATTAAACACTTTTTCAAGGGAATATTTGCACAAAAATTTGTGTATAAATTATTTTACTCCTATAATTTATGCACTTATGTCCCAATTTTAAGTTTGAGAATTTTCAATAATTGGGCTTAAATTTTGTGGGAAAATGTTAAGGAATGATATGCCTATAAATGTACATATTCAAAAATAGTAATATTTTTCCTATATATATCTACATATGTGATATTAGCTAGAATTTTTTAATTTGTCTTAAAATAACTCGTAAAAATATATATTAATTTACAAAATCGACCTAATTTTTGGAAAATTATTTAAAAATCGAAAATAATTGGTAAATAACTAAGAATTCAGAATATATAGATTGATATTTTTTCCAAAATTGATGTACCTTGTAGTTATTACTTGATGATTACATGTTATACGATAGTAAAATATCATCTAAAATTTTGAATAATTCTCCTATATTCTAATATAGGAGAATTATTACACATTAAAAAATTAAACGAAATATTTATGGCACAATTTCTATTGAATTTGTATTTTTACTAATCAATTCTGTAAACATTTTCAATTTTTATCATTTTTTCTTTTTCCTGCTGATGGAAGGTACTCTGGGGAACGTTCAAATATGATGCAGTTTAATAAACTAACGTATTTGATAATTATTTTCATGGGCTATTTTAGTCAATTATCTAAACTTCTAATTATATTCATGGAACATAAAAGTTAACATTTTATATATATATATTAATATTATCATTAACATCATTTATTATTCCTCTCACTAATAGTATGGTTGTTCATACCTGCTTAAAATTTATATATTATGAAAATCATCCTGTAAACGATAGGAATCTAAACAATCTCTAATGTTTACTAGCCTAATACATTTTATTAGGATAAACATAACTCAAATACAGGTATATGTTTTATTAAAAAGTGTAATAACTTTGAAATAGAGTAGTGAAAGTTTCTAATATATGCTAAATTTGTAATATAATATATGATAAATTTTTAATATAAAAGTGTTAATTTTTCTAATATGGTTACAATAGAAATAATGTTATGAAATCTTAGGAAATATTATACTGCTTATTTAAAATTTTTATTTTCATATCTTATTACAATTTTCATTAAATTTCCCTTTGTATTTTTATCTCTTCTACTGTGAAAGCATTAATCAGGACAATTCTGCAAGATTTCAAATTTCTGATTATACATATTAATTTTACCCGATGTTATACCCATTTATATATATGCCACATAATGCCTAGGTGCACAGTTTTTTTTAATATTGTTTCCTCGATATACATGCATTTGCAGAAACTTTCCCTATTCAAGCCTATTAATATTATTTTGGAATTTTAATTAGTAGCATAATGGTAACCACTGAAATTTTCCCTACGTAATTTAAAATATAATTTAAGGAATAAGTTTTAAAAGAATGCTTATCAGTTATTTTATTAAATACTAAATGAGGATATATATAGTAAGTTGAGAAGTATGTGTAACTTCGTGCGTATATAACTCCAATGTGAGTTATATAATAAGTAAGTTAAATATACGAAGTCAGAATTATATACTACATGAGTGAGACTGTTAAATAATAAAAATATATTAAAGCAAAATTGTTTTAAATGTTTATTTTTATTATTTGTTTTAAATGTGCTATATAGCTTCTAGAAAAGCAAAATTGTAATGAAAAGAAAATAGGTTTATATTCGTCAAATAATAAAGTTTCGATAATATTTTACATTCGTTTTCTTCTTAAGAACAAAGGCTAATAAATAAGAGTAATAGCTCATTTAAAAAAATGGTGTACATTTATGATTTTTAACGTTCTTTTATTTCCGTATATTAAATATCTAAGGCTGTTATATGATAAAAATATGTAAAAGGCAAAAGTATTCTAAATGTTCTATATAGCTTATACAGAATCAAAATTGTAATGAAAAGAAATGAGGTTTTATATTCGTGAAATAATAAAGGTACGAAGCATAAGAATAATATTTCAAATAGTTTTCTTCTTAATAACAAATGCTAATAAATAAGAGTAGTAGATCATTTCTTAAACAAATCGTCTACATTTACGATTTTTAAGACTTTTGTCATAAAAATGTAATAAGTTCTTTTATTAATATGCAATATATATGTGAGACTGTTAATGATAAAAAGAAGTTAAAGCTAAAGTTTCTTAAAGTACTATATAGCTTATACAAAAGAAAAGTTATAATGAATAGAAATTAGATTTTATATTCATGAAATAATAAAGTTATGAAGCATACGAATAATATTTCATATACTTTTTCTTCTTAATAACAAATGCTAATAAATAAAAGTAATAGATCATTTTTTAAACAAATGGTCTACATTCCCGATTTTTAAAATATTTTGTAGAAAAAATGTAATAAGTTTTATTTTACTTCAATATACTAAATGAATGAGACTGTGAAATGATAAAAATAAGTTAAAGCTAAAATTTTTTTAATGTACTATATAGCTTATACAAAAGCAAAATTGCAATGAACAGAGATTAGATTTTATATTCATGAAATAATAAAGTTAAGAAACATACGAATAATATTTCATATACGTTTTCTTCATAATAACAAATGCTAATAAATAAAAGTAATAACTCTTTTTTTTTTAAACAAATGGTCTACATTCCCGATTTTTAAAATATTTTGTAGTAAAAGTGTAATAAGTGTTTTTACTTCAATATACTAAAAGAGTGAGACTGTTAAATCATAAAAATAAATTAAAGCTAAAGTTTTTTAATGTACAATATACCTTATACAAAAGCAAAACTGTAATGAATAGAAATTAAGTTTTATATGCACGAAATAATAAAGTTACGGAGCATACGAATAATATTTCATATACGTTTTCTTCTTAATAACAAATACTCATGAATATGAGTAATAGCCCGTTTTTTAAACAAATGGTCTACATTTACGATTTTTAAGACTTTTGTCATAAAAAAGTAATAAGTTCTTTTGTTCCCATATACTATATGTGTGAGACTGTTAAATGACAAAAAGAAGTTAAAACTAAAGTTTCTTAATGTACTATATAGCTTATACAAAATCAAAAATGTAAAAATAATAAAGTTACGAAGCATACGAATAATATTTCATATACATTTTCTTCTTAATAACAAATGCTAATAAATAAGAGAAATAGCATATTTTTTAAACAAATGGTCTATATTCACGACTTTTTAAGTCTTTTGTCATAAAAATATAATAAGTTATTTTATTTCCATATATTAAATATGTGAGACAGTTATCTGATAAAAATATGTTGAAGGCAAAAGTTTTTTAAATGTCCTATATAGCCTATACAGAATTAAAATTGTAATGAAAAGAAATTAGGTTTTCTATTAGTGAAAAATTGAAGGTACGAACCATACGAATAATATTTCATATACGTTTTCTGCTTAACAACAAATGCTCATTAGAGTAATAGCTCATTTTTAAACAAATGGTATACATTTACGATTTTTTAAGATTTTTGTCATAAAAATGTAATAAGTTCTTTCATTTCCACACATGAAATGTGTGAGTCTGCCATATGATAAAAATATGTTGAAGGCAAAAGTTTTTTAAATATTCTATACAGCTTATACAGAATCAAAATTGTAATGAAAAGAATTTAGGTTATATATTCGGGAAATATTAAGGTACGAAAGATACGAATAATATATCATATACGTTGTCTTTTTAATAACAAATGGTAATAAATAAGAGTAATAGCTCATTTTTTAAACAAATGGTCTACATTTAAAATTTGTAAGCCTTTTGTCATAAAATGTAATAAGTTCTTTTATTTCCATATACTATATGTGCGAGGCTGTTAAATGATAAAGGGAATTGAAAGCTGAAGTTACTTAATGTATTATGTAGCTTATACAAAAGCAAAATTGTAACGAATAGAAATTAGATTTTATATTCATGAAATAATAAAGTTATGAAACATACGAATTATATGTAATATACGTTTTCTCCTTAATAACAAATGCTAATAAATAAGAGTAATAGCTCATTTTTTAAACAAATGGTCTACATTCCCGATTTTTAAAATATTTGTAGTAAAAATGTAATAAGTTTTTTTTAATTAAAAATACTAAATTAATGAGACTGTTAAATGATAAAAATAAGTTAAATCTAGAGTTTTTTAATGTACGATATAGCTTATACAAAAGCAAAATTGTAAAAAATATAATTTAGCTTTTATATTCACGAAATAATAAAGTTACGAAGCATAAGAGAAATATATCATATACGTATTCTTCTTAATAACAAATGCTAAAAAATAAGAGTAATAGCTCATTTTTTAAACAAATGGTCTACATTCCCGATTTTTTAAATCTTTTCTCGTAAAAATGTAATAAGCAATGTTTAAAACACACTGTTTAAAAAGAATCATTTAGAAGCATTGTACTTACAGTTGTTCTTGTAAGTAAAGTCGTGTTTATTAAGATAAACGAGAAAAATATCCAGCTTTTTTTCCCCGTGATTTTTTATTATTACAATCACTTTTCCGTATGTCAGCCGCAAATCAATTATATCGATTTTCTGTTCAGGTTAGTCGATAGAATAATAACTGTTAATATTTCTTTTCCTTTCATCCCGAATACTCCAACGATATTTCATACATTATTTATATAAAGTAATTCGCTGTGTTCTCAGCAACTTTCACGATGGAAAAAATTGATTCTTCCCCTGTGATTAAATAGTAAATATTCAGCATATCTCACAAATAACTGCGGAATAAATCTATATTCATACTCAGACACGGATATATACATGTGTGTATGAGGCTGTATATAATGTACGCACACATATATAGTACATATTTATATATATATATATATATATATATATATATATATATATATATATATATATATATATATATATAATATATATATATATATATATATATATATATATATATATATATATACATATAAATATATATATATATATATATATATATATATATATATATAAATATATTATATATATATATATATAAATATATATATATATATATATATATATATAATATATATATATATATATATATATATATATATATATATATATATATATATATATATATATATATATATATATATATATGTATGTATAATTAGTATTCAAATATACGTATACTGTCTGTATAATATCTCTACAAAGTGAATAAGTTATATGGAATATGCTTAAAGTTAATCAAAGGGTAAATATTTGAAATTGCAATTTTAAGCGTCATTATATGTTTCCAATTACATATTACAAATGAACGTTCAAATAATTATATTCTGTGTTTTTGGCGAATGATCTTCGTAATAGATACACTACTATTAAGTATATAAATCTATATCTATAAACTTTATATAAATCTAAATAATTATCAGTTGTAATTAAATTGGATATCTACTTAAGAAATATAACATATTTTTATCAAAATCATTTAAAATAAGTTTTATATTTTTGTTTAGAAGAGTTCTTTTTACATAGTCTTAACTTGTAAAAAATTTTTTTAAAATGTGTTTCATTTTCTGTTTTTAGAATTTAATGTGCGATGCTCTATTTTTGGAACTCTTTTTTTGATATTTTAAGGAAAATATTTAGTGTTTATTATCAATAGAAATTTTAAAAAAATTGTAATACTTATTATTTAATGTTTGTATTGTTTATATTAATTATGAATTTCACTTTCATAATGGACAAATCTTTGTTTATTTTTAAATATTTAATAATCCTATTGTAGTCAATATATCCTTAAAATATGTTATTTTTCTTTAGGAATGATTTTGCTTTGGTGAGAAAATTATTATTTATGAAAGTATTTTATTTGTATTACACTTATAGTAATATATAGTAATAAGTAATGTATAGCATGTTCGATAGCACATTTTTAAACAAATTGATTGCTTTCCTAATTTTTAAATCTATTGTAAAAATGTGAAAACCACTGTTTAAAAGAATCATGTAGAACTGTTGTACTTGCAGTTGATCTTTTAAGCACAGTTGTATTTATTAACACTTTGTTTGCGAGTAAATTTCGCAGCCGAATTGTACAGTGAGCGAGTGTTTTATACGTAAATTTAGTTATTCAGTTATCTCAATTTTCACAAGGATAAATAAAAAGTGTAATCGAAATTTTTCAATCAAACTTTTCGTTTCGAGGTTCGACATCGACTGATTTAAACACTAGTTTTTTTTTATCTACATTTTTCCAGAATCTATATTATTAGAGAATAACAAATTGAATTCGTTTTTCATGTATATACTTATACATTTTATCTCTGACAATAGTGGAATGCATTAAACTATATTTAAATTTCTTTTGATAAATAGATTGAAATCTTTAAAAATAGTGTAATAAATAGTGTATCGCTTCTTAAATTATAAAAGTATAAATTGAAACATATATATTTTCATCTGGATTTAATTAAAGTTTTATAGAATGTAAAACCATTACTATATCTTCAAATTAATCAAGAAAATAAAGCAAATAATTTTTTTCATATCACTTTAAATATCCTGCTTTTTTCTTCCTTGACATTTTTTTTTGCAATCCATTCTACGTACGTCAACCCATATCAATCGCATTGACAATACAAAAATTAAATAATTTGCATTATATTATTTTTAAATTTCTATTTATAAAGAACTTGAAACCTTTCAAGTTAAATTTCAAATATTTTCTAAATTTTCAAAAATAGTCTATCATACCTTAGATTCTAAAGGTAAAAATTAAAACAAATATGTTTGCACTTAGAATTAATTAAATTTACATAGCATGAAAAACCATTACTATATCCTCAAATTAATAAAAAAATAAAGCAAAAGATTTTTGCATTTCACTTCCAATATCCTGCTTTTTTCCCTTGAATTTTTATTATTGAAATCCATTTTCCGTGTGTCAGCCCAAATCAATTGTATTGACAATAAAAACGTTTAATAATATGCATTACATTATTTTTAAATTTCTATTTATAAATAACTTGAAACCTTCTACGTAAAATTTCAAATATTTACTAAAGTGTCAAAAGTAGTGTATCACACCTTTGATTATAAAAGTATAAAGTTAAATAAATATATTTGCCCTTAGATTTAATTAAAGTTCCATAGCATGTAAAACCATTACTATATCCTCAAATTAATTGAAGAAGTAAAGCAAATGATTTTTACATACACTTCAAATGTTAACATGTACATTAATATGTTACTGTTTCTGAACTTTATATCATTACTTATACATTTCATTCATAACAATGGTGAAATGCATTAAACTATTTTTAAATTTCTATTGATAAAGAACTTAAAACATTTTACGTAAAATTTCAAATATTTGTTAAAGTTTAAAAAATAGTGTATCGCTTCTTAAATTCTGAAATTATAAATTGAAACAAATATATTTGCACTTGGATTAATTAAAGTTCTATAGGATGTAAAACAATTACTATATATTCAAATTAATCAAGAAAATAAAGCAAATGATATTTACATATAATTTTAAATGTTTTTATGTACATTATGTGTTACTCTTTCTGGACTTTCTATCAACTTTTATACATTTTATTAGTGACAATAATGAAATGCATTAAATTATTTTTTGATTTCTATTATAAATAACTTGAAACATTTTACATAAAATTTCAAATATTTGCTAAAGTTTAAGAAATACTGTATCGCTCCTTAAAGTTTGAAATTATAAATTGAAACAAATATATTTACACTTGGATTAATTAAAGTTCTATAGCATGTAAAACAATTACTATATCTTCAAATAAATCAAGAAAATAAAGCAAATGATTTTTACATATCAATTCAAATATCCTGCATTTTTCCCTTGACGTTTTATTATTGCAATATATTTTCCGTATGTGAGCCAAAATCAATTGTTTTGATAATACAAACATTAAATAATATGCATTATATTATTTTTATATTTCTGTTGATAAATAACTTGAAACCTTCTACGTAAAATTTTAAATATTTGCTAAAGTTTCAAAATTAGTGTATTTCACCTTAAATTCTAAAAGTATAAATTGAAACAAATATATGCGCACTTAAAATTAACGAAATCTCCATAGGGTGCCAACTTATAACTATATCCTCAAATTAATCTAGGAAATAAAGAAAATGGTTTTTACATATCACTTGAAATGTTCTCATGTGCATTAATACGTTACTGTTTCTGAAGTTTCATTCAACACTTATACATTTTGTTCATGGCAATGGTGAAATCCATTAAACTATTTTTAAATTTCTATTCATAAATAACTTGAAAACTTTAACGTAAAATTTCAAATATTTGCTAAAGTTTCAAAAATAGTGTATCGCTCCTTAAATTATAAAAAGTATAAATTGAAACATATATATTTTTACTTGGAATTAATTTTAGTTCTAAAGCATGTAAAACCATTATTATATCTAAAAATTAATCAAGAAATTAAAGGAAATGATTTTAACATATGACTTCAAATATCCTGTTTTTTTCCCTTGACATTTTATTATTGCAATCAATTTTCCGTACGTCGGCACAAATCAATTGTATTGATAATACAAACATTAAATAATATGCATTATATTATTTTTAAATTTCTATTGATAAATAACTTGAAACCTTCTACGTAAAATTTCAAATATTTACTAAAATGTCAAAAGTAGTGAATCTCACCTTAGATTATAAAAGTATAAATTGAAAGAAATATATTTGCACTTAGAATTAATTAAATATCCATAGTATGTGAAACCATTAATCCTCAAATTAATCAAAAAATAAAGCAAATGATTTTTACATTTCACTTCTAATATCCTGATATTTTTTCAATTGACTTTTTATTATTGCAATCTATTTCCCGTATATCAGTACAAATCAATAGTATTGCTAATACAAACATTAAATAATAACATTATATTATTTTAAAAATTTCTATTGATAAATAACTTAAAATCTTCTAAGTAAAATTTCAAATATTTGCTAAAGTTTCAAATACCGTGTATCGCTCATTAAATTCTAAAAGTATAAATTGAACAAATATATTTTCACTTAGGATTAAGTAAAGTTCCTTAGAATGTATAACGATTACTATATCCTCAAATTAATTAAGAAAATAAAGCAAATGATTTTTACATATCACTTCTAATATCCTGATTGTTTTCCCTTGACTTTTTATTATTGCATTCATTTTCCGTATGTCAGCCGAAAACAATTGTATTGACAATGCAAAAATTAAATAACATTCACTATATTATTTTTAAATTACTATTGATAAATAAACTAAAACCTTCTACATAAAATATCAAATATTTTCTAACATGTCAAAAGTAGTGTATCACACCTTAGATTATAAAAGTATAAATTGAAACAAATTTATTTACACTTAAAATTTGTTAAAATTCCATAAAGTGGAAAACCATGACAATATCCACAAATTAATGAAAAAATAAAGCAAATGATTTTTGCATTTCACTTCAAATATCCTGCTTTTTTCCCTTGAATTTTTATTATTGCAATCTATTTTCCGTATATCAGCCCAAATCAATTGCATTGGCAACAAAAACGTTAAATAATAAGCATTACATTATTTTTAAATTTCTATTGATATATAACTTGAAACCTTCTACGTAAAATTTCAAATATTTACTAAAGTGTCAAAAGTAGTGAATCTCACCTTAGATTATAAAAGTATAAATTGAAACAAATATATTTGCACTTAGGATTAATTAAAGTTCCATAGCAAGAAAAACCATTACTATATCCTCAAATTAATTGAAGAAGTAAAGCAAATGATTTTTACATACACTTCAAATGTTAACGTGTACATTTATATGTTACTGTTTCTGAACTTTCTATCAATACTTATACATTTTATTCATAACAATGGTGAAAAGCATCAAACTATTTTTAAATTTCTATTGATAAATAACTTGAAACATTATAAGTATTCATTACGTACAAATTTCAAATATTTGCTAAAGTTTAAAAAACAGTGTATTTCACCTTAAATTCTAAAATTATAGATTGAAACAAATATATGTGCACTTAGAATTAATGAAATCTCCATAGGGTGCAAAACTATTACTATATCCTCAAATTAATCTAAGAAATAAAGCAAATGATTTTTACATATCACTTCAAATGCTCCCATGTACATTAATACGTTACTGTTTCTGAAATTTCAATCAACACTTATACATTTTATTCGTGACAATAATGAATTGCATTAAACCTCTGACTGCTCAATTTGTAGACCAACCGATTCAAAACCTATTCAAAATTGTGCATTTTTTGTATATTTTAAAACTATATATATTAAAAATCGGAATATGCACTTTTTCTTTCTACAAAAGATTTTTTTTATAGATTTTTATTGTGAGAAACTAAACTGTAAAAAAAAAACAATTTCCGATGTTATTACAAGAAACAAAAAATTTTTAATAAATTTCAGTTGAATTACAGTTAATTTCAATTTATTACATAATATAATTATAATATATAATTATATATTATAATTATATTATGTAATAAATACATAATATAATTATATAATTAATTATATAAGTATATTATTATAATTATAATATATAATATTATAATATTATTATATTATCTAATATAACTATAGTTCTACTCCTATAATTATATTTATTACATAATTAAACGTCTAATACAATATATAATTTATTTCACTGTTTAAAATGTGAAAAAGTAGGATGAGCTCCTCAAAAAAGAAAAAAAAATGCCTGCAAAAATCGTGGGATAAGAAAATTTTGCTACAATTGAGTTGCGAGTGGAAATAGTGGGATGAGCAGTTAGAGGGTTAAAATATTTTTAAATTTCTATTGATAAATAACTTGAAATATTTTACGTAAAATTTCAAATATTTTCTAAAGTTTTAAAAATGGTGTATCTCTCCTTAAATTCTGAAATTATAAATTGAAACAAATATATTTACTCTTGTATTAATTAAAGTTCTATAGCATGTAAAACAATTACTATATCTTCAGATTAATCAAGAGAATAAAGCAAATGATTTTTACATATCACTACAAATGCTCTCATGTACATTAATGCGTTACTGTTTCTGAAATTTCAATCAACAGTTATACATTTTATTCGAGACAATAATGAAATGCATTAAACTATTTTTAAATATCTATTGATACATAACTTGAAACCTTTTACGTAAAATTTCAAATATTTCCTAAAGTCTCAAAAATAGTGTATCGCACCTTAAATTCTAAAAGTATAAATTAAAACAAATATATTTGCCCTTAGAATTAATTAAAGTTCAGTAGCATGTAAAAACATTACTATATCCTCAAATTAATCAAAAAATAAAGGAAATGATTTTTACATATTACTTCAAATATCCTGCTTTCCCTTGACTTTTTATTATTGCAATCCATTTTACGTATGTCAGCCCAAATCAATCGTATTGACAATACAAACATTAAATAATATGCATTATATTATTTTAAAATTTCTGTTGATAAATAAACCTTTTGCGTGACCTTGAAATCTTTTGCGTAAAATTTCAAATATTTGCTAAAGTTTCAAAAATAGGGCATCGCAACTTAAATTCTAAAAGTATAAATTGAAACATATATATTTGGAGTCAGAATTAATTAAAGTTCCATAGCATCTAAAATCATTACTATATCCTCAAATTAATCTAGGAAATAAAGCAAATGATTTTTACATATCATTTTAAATGTTTTTATGTACATTAATATGTTACTGTTCCTGAACTTTCTATCAATACTTATACATTTTATTCGTGACAATGGTGAAATGCATGATCGTAAACTTTATACACACCCATCCAGTAAGGACCACAAGAGACGGATAAATTCTCTCCAGCGGGGGATTTCATGAGACAAGTTTACTACAGTCGAACTTATAGCTCCGATGGTACTCTAGAAAACGGTAGTAAAACATTTCGGCAAGACTAAGGAAACATAGTATCTAGAACAAGGAAAATTCCCAGTATCTAATCAAAATATATTTTATAGGATTTGTTTAAATATAAGAAAGGGTATGAATAAGTCCTGTTCATTTACCCTATAATGTGTTATATTCAAACTTTTCTTTATATACAATACATTCAGAGAAAAATTATGAAAATTCTTATATAAGATATTCATACTAAATTACAAATTAGCTGGTGTGTATAGGTTCAAAAAGTAAATTTTTAAATAATGCCCTGTTTAATGCAGGTTTGTGAAATTACAAAAAAAAAAAGTTATATTAAAATAAAATTTTCGAAATATAATTATTTAAATATAACCATTTAATTAATTCTTGAATAGATTGTTGTAAAATGGAACACGAATTCGAACATCAGCAACATAGAAATCTTCAACACATTGAATGTACGAAGAAATGACTAATATCTCTTATATACTGAAGCAGAATAAATATTATTGTGTACAAATTACTCTTTTATACTTATTGGGATATTATGGAGTATTTCAGTAAAACAAATAAGGTTCTAATAACTTCTGAAACTAATTGAAATTAAATGTAATTAAATAAAATTAAATTAAAATTTCAGAACGGCCCACACGGTTATAAACTTGACACATAAATAACAAATGCGTTGATGTCTTCGCCACAGACGGTTTCAAAAAAAGGATTTCTGTAACAATTTTATTTATATCACAGATAAGATGTAATGTAAAATTTACCAAAAATATAGGACTTTATTAATCCATTTTTATAAAACATTGTCCATATGTGACATATCTAAAGTATACACATTTGAGTTGTTTGCCTTTAGCCACCTTTTTTTATCCTTGTCAGGGAGAATGTAGGTTATGATTTGTTTAATCAGGAAGTGGATGAAGAAACGTCCTGTGAATATACCATACAATGTGTTATATTCAAACTTTCCTTTATATATAATACATTTACAGAAAATTTATTAAATATCTTATATGAAATATTCATACTAAAGTACAAATTAGGTGGTGTGTATAGATTCTGATGGGAAATTTTTAAATAATGCCCTGTTAAATACAGGTTTGTGAAATGACAGAAAAATTATATTAAAATTAAATTTTTAAAATATAGTTATTTAATATAATTATTCAATTAATTTTCGAATAAATTGATGTAAAATGGAACATGAATACGAACATCAGCAACATAGAGATTATTAAAATCCAACACTTAATTGAGCGTATTAAGAAATAACTAATATCTCTTATATACTGAAGCGGAATAAATATTATTGTGTACTAATTACACTTTTATACTGTATTGGAATATTATGGGATATTTCAGTAAAACAAATGTTCTAATAACTTTGGAAACTAACTGAAATGAAAGGTAAATAGTAGGAAGTGGATGAATAAACGTACTGTCAGTTTACCATACTATATGTTATATTGAAACTTTTCTTTATATAGAATACATTCATAGAAAATGTATGAAAAATCTTGTATAAGATATTCACACTAAAGTACAAATTAGCTGGTCTGTATAGGTTCTAATAGGAAATTTTTAAATATTACCCACTTTATGGCAGATTGGTGAAATTACAGAAAAATGATATTAAAATATATAATGACATTTTCAAAATATAATACATTAAATACAATTTTTTAATTAATACTAGAATAGATTGTTGTAAAATGGAACAGGAACTCGAACATCGGTAACATAGAGATTTTTAACATTCAACACTTAACTGAGTTTATTAAGAAATGACTTATATCTCTTATATACTGAAGCGGAATTAATACTGTTGTGTACTAATTACTCTTCTGTACTGTATTGTAATATTATGGATTATTTCAGTAAAACAAAGAATGTTCTAATAACTTTTGAAACTAACTGAAATGAAAGGTAAATAGCAGGAAGTGGATGAATAAAAGTCCTGTCAATTTACCATATAATGTGTTATATTCAAACGTGTCTTTATATACAATACACTCATAGAAAATTTATAAAAAATCTTGTATAAGCTATTCACATTAAATTAGAAATTAACTGGTGTGTATTGGTTCTGAAAAGACATTTTTAAATAATGCCCTGTTAAATGCAAGTTTGTAAAGTTTCAGAGAAAAATGAAATTAAAATTAAATTTTCAAAATATAATTACTTAAATATAATTATTCAATGAATGTTCGAATAAAGTGATTTAAAATTGAACATGAATTCAATTATTAGCAACATAGCGATCTTTAACATTCAACAGCTAATTGAGTGTAAGAAGAAAAGATTAATATCTCTTATATAAAGAAGTGGAATAAATAGTGTTGTGTACAAATTACTCTTATTCTACTTATACTTTATTGGAATATTATGGGATATCTCAGTAAACAATGTATGGTCTAATATCTTCTGAAAATAACTGAAATGAAAGGTAATCAAATTAAATTAAAATTCCACATCACCCGTACGGTTATAAGCTTCTCACATAGATAACAAATGCGTTGGCGTCTACACCACAGACGGTTTATCAAAAAAGATTTTCAGTAACAATTTTTTCATTCCATATATATGATGCCATGTAAAAATTACCCAAAATTATACGCCTTTATTAACCCATTTTTATGAAACTTTGTGCATATATGACTATCTAAGATATACAAATTTAAGTTTGATTGCCTTTTTGCAACCCTTTTATATCCTTGTCATGAAGAAAGGAGGTTTTCATTTGTTTAAATAGCAGGAAGTGGATGAATAAAAGTCGTGTGAATTGATCATAGAATGTGTTATATTCAAACTTTTCTTTATATACAACACATTCACGGAAATGTATGAAAAATCTAATGAGATATTCACACTAAAGTACAAATTAGATGATATGTATAGGTTCTGAAAGGAAATTTTTAAATAATGTTCTACTAAATGAAGGTTCGTGAAATCACAGAAAAATGATATTAAAATTAAATTTTAAAAATTGAATTACTTAAATATAATTATTTAATTATTTCTCCAATAAATTGCTGTAAAATGGAACATTAACTCAAACATTGGAAATAAAGAGATCTTTAACATTCAACAGTTAATTAAGTATAAGAAGAAATGACTAATAGCTCTTATATAATGACTAATATCTCTTATATGTGAATCAGAATAAATACTGCTGTGTACTAATTACACTTTTATACTGTATTGGGACATTACGGGATATTCCAGTACAACAAAGAAGGTTTTAATAATTTCAGAAACGAACGGAAATGATAGGTAATTAAATTAAATTAAATTAAAATCCTGAACAGCCTCACGGTTAAATCCAGCTGTCGCATAGATAACAAATGATTTGCCCTCTACGAATCTGTCGGTTTGTCAAAAATAGGTTTTCAGTAACATTTTTTTTCATTCCTTATATATGATCAGAATATATTACCAAAAAGTATAGAGATTTATTAACCCATTTTTATGAAACTTTGTGTATTTGGGACG
Source organism: Pardosa pseudoannulata (assembly GCA_032207245.1). Taxonomy (NCBI): domain Eukaryota; kingdom Metazoa; phylum Arthropoda; class Arachnida; order Araneae; family Lycosidae; genus Pardosa; species Pardosa pseudoannulata. The sequence continues at coordinate 130,290,180 of CM063510.1, forward strand.
TATCTAATAAATACAAATTTGATTTTTTGTCGTTCTCCAACCGTTTTATGTCCTTATCATGAAGAAAGAAGGTTTTTTACCTGGAAAGCTATCTAATTCACGCTCATATTTTATGTGATTAAGGTAAAATGTGAAAGCTTATATACTAATCTATGTCCTAAATTTAAAAAAATTAGTTACATTTAGCTTTATTGCAGATAACAATATTTTTGTAAATGCGAATAGATTAAAAGAGTGTTCTGAAGCTTACACGAAATTAAAACCATATCATGCATGTTATAATTTTTACCATACAGAATACTAGGATTTAAGAAGATGTTACTTCAGTTTTAAAACGTATTTATTATTTCATCTCGAAAAATATATAGAAACTTACGAAAAATACGTAAACCAAATATGTACCCCATTCCATACACACAAATCTCAACTGAAAAAATTAACTCACACGATATTTTACAAGCCTTTTATCTATGTATCATATAATTTAAAAATCAATATATCCTTTATATTACTAAAGTTAGATAATTAAATTAAAAACATCAATAGTTGCTTCATGGGATATGTCTAATATAAAAGTTTTAAATGATTTTTTAGTATTTAAAAGCATTAAGTTCTATCCTACAACTCGTTTCAACTTAAAACAATTAATTAAACAAATATGGCTGATAGATTTTATTAAAACCTATAGTTTTGGAGTTAAACGTATTAATAATATAAGCGAAACAAAAATAACTTAACTGCAACTTAGTTTTATTTAGTTCGCTTTTCAATACTACTATATTTTTATAATATGTTGTTTAATTTTGTACCCGTTAATATTGGTAGAAGAGTCAGAACATTTTTTTGTAGTGTATTATAACAAAATACTTTTAAATCTTGATTTTTGCTTAATACACAAATTGTGTAGCATTTCCTACCCATGTATAATCTTTCTTTATCCCTCTCTCTCTGTATACACACACACACATATATATATATATATATATATATATATATATATATATATATATATATATATATATATATATTATATATATATATATATATATATATATATATATATATATATATATATATATATATATATATATATATATATATATATATATATATACATATATATATACATATATATATATATATATATATATATATATATATATATATATATATATATATATATATATATAAATTTATATATATATATATATATATATACATATATATATATATATATATATATATATATATATATATATATATATACTTGTATCTAAGGTCCTATAATTATTAAAGGAATATAAACTAGATAACAATGAGTTACTAAACATTTTCTACAATATTCTTGAATCATTTCTCTTTAAAAACTAGTAATTTCAACAGAAGTCATCTGATAGTCTCCGCCTAACTATTCAAAATTCATATTTCATTCTTTCGAGTTCTTATCCTATATTACAACATTCTTCTTGAACTTTTGAAAACAACTGAAGTATAAATTCGAACTTATACGTTTTCAAAATAAAATGGTGATTGACAAGTGAAGATAGAAAACCAATTCCCAATAGTGTAAACAGATGATTGGATGGTTGCCCTTACAATGTGCAGAAGGATAAAAAAATATAACAGGAAAGGAGAAAAAATAATGAAAAACCTTTACAGCCCTTCAATTTCTTCAACCATTTGGACTCAAAGAATTTCAAAACTTTTCGATTTGCCGTAAGTGGTGAAAATAAATGGCTAAAAGTAGAAAAATGTGTAAGGAATATAAATGAGATGATCGAAGAGAAGTAGAACTCGTTTCGAGAATTTATTTTATTTGTGGGCTTGTACATGACCAATAACAAGATACAAGGAAGTCGAAAATGATAATTTGAATTTCCATCTCTTACTATATAATATATGTCTTTATTGTGGAGAATATTTCTCGTGGACCAATTCAGTAACTTTAACCTAGAGTACATGGTAAATTTCATGAACATTTTTTATGTATCTGAAATAAGTTTAAGTATTGAGTACAACTTATTTGGGGGAACGTTGAAAGAAGCAAGAAGAATTCAATGCGTATAACTTTTTAAAGTAAAACTTGTTTACTAATATTTGAAATGTAAAAATATATAGAAAAAGTAGATATTCCATCTATGATGACATATTGCTGAGACTTGTGAATATTTGTATCTATTTCAATACACTACAGTTAAAACAAACTAGAATAGCACATATACGTAACGAAATAATTTATGTTTTTTTTATTAGTATTATTAATAGGTGTATTTAATTATCAAATGCAAAAAATATGTATTGAATTAGCCATTTCAACTATATTCCTTTAAAACAGTTTATAGCATGTTTGATAAGAATTCTTCATGCGGTTAAACACTGAATCTTTAATATATCTTAGGTATATATTATTATATCTTAAATAAGATCATATTGATAACTTCAACATCTAATGGTAAAAATACACTTATGACTTTTAGATTCTAAAATTTAACTTGAAGCCACGTTTTTAATTATCCTTATTTTATTAATTCAATACATTTTTTTATAAACTTTCGTTATGATAGACTTATTTATATTGCATAGAAATCTTTTTCGTTAATGCTTTTATGACATCATTTCCCAATATTACTTAATATTATTTATTATTAAAATATTTTCAATAATAATAATTTTAAATAATATTTCCAATATTATTTAAAATATTTTCAATGTGCATAAAATTATTACTAATAGCAACATATTGCATGTTTGCGTAAAATTTATTTTTTTTAAGTTTTGCTCTAAAAAACTGATAAAACCTTTTAGAACCTCAAGAAAAGCAGCTATACAGTTACAAAAATATTGTTTAAAATAAATACTGTGAATAATAATTATTTAAATATTAATAGATCTGTAATGTATTACTGTTCATAATTTAAATTTCCATTCTTTGAAATTGTCTACAGTTGAAAATATTGTTTAGAAAATTGTGAAATGTTGTATAGAACATAATGAAAGAATGGAAATTTGCCTCAGCGGATAATAATAATAAAAATCCTTTTCAAAATTTCATCACCAGAGTGTGTTTTTTTGGATGAATTATACATTTAACCAGAATTTATTTTAGTTTAAAAAATTGATACCATACTAGTGCCTTTCACGCACAATTATTTTGCAAGTTGGAGTTCCTCCTCACATTAATCTTCTTGTTAAGAATGTCCTCAAGAGTAATTTTACAGAAGATATTTTCGTCCTCAAGAGTAATATTACAGAAGATATTGTCATCAGCTGTTACAAACTTCCTGTGGGACCATTTTGGTCTCTCTACCTCAAACAATGTGTCTTTTGGCTTTGAGGGTATTTGAAACATTTATTCAGTCTCAATAAACCAAGAACTACATATGAAAGACATCTTTTCCTGACATACTATCAGCCTTTATTCGATCATACTGAGATGCACTGCAGAACAAGCTATCCTAAGATTTACAATAGTAGCAGAAAATGGTGACCAGCATCTTGAATAAGTTTTGTTATAATACTTTTATGACTATGGTAAGTCACTTGGTGGTATCAAGTACCAATGGTATGCTGACTCATCCGTAGACATACAGCATCATTCAAACGGACAAGCAGTGCTCCATGACAGCAACCACAACAGCTACAAAGCTGCTGCTGACATACGAGAGACCCGTAATGGTTTAGAGATTAATGTGGTCTAACCCAGTAAGAAGCAAACTCTACACAGGTAAGCTCAAGACTATCAGGAGGTAAAGCTAGAGAAAGATCACTCAGGTATCCCGGGTGAGTAAACCCATACACATCTAAAGAAGGTGAATCCCTGGGGTGTGTGATGGGTAAGTGGTGAGTAAATGTGTAATTATCACAACAAAACTTTTGTAGTGAATTTTAGAATTTTTTTTTAAATTTTCCCTACCCAATTATCCTTCCTTCATTACCTCCTATACAACATTAATGACTTTTCAAAATATAGTTTCGAATAAAGACAACTATGATGTAAAAAATTTAAATTTGGACACTCTCTAACTCCCGACGTCACCTTCTATTAAAATTAACTCATGAAATTCTGAAAAAAGTGCAATAAATATACTCTTTTCTAGAAAAATTTCTTTTATTAATAATAATACCTATACCTTCATAAATTTGAAATTTATTGTGCGTAATAATTTTAAATGTCCTTCTAATACAAAATAGCTGATACATAACATTTTTAAACCAAAATGTCACCCGATATGTAATTACTATTCAGAAGTATTTTAAAGAATATTGTATATATCTAAATTTGCACATGTAAATAAAATTTCATGTTCGAGAGAATTAAAAAGAAAATTCCATTTTTGAAAACGATTTCATGAAACCAAAATAAAATAATTTAGAATAAAATTAATATTTTTTATTTGTTACTTACTGTTTATATTACTTTACTAAAAGTGGTGTTCACGAGTTATGTATCCTACCTCCAAATGATTAGAAAAGTATGTAGTCCATATTTTAAATAATAGTAAAAAAGAAATAGGAATCTAAAATAATGAATTCTCAATTAGACGTTCTCAGTAATTAACAAATATTTTTAAATATTTAAACAGCTCATGTAGCAAGTGTAAAATGTTTACATACAATCATATATATATATATATATATACACACACACACACATATATATATATATATATATATATATATATATATATATATATATATATATATATATATATATATAGATAGATAGATAGATAGATAGATAGATAGATAGATAGATATATAGATATATATATATATATGAGTGTGTGTGTGTGTGTACACCTTCAGTTTTAGAAATATTGTTATAAAATTGAACGGAAAAAGTTTTTTAAGCGAATCTACGAAGGTATTACTTATATACATACAAATTCAAAAGAAATTTAATCAGCCTTACTTTAAACATTCTTACTCTTAATTGTGCTTTCTTTAGTTATAACTATATAAATTGCATTATTATTCATATTTACATTCGTAAATATTTTTAAGTGGTTAAGCCCAAGACTTTTATTTCGAAATATATAATCTATCACATCATCTATATGTTTGAAAGAAATTTATTTACAAATGCTTTTAAAATAAAATAATGCATTTAAAAATTTATTTGAAATATTTCAAAATTTGAAATTTATTTGAAATTTTCAAAATCTTGTGTTATGACAGCTTAAATAAAGAGCCTCCTCATACAATTTAAAGCTATCAATACCAAGTCAAAGTAGAAGAATGTAGACAGATATAAGTGCGTTAATTTTCAATTCTGGTATTTTGGTTATTCTGGTGTCTGATTATCTTTAAAAAATAGTTTAATTTGTCAACTAAATAAAAAAAAAGATTTAATTTCTCCCAGAGAAATATATGAAAGGAGTACTCAACTGTTTTTTCAAAACAAAAAATAAATAAATAAAACAATAAATTGTTAAAAATCTTTGAAAAAGAAAAGAAAAATAGCATTCTTAGACTTTTCATAAAAATAACATCTTCATATCAGGTAAGAAGAAAAAAAACAGAAAATGTTTGATATATTGTTTCATTTTAAATTATATCTCTTATTATAGCGCATTTTCAAAAAATAATTTTATGATCTTTCTTTAAAATACGGAATGTAACATTTTTTTTTATTTGGCAATAGTGAAAGTTTTTAAATCAAAATTTTCTTAAAAAAAAAAACAAATCTATAATATGATTTACATCACATTATCAAGCTCATTTTATTCTTTTGAGTTCTTATTAATTTTTAGAATGAAATATGAAATAAAAATTTTCCTAAATTAGAAACATGAAGTTGACCTTAAGTTTTGCTTAAGTAATTTGTCATTTCAAATAAGAATGAAGTCAGAATTCTGGAGAAAAAAACAAATGTAAGATAAAAGATGAGTTGATTTTTTAAAAATATTTTCTGCAGAAATTATATGTTTTATTTTATAAAAAGTAATTTTTCTGAGGATAATAAATGATTTATTTAAAGAAAAAATAAAGTTGACTAATGTTTAAAACGAGGCAGCACGTTTATAAGTTAAAAAACTACAGAGTTTTGAATACGAAAGATAAAAATAAAAAAAATATCTGCTTAAAATTTTCATTCAAAAAACTATGGATTATTAATTACATTCATTTCAAATATTTCGTTTCACGTCTTAAGAAAATGAAACTGCTGTAAGATAGTACTTTATTGTATGACCATAAATAACCGATTTGTATGAATTATTTATATTG
>CM063510.1:130301407-130308907 GCA_032207245.1 Pardosa pseudoannulata
AAGTAAAAGCAAGGTGGTTAAAACATTTATTGTTTATTTTATCTTGGATTTTCTTATTTGTTTAGAAAAAAAGAATTGGAATAACTTATATCAGGCGTAGTTACATTACATCTCTCTCTTTTTATGATTACTGTGTGTATCACTTGACAGAATTAAGATAATTACGGCATCATATTTATTATGTCATAAAATATTACTGAATGATTATTTTAATAATAATTGATGTTATGAAAATAATATAATATTCTTTAAGAAATATTTTATCAGATTTCTAAACAAAATAAAAGATTTTGCTTTCTATTTAATTATAAAAGCCAAAGTATTTTTTAACAAATCTGAGTTGAAAATATGTATAATAGATCAGTGATTTGTGATCTTGAACCAGTTTTCTAATTATTTGAAAATATCGGAGTAATATTTTATAACAGTTTTCTATAATAACAGAAATTTAAAAAAAAAATTGTTTTTATGACTAATTTATGACTTTAATTATAAATTATATATTTGTAATGTATTATTTTTATAATTCTGAAGAATAATTTTATTTTACTCTAATTTTTACTCAAATTTTATTTTCTATTCTAAACAAATTTTCCCGATAATTTGATACTGAAGTAAGAATTTTCAGTCATAGAAAAATAAATTGTGTTCAGCATACATATAACTGAGTAATTCAGCTAATTTTAATAAATCTGAAAGATAATTAAGGTTTTGAGGGAAATAAAAAAAAAGTGTAACAACAAGTTTGACAATCAAAAAGGTAGAAATATAGCATAAATGGGAATCAGTGAGACAAAAATTGTAGTGATAATAAATATATATATCATATTTTTACTATATAAGATTATTTAATAAACAAACAACAGTATTTGAAAAGTGTTATAATGTTTAGAACTGTTTGGTTAAATAATTATTATATAAGTTTAGGACATTTCTGCAATTAAAAAATGTAAATCAGTATTGTACATCCAAAACACAGGTGTTCAAATACTATTATTGTGTATCATATAAAAATAATTTAATATTTCCTTTTTATTTCCCTATCATTTTGAGCTAAATATATATACATTAACTTATTAAGCTAATTCCTTTTAAATTATTCAAATATAAAATATTTCCTTCAATCTCAGTTATGTCTAATAAATAAAAATTATATAAACTATTGATAAAATCATAATTTACACCTTTAGAAAGTTTTCCTTACATAAAATAAGAATTAAAATATGCAGTTTATTTCGAAAGACAAAATTAATAATTTTATACCTAAACTCTTAAAAATGTAAAATTTCATGTAACATTTATACACCACTCCAGTCCACATAATGTAACATAACACACACAGATGTATATATATATATATATATATATATATATATATATATATATATATATAATATATATAATATATATATATATATATATATATATATATATATATATATAATATGTGTTATATATATACATATATATATTATATGTGTTATATATATAAATACATACATATTTATATATGTATATATTTATATATATATATATATATTTACATATATATATATTATATATATATAGATATATTTATATATATATATATATATATATATATATAATATATATATATATATATATATATATATATATATATATATATATATATATATATATATATATATATACATACGTGATACACAGTTCCCTATTTATTTAACACACTTATCTATGTTCTCCATATTTAGCCGAAAAGGAAGGATGATAGATTATCAAACGTGCTACGCTGCTCTGTGACATAAATGGACTACATGCAAATCCACTTCTAAATCCTACCGTACTATTATTCTAAGCACTATGATTTCTAATTCTAAACCGCCGCGTTTAATCCATCTTACGACGGGAGATACTGTCTCCTTTTGTGTTCATACATTCCCCTGCTTTATTCGTATATACTTACAAAGCTATCATATATTGCAGAAAACTAACAATATAAGTGACTAAAAACGAAAATATAAGCAATCAATATGTTATATATTATTCTATTAGAAGTGATATGTAAATCAAATATCTATAGATAAATATTGCTTGGAAACCTAATCTATGGGTATTAAAGTTAATTTATGTTTTTTAGCAAAATTACATTTGCTTTTGGAATAATATAATTTGAGTAATATATTTTCTCAAATTCTATAGTCATTTATTAGATTTTTAATGTTATAAAAAGGTTATTCTGATGGGTTACTAAATGTTGCTAGTTTCTAGTATTTAGATTTGAAATAGCGGATATTTTTAGTTCATTAAGTTGTACTATTAAGAATTCTGACTATCGAATATAAGTAACTAAAAACAGAACTATAAGCAAACAATATAGTATATAATATTATATTTGAAGTTATATGTAGTTGAAGTGTTAAGTGAAATATCTATAGATAAATATTGCATGTAAACCTAATCTATGGCTGTTAAAATGAATTAATGTTTTTATAAATAGCTTAATTGCTTTTAGATTAATGTAATTAAAATTAACATATTTTTTGTAATTTCTGTTGTTATTTTTTAAATTTTTACTGTTATAGTAAGGTAATGCTGATGGTTTACTGAATGTTGCTATTTACTAGTATTAAGATTTAAAATAGCGGATATTGCAGAAAGATGGCCGATTGGTAAGGGTCCTAGCCTTCGGTACCGGAGTTCGTGGGTTTGAATCCAACTATGGAATGGATTTTCGTAGCAGTTCGGAATCGGCTTTAAGCAGTAGGTACCGGTCTCATTAGCCCTCGTGTTGCAAAAACGTAGACTATAGCGCTCGGAACCAAAACCAAATAGCGGATATTTTTATTCCATTGTTTTGTACTATTAAACGGAAAATTGCATGAATCTTAAGAATCGGCTGTGGATATAATCGCTAGATATATATAATATAAGTTCTATATATATATATATATATTTATATGTCTAAATAATTTTTAATAGTTTAAGATTTTTATGTATGTACATATCAAACTTATATATTATATATATATATATATATATATATATAAATATATATTTTATATATTTATGAATAATATATATATATTGTGACATCTGTTATAGATTAAAATAGAGAGATTTTATATTAAGGCATATTTTATTATCTATTCTAATTCATAGTTTGATAATATTCTTTAACTGCATTTTATAAAACGAAAATTTTCAACATGACTTATAGTAACTATACTTCTTTAGATCACTGCAACATAAATATACCAACAATGTCTCATATAATTTAAACAATGTTTATATTTCGAAACAAGAAAGTAAAAATAAACAAATATAATTTGTTGAGATTATATTTGAGTTTTCTTATTACTTTCTGTTAAGGATTTCGCACCGGTGAGTTACTGGAAAGTGAAGATATTACTCGAATGGATTGACCAGAGTACGCCCCTATCGATATTAATTCCTATCGAATGTGTGGGATGCTTTGGGAAGACGCATTGCAGCACACTTACATCCTCTGGAGAACACCCAATAAATAAAACAGATGCTAGTTGTGGAATGGACACTCCTACCGCAAGGAATTTTGGACCAGCTGACTCTGAGTATGCGGAGACGGTGCGAAGCAACCAATCATTTAGGGGAGGGCATAGCTCATATTAAAGAACATCTTCATATTTATCTTCCTCTTGGTTAGGTAATCATGAGTCACGATACTGTGCTTTGAATTAAGATATTTTTGATTGATTCCATACCGTATGCATTGTAATCGTCTTTCAGTGCCTCTGCTTTCGTCCTAATTTACGTACATAATACTCTCCTTGAATTTACTGTATCTCAGAGGATTTCTTGTGGAGTTACGGCAAAAAACCCACCTGTTGCTGAAGTTTTGCACACCAGTGAATTTTAATCTTAACTAATAGTTTGAGAGATGTATTAGAACTTCGAAATGAAATTTATTAATGTGAATCATAGCTTATAAAGGTTTGATAGTGAGAACAAACTATGTCTACGATGCTGTCTATTGAATATTTAGGTATCTCCTTGTCGTTACATTTTAGAATGGTTAGAAAGCATTTTTGAAATTTCGTTTAGTTTGATCTGTAGGAAGATCTAAGGAATTAAATGGAATTAGCTTATCAATGATTGTATGTATCTTCAATAATTTTTTCCATTCTTTAAATACTATCTGCGGCTTACTAACAAGCTAGCGCGCACACACACACACATAAACACACACACACACACACACACACACACACACACACATATATATATATATATATATATATATATATATATATATATATATATATATATATATATATATATATATATATATATATATATATATATATATATATATATATATATATATATATATATATATATATATATATATATATATATATATATATATATATATATATATATATATATATATTTATATATATATATATATATATATATATATATATATATATATATATATATATATATATATATATATATATATATATATATATATATATATATATATATATATATATATATATATATATTATATATATATATATATATATATATATATATATATATATATATATATATATATATATATATATATATATATATATATATATATATATATATATATATATTATATATATATATATATATATATATATATGTATATATATATGTATATATATATGTATATATATATATATATATATATATATATATATATTATATATATATATATATATATATATATATATATATATATATATATATATATATATATATATATATATATATATATATATATGTATATATATGTATGTATATGTATATATGTATATATATGTATATATATATATATATATATATATATATATATATATATATATATATATATATATATATATATATATATATATATATATATATATATATATATATATGTATATATATATATATATATATATATATATATATATATATATATATATATATATATATATATATATATATATATTATATATATATATATATATATATATATATATATATATATATATATATATATATATATATATATATATATATATGTGTGTGTGTGTGTGTGTGTGTGTGTGCGTGTGTGTAGGTGTTTGTGTGTGCGTTTATTTATATATTTCTCAAGTTGTTAATACTTCCTAACAAATTTTATTAAATGTGTCAATCTAATATATATATATATATATATATATATATATATATATATATATATATATATATATATATATATATATAATATATATATATATATATATATATATATATATATATATATATATATATATATATATATATATATATATATATATATATATATATATATATATATATATATATATATATATATTTATATATATTCATTTATTTATGTATTTATACATGTGTGTACATACATATGAAATTATATGACACAGATTTTACGGACCAATGAAGTAAAATTTTAACGAGCTGTTTTTGAAATTTTTAAAGTGAATTTTCTTATTGTATAGCTTTCTTACAATTAAATTATTCTCGATTTACTTCATGCATAACAAAGATCAAGTCTGCATGGTCCTTATCGTAACTCATATCTATTCTTCTAAATTGAAATTCAATTCCCATTTTCAAATAAAAAATGTGTGCTAAAGAATCGATAAATTCTCTGAAACGTCTTACTTAAGATTATAAGTGCTAAGTACTTTTTGCAGTAAAGTTATCCATCAATTTCCCTTCACTTACTATAACGACTGCTCAAACTCGTATAATAAATTTGTATTCAATATGCTACGTCAGACTTTTAAGTTAAAAGTCATATTTCAACGTCAAGAATATTAGTTTCAAATACATCGATTCGAGTTTCTACACGTAGTTTGTTCTAATAAACAGTTTAATGTTTTATTAGAAAATCTGAATTTAAAATGATAGACCATTAATGTTTATTACATTTTTATTATATTGAAGAGATATATTTTGTGCATTATTTTATTCCTATGTTTCTTTAAGAAAATATAGTATACAATTTATTTAATGTTCAGCTTTTATGTAATATACTCTAACATTTAGTAATGATAGACCTAAAACATTTTAGACAAACCTTTTATATTTATGTGAATTTAAAATGATAGATAATTAATGGTTATTATATTTTTATATATTAAAGCGAGATATTTTATGTATTATTTTATTCCTATGTTACTTTAAGAAAATATAGTATACATTTTATTTAATGTTCAGCTGATATGTCATATACTCTAACAATTAGCGATAATAGCTTAAAAAATTTTAGACAAACCTTTTAAATTAAAATCTTTTTGTGATGATGAACTTTAAATCAGTATACCAATATAATAATTTTTTAATAATATTATCTCCTAAAGTATTTATAATGCTGTTAAAAAATACCTACACTAAAAAAGGGAACAAAAAATGATTTTGATATATATGCATAGCACTTGCATATAAATAGAATAAACATTTTAAGACTAATCATATTTATGATTAATCTTAGTTGTATACTTTATTAGAAATGCTATTGTAGTACATGTTACGTGATTTCTTTGAGATATAATATATAAACTGAATATAAACTATATATTATATATAAATATAATATACAGTTTATTTAATGTTCAGCTGATATGTAATATACTCTAAGAATAAGGGATTGTAGCTTAAAATAATTTAGAAAAACCTTTTAAATTATATATTTATGTGAAGATGAACCTTAAATCTCTATTTCAAGATAATCAATTTTTCTAATATTATTTCCTAGAGTACTTATAATGTTGTTAAAAAATACCTAAAATAAAAAAAGTGAACAAAAGATGAATTTTTAAGCAAATACATAACACTTGCATAAAAATACAGTAATCGAAGACTAATAATTTTCATGGTTAATCATAATTGTATACATTATTAGAAATTCTAGTATAGTACATATTGCGTGATTTCTTTGAGATACAATATATAAACTGCATATAAACTGTATATTATATATAAATATAATATACAGTTTATTTAATGTTCAGCTGATATGTAATATACTCTAACAATTAGTGAGAAAAGCTTAAAACATTTTAGACAAATCTTTTAAATTATATCTCTATGTGATGATAAACCTGAAATTTTTATTAAATAAAAACAATTTTGATAACATTATTTCATAGAGTATTTACAATGCTGTTAAAAATAACTACAGTAAAAAAAATGAATTTTGGTGTAAATATATAACATTTGCATAAAAATAGAATAAACGAAGGCTAATCATTTTAATGATTTATCTTATTTGTACACTTTATTAGAAATGCTACTGTATTACATATTAAGTGATTTCTTTCAGATATTTACTCCAAATGGACGACTTTCAATAGAAACAAAAGTGGAAATCGAAGTTCTTTACCGTTACTTACAACTTGTATGAGACAATCATCTGTACTTGGGGAATAATTTAACAACTATTTTATTTAGTTTTATAGTATTACAAACTAAGTA
>CM063510.1:130313907-130336407 GCA_032207245.1 Pardosa pseudoannulata
ATATGAAAATTGCCTCTAATTATTAATATATCTTCTAACGTGGTTTCACTGAGATTACTTCTGTTGTCTCGGAGAATAAATTTCAAACCTGAAAACGCTCTTTCAACACTAACTTGTGTAGCTGGAGCTGCCAAAACCACCATTACAAACTTATACAAGTGCGGATATGTAATTATAAAGTTGACGTTAAATTAGAAAATATTGATAAGTTGGTAACAGTAACAAAATGACTGAAAGATATATCGAACCGAAATAAACCGATGTTTTTTTCGGTTCAGTTCCGGTTTTCGTTCCGACCAAAATAACGGTTTTTTCCGGTTTTCGGTTTTCGGTTTAGTTTCGGTTCGAAGCCCTGAAATTTATAATAGTATCGTAAATATGAAAAATCAAATAGGAATAGTAATGTATAGTTTTAATGTTTTCGAAATATGTTATATATAAACATTTATACATTATAAAAAATGAAAAGAGGTATCATAAAACTAATAATGTAAAAAGTAGTTTTTAAAAGTTGTTGTCTAATTTTTCCCAGAATCCATGTAGTAGACAGGCACATTTGGCTTAGTTTTCCTGTAAATACCGTTATTTTTTCTACCCAGAAATAAACCATATTGTTACAATAACCCGTACTAGTATGTGACCCGCGCTCAATTATCAATCGTCAGAAAATGTACTAGTACTTGTCCCGCATACAATGAGTTAATATGCGTTTTAAACTATTTATACTTAAGATGGCATGAAATATTTCATTACTAATATTTCAAAACTTTATGATAAATTGTATATTTTATGTAAAGACGCTATTTAATACACTATAAATATTAAATGAAAGAAAAGAGTTTTAATGATATGGATTTTTTTCTTAAATTTCACAATGGATCTAAAATACATTTTTTTAGATTCAATGAAATATCCTTTTGAGTAGTAAAAAGTTTGATAAGTGATGAGAACATCAATTTCTGACAAAAAGAAATATGAATATTCAACTTTCTTTTATATCCAAATGATACGATACTTTTGATAAATAACCCTCCATTTTATTACGATATATAAATCATTCGACTATTCCTATGGGAAAAATTGTTCTTTCTTTCAAAATGTTCACTGAATAACGGACGCTATGAAATGTAGTTTATCTGAAACAATCTATATGTACTCCTAAGAATGTATATTACTGTCATAATAGTTATGCCTCTTAGAAGAGAGCCATAAACCTTCCAGAGCGAAAGGATACATGTCCAATGCGGCCATTAGAATAATTAATGCTGAGAAGTAAGAATATAGTAAGTATTTTTCAAGTGTTGTCATCAAGTTTCCATATCATTCAAATCCAAATGCTAGAAGGAAATACTCCTTAAAAGTTCTTACATCTAGTTATATATTTTTTATGCTTATAGTTATAATAAAATAGAAACGATTCTAAATGCAAGTTTGAGAAAAAAGTTCTTAAAAAAAAAACTTTTCCTAAAAGTTCTAATTGCAAATGTAGGCTGTAAAGTCAATTTTATTTTGCTATTCAACTGACCATTTAAAGACATTGACTTTAGATTGTTTTTTTTCAAAATTTTTATTTATAATAATAAAATGTGGATCATATAGGTATTCATAATTTTATACAATTTCTACCAATAACATCCTGTTAGAAGTTAAAAGCAAATATAAATTATATTTCTGCTTGTTTTTCTAATTATGCCTTTGACTGTCTGCATGGCTATGTATTATTATTAATGTAGCTACATGTATTTCTAAAATCGAAATTGATATCAACATAAAAAAGTAAGTTTTATTTTATTTTAAATCTAAAAAACTGTACAGATGTAGCTTTGTGAAGTTGCTATAAAAGTTTGAGTCACCTAAATAACTTTCACTATTAGTTTTAATGATACAATTAATGTACATATGACATAACTAAAACAATATTATTGTTGACTGAATATTTAGAAAATATTGTAATTGTAAGACTAATTATAATATCTTTGAAAGGATACATGTCCATTACAGCCATTAGAATAATTAATGCTGAGAAGTAAGAATATAGTAAGTTTTTTCAAGTGTTGACATTAAGTTTCCGTATCATTCAAATCCAAGTGCTAGAAGGAAATACTCCTTAAAGTTCTTACATCTAGCCATATATTTTTATGCTTATATATATAGTAAAATAGAAATGATTCTAAATGATGGTTTGAGAAAACGTTTACGGCATAAAAATACTTTTCCTTAAAGTTCCAATTGCAAATCTAGGTTGTAAAGTCAATTTTATTTTGCTATTCAACTGACCATTTAAAGACATTGACTTTAGATTTTTTCCAATTTTGATTTATGCTATTGAAATGTGGATCTTATAGATCTCCATAAATTTTGTAAAAATACTACCAATGACATCCTGGCAGAAGTTAAAAGCAAGCAAATTATTATGAATCGGGGTATCAGGCTATTATTTTGGAGTAATCCAGTGCAAGGAACGTGTTCGGTTTTCTAAATTTTTTATTAAACGTAACTGTCAACAACATAACAAAGGACTGACAACGGAAATATACAGGTACAAATTTTTTAAATTATAAAATGCACACACAGCGCCATCTGTTAAATAAAATTATTAGATTACATAGCTGGAAGATACAACACAAATATAAATTATATCGCTGCATGGTTTTCTAATTATGTCTTTGCCTTTCTGCTATGTGTTACTACTAATGTAGCTACATGTCTTTCTAAAAACGAAATTGATATCAACATAAAAAAGTATGTTTTATTTTATTTTAAATCTAAGAAACTGTATAGATGTAGCTTTGTGTAATTGCTACAAAAGTTTGAATCACCTAAATAATTTTCGCTACTAGATTTAATGACACAAATAATGTACATATGACATTAATAAAACAATATGTATTGTTGAATGAATATTTAGAAAATATTGTAGTTGTAAGATTAATTATAATATCTTCGAAAGGATACATGTCCATTTCAGCCATTAGAATAATTAATGCTGAGAAGTAAGAATACAGTAAGTATTTTTCAAGTGTTGGCATCTAGTTTCCATATCATTCAAATCCAAATGCTAGAACTAAATAGTCCTTAAAAGTTCTTACATCTAGTTATATATTTTTTATGCTTATAATAAAATAGAAATGATTCTCAATGCGAGTTTGAGAAAAAGTTTCCCACATAAAAATATTTTTCTTAAAAGTTCTAATTGCAAGTCTAGACTGTAAAGTCAATTTTATTTTGTTATTCAACTGACCATTCAATTCATTGACTTTAGTTTTTTTCTAATTTTGATTTATACTATTAAAATGTGGAGCATATAGGTCCTCATAAATTTGGTAAAAAAAGAAGAGAAACAGAAAATTTATAGTCCCTTAGTTAATTATAAAATTTTATAAATAATACTACTACATTTTTAAATCATCGTTATAAAAGGGAGATTTTTATTTTACTTTCAAGATAATTTGGAACTGATTAAAGTTACCTTTAAAAACATTTGTCCTATAGACAACTATTTGTTAAGTAGTTATTACCTAAACTAAAATATGTTGCATATAATAAATGAAATTTAAAACTCTAACCGGAAATATTTACCCTTTAATGTACATTTGAGCAATTTTTAGCTCGGTGAATTTATCTTCTCGTATGAATCAAATTTTGTATCATAATTTTTCATATATTTCTACATAATATATATTAGTTTAATGATAAATAATGTGGTACCTTTCTACATTTAAACAGAAGCTTTTTATGGCAGAATTTGTAGGTATAGAAATTCACTGAATTATTGGAAACAGAACTGAAACTGTCAAATCTAAGCATACAAGCATTTTTAGAAAATACCTAAGGTAATAAGTTGACTAGAATATTTTAAGTCGTAATAACACATCTATGGTGGGAAACTATCTAATATATCCAGAAAGACTTTCACATATAATTACATTGTGAAGTTTTGATTTCTATAAGAAATGATTCGTCTTTTTATCTTATTTGTATAATCTTTATTTGCTGTCTTTTTACATTAATTACAATAGATAATGTAGAAGTCAATATATATAGCTGTCTTTTCTTATGAAACGAAAAACATGGAAAATATATACGATGTTTATTATTTAAACTAAAATTAGAAATTATCGGACCTTTCCACCTTCAAAATATCGCATTATTCTATTGGTTGATTGCTGTACTACTGTTGTTGATTGTTCTACTCCTATGGATTCACATGCGGTTATTGTTATCCTTGCTAGCTCCATAACATTAACCATTTAAGAGGTCAATTCTCTTAACCAGAAATGCTTCCAACAAAGGCATATTTTTTATTTCATATAATTAAGTACCATTCTTAATAGATTAAGAATAATAAAGATTTTTTTGTTTTTTACTTTTGTTTTACTTTTTTTCTACAATGTTTCAACACAAATTGGTTAAAAACCATTTCTTCCTTAAAAAGGGAACCTTCCTTGTTGAGCACATGCATTGCCAGATGTGTTTATATATGTTCTTCTAAAAGCTTCTTTTTAGGGAAATTCTTATTCTTGCAATTTCTATATATTCTTTTACTAACTTAATAAATTTAATTTCACCAAAGAGAGGAATTCTTAGTCTTGGTGTGGTTCTTAGTCTTGGTATTATATTAATGTCATATATCTGATGTTTCATTTCAATATATTTTACTCTTAGTCTATATCCAGCAATAACTTTTGCATCGTTGAAAATGGAGAGATTTAAGGTGATCCTGTTTATTTTTACTGTATTATTTACATTAGAAATATAAAAAGTAGAGAACTGAAATGTGACCTTAAAACTCTAAACATCCTTAAAATGTTTCAATATTCAATTTATATTTACTTATTAATCCTTAAAGACCAAATGCTATGATCAATTTGTTATGAAAAGATATTTGTACTGGTAAAATACAATAAGCGAAGGTAATCTATATTTAAGAAAATAGACCCAAAATAAAATTGATATAATACGGATATATGCAATTGCGAATTAATGTAAAAACTATTTTATGTACAATACAAAAATGCAAACATAACAATTCATTGCTCAGTCAACAGCCTTATTTAGGTACAATCAAAGAAACTTAGCAATAGCCACATTTATACCGAATATTAAAATTAAGAAACAATTAAAATACATTAAGTAATGCAAAATATTTAATGAATAATAAAATTGAAATTTTAATGCAAAACTAAAACGCATAAAATTCATATAATTTCTTAAATATCCGATTTCTCCTCCCCTACTACACTGAATTTTTTTTTCTAGAGAATATTTTCTTTTAAATAAAACTATTGAGTTAGTGATAGAAAGAATAAATACTGTAAGAGAAAATATTTTGGCAAGCTCCATATGTATAATCGTAGAATTAAAACACATAATGTAATGCAAAATATTTAATGAATAATAAAATTGAATTTTTAATTCAAAACTAAAACACATAAAATTCAAATATTTTCGTAAAGATCCAATTTCTCCTCCCATACCACACTGAGCGATTTTTCTACAGAATATTTTCTGTTAAATAAAACCATTGAGTTAGTGACAGAGAGAATAAATACTCTAAGAGAAATTATTTTGGCAAGCTCCTATGCGTAAGCGCAGAACTAAAAGACATAATGTAATGCAAAATATTTAATTAATATTAAATATGGAATTTTAATGCAAAACTAAAACACATAAAATTCAAATATTTTCGTAAAGATCCAATTTCTCGTCCCATACCACAGTGAAAAGTTTTTCTAGAGAATATTTTCTGTTAAATAAAACCATTGAGTTAGTGATAGAGAGAATAAATACTCGAAGAGAAAATATTTTGGCAAGCTCCCTATGCGTAAGCGCAGAAACATGAAGAAAGTGCGTATACAGTAATTATTTTTCGATACAGTGCTTAATAAATGATCTTCCATGGATTTCTAAGTTTTTTTATTTTAGTTAGGATTTATCCTGGCAATCTCAACGTTCAGCGCCAATTGATTTTACAATTAAGATAGATACAACGACTTTCAAAGTGGATTTTTATCAAATGTACCCATTTTTTTATTTCCAGAAAAAAGTGGAGTCGAAATACTTAAATTTTAGAAAGTAATGTCCGGTCATGAGCATATTTTTATTGCGAAACTCATGACCTATTTTACTCCCTGAAAAATTATTGATGTAAAATCACATGATGGTAGGGATAAAAAATGTTTTAGGAAATGAGTTTCAATTTTGCCTGTCTAATTACTCAGTTGTACTATCATTTCTTTGTACAATGGGTATAGATAATAATAGATAAATTGTCGTAGATTTTGAGAAAACTGTGAAAATTGCTAATTTAATTGTAGTTTATCTATACATAAAATTGATTATATACTTATATAACTAGTATATAAAGTTTATTGAATGTAAATTATTTAAACATTTGTTTTTATACGAATTATATAACTTCTATCTAACGTTTTCAATTTAAACATTTGTTTACTTAGGGAGTATATTAAGTCTGTAATTAAAATCGAATATATGGTTGTATAGTTAGTATGTAAAGTCAATTAAATGCAAATTATTTGAACATTTGTTTTCATAAGTATTATATAACTACTATGTAACGTTATCTCTTTGAATACTTGTTTACATAGTGAGTTTATAAAATTTGTCGAATGTAATCTATTTTAACACTTGTTTATATAAAGATATTTAAAGTCATTGAATGTAACAAACGTAATTTAATGCATAATTTTTAATCATTTGATAACTTAAATATTTACAATTGCACGTATAAATTGATTATATTAATAAAAATGATTACTGCACATAATGCAATTACATTTCAAAAGCTCATCACAATATTAATCCCAAAAAAAAATTATTGATCCAAATCCCCACAATGCTAAAGATAAATTTAAAACTTGATTTTCATTTCTTATGTCTAATTATTCATTTATATTATAATTTATTTCTGTAATATAAATAGATTTAAATACATCTTTTTTTATAGAAATTGGAGAACCTGTAGCTTTTTACATTTAATTGTAGTTTATTTGTAAGTATTGATTATATGTATATATAACTAGTATATAAAGTCAATCGGATGTAAATTATTTGAACATTTGTTTTCATAAGTATTATATATAACGTCTATCTAATGTTATCTATTTGAATATTTGTTTACATAGGCTGTATATTATATGTTGAATGTAATCTATTTTAACATTTGTTTATATAAAGAGATTTAAAGCCTATTAATGTAACAAATGTAATTTAATGAATAAATTTTAAACATTTGGAAAATTTAAATATTTACCATTGCACGTATAAATTGATTATATTAGCAAAAAAGGAATATTGCACATAATGCAATTACACGTCAAAAATTCATCACAATATTAATCCCCAAAAGACTAATTGATCCTAAATCCCATAGTAGTGAAGATCAATTTAGAACTTGACTTTCCATTTGATATGTCTAATTACTCATTTGTATTGTAATTTATTTCTGTAATATATGTAGATTAAAATAGATTTTTTGTTGTTATAGAAATTGGAGAACTTATAGGTGTTTTAAATTTAACTTAGTTTATTTGTAAATATTGATTATATGTAAATATAACTAGTATATAAAGTCAACCAGATGTAAATTATTTGAACATTTGTTTTCATAAGTATTATATAACGTCTATCTAATGTTATCTCTTTGAATATTTGCTTACATAGGCAGTATAATACCTGTCGAATGTAATCTATTTTAACATTTGTTTATATAAAGAGATTTAAAGTCTATTGAATGTAACAAACATAATTTAGTGCATGAATTTTAATCATTTGAAATATTTAAATATTTATCATTGTACGTATAGATTGATTATATTAATAAAATTAATTATTGCATATAATGCAATTACAATTTTATTAATATATGCATCACAATATTAATCCCAAAAAAAAATTATTGATCCAAATCCCCACAATGCTAAAGATAAATTTAAAACTTGATTTTCATTTCTTATGTCTAATTATTCATTTATATTATAATTTATTTCTGTAATATAAATAGATTTAAATAAATCTTTTTTTATAGAAATTGGAGAACCTGTAGCTTTTTACATTTAATTGTAGTTTATTTGTAAGTATTGATTATATGTATATATAACTAGTATATAAAGTCAATCGGATGTAAATTATTTGAACATTTGTTTTCATAAGTATTATATATAACGTCTATCTAATGTTATCTATTTGAATATTTGTTTACATAGGCTGTATATTATATGTTGAATGTAATCTATTTTAACATTTGTTTATATAAAGAGATTTAAAGCCTATTAATGTAACAAATGTAATTTAATGAATAAATTTTAAACATTTGGAAAATTTAAATATTTATCATTGTACGTATAAGTTGATTATATTAATAAAAATGATTACTGCACATAATGCAATTAAAATTCAAAAATTCATCACAATATTAATCCCAAAAAAAAACTTATTGATCCCAAATCCCACAGTAGTATAGATCAGTTTAGAACTTGACTTTTCATTTCATATGTCTAATTACTCACTTATATTATAATTTATTTCTGTAATATATATAAATTAAAACAAATTTTTTTTGTTATAGAAATTGGAGAACGTATAGGTCTTTTAAATTTAACTTAGTTTATTTGTAAATATTGATTACATGGTTATATAAGTAGTATATAAAGTCAACCAGATGTAAATTATTTGAACATTTGTTTTCATAAGTATTATATAACGTCTATCTAATGTTATCTATTTGAATATTTGCTTACATAGGCAGTATAATACCTGTCGAATGTAATCTATTTTAACATTTGTTTATATAAAGAGATTTAAAGTCTATTGAATGTAACAAACATAATTTAGTGCATGAATTTTAATCATTTGAAATATTTAAATATTTATCATTGTACGTATAGATTGATTATATTAATAAAATTAATTATTGCATATAATGCAATTACAATTCAAATATCCATCACATTATTAATCCCCCAAAAAACTTATTGATCCAAAATCCCACAGTACTAAACATAAATTTAGAACTTGACATTCTATTTCATATGTCTAATTACTCAGTTGTATTATAATTTATTTCTGTAATATATATATATATATATATATATATATATATATATAGATTAAAATAGATCTTTTGTTATAGAAATTGGAGAACGTGTACCTTTTCAAATTTAATTGTAGTTTATTTGTAAATATTGATTAAATGGTTATATAACTAGTATATAAATTCAATTGAATGTAAATTATTTGCAAAGTTATTTTTATAAGTATTATATATTGCCTATCTAATGTTATCTCTTTCAACATTTGTTTATATAGTTTATAAATTCTGTTAAATGTAATCTATTTTCACATTTGTTTATATAAAGATATTTAAAGTCTGTTGAATGTAACAAATGAAATTTAATTCATAAATTTCATTAATTTGAAATATTTAAATATTTATCCTTGCAGTATTAATTTCTTTATATTAATGCAGTTGAATATTGCACGTAATGTATTACAATTCAAAAATTCATCCCATTATTATTCTCAAAAAAATATTAATCGAAAATCATACAGTGGCAGAGAAAAATTTAGAACATGGCTTTGTTTTTCCCCCGTCTAATTACTCAATTATATTATAATTTATATCTGTAATATATGTAGATTAAAATAGATCATTTGTTATAGAAATTGATTAACGTCTAGCTCTTTAAATTTAATTGTAGTTTTCTGCAAATGGTTATTTCTGTAAATGATATTTCTGTAAATGGAAACTTGGATATATAAGTTGCATATCAATTTGAACATTTAATTTGAAATTTTGTATAAAAAGTCTATTAAATGCAATCTAATTAACATTTATTTATGTAAGTAGTATTAAAGGCTATCTAAAGTTATAAATGTATTCATAATGCTTATTGAGTTATTTGAAGAATAAATATTATGTTATTATTTGAAAAGAATTAATTATTAAATTTGTTATTACACATATTGAGATCAAATATAGAGGTTTCACGCTAATTGTAAATTTTATTTTCTTCACCATTGTATATACAAATAATTCTGTTCCTTTCATTTAATAATTTGTTTCATTTTTTTTTATTATAAAATATTCTTTAAAGCAAGAAAATGAAAATTTTTATTCAGCTATTTAACACCATAATTTTTAAATGTTGTGATCAGCATTGTTTAGTTTTTGAAACTTTACGTAGAATAATAGACAGTTTAGTCATATTTGGTAACAAAATTAGCATGTAAAATGTAGCAGATTAAATCTATTTGAACATTTGTTTACATGAGTATTATTAAAGTCTATCAACTATAAAAATTTAATTCAAAACTAAAAAAATAATAATAATTTAGTGATTTGGAAAATAGTTGTATATATATTGATTATTTCAAGTAAGGCTATAAACATATAGTAGTTTTATGCTCATAATAATTCTTTTCATTTCTCCATTTTATATTTTTTTAAACTATATTCTTTTTTTAAGTAATTCTTATTCTTTTCTTAATTCTTTTTTAATTAAATCTTTAACATAAAATGGTCTTTATTACATAATACTTTTTACTCATTTATTTTCTTCATTTATAAATGTGTTATTTAACATTGCTTACTGACTGAAATTTTATGTAAAATAATAAACTATTCAGTAATTTTTGAAAACAAAAGTTGTACCTATTGTGGACATGAAATAAAAACAATTATACTAGTAATAATTTTATTGTTTTCATTATACTGCCAATCCTTAAAATTATATTACTTTACATTAGACATAGGATGAAATTTATCTTTGGTGTAGAAGTGATGGTTATTATTTTGCACTTAAGCATAAAAAGTTTTCATTCAGCTATTTATCATCGCAAATTATAAATGTGACAATGAACATTCTCTACTGATTGAAGAACAGCTGTATTCAACAGAAAGTCATTTGTAGATTGGAATTACTCTTCAGCTATAATTTAGTCATAAATATCAGCTGAAGTAATATTTATTTGATTATATCACATGTCTCCCGTATTTAATTAATCAACTATTTGAAAGTTAATAAATATAATAAATATTTACTGCATTATGTCTTGATGGATTTTTTGTGATTTCAGCCAATCTTTGTTTTTCCAGTTCTTATCTTTATGAGAAAACATTTACCACCGATTTTACTGTCACGAAATATATAACTAAATAAAATATTTTCAATAAAGAATTTCATCTATACTTTCTATAATAAATATTTATTACGAAATTCAACCCTTCCTCAAAGTAACCTAAAGTTAGACTGAAAAAAGTAACAATTTATCGGCAAAACGAGAAAAACGTGTAATAATATCAAGAGGAAATTACTTCTCAGATTGGTATTTCCATTGTTTTCCAATCCCAAAGTACTCTAATACAAACTTACATTTATTGGACACGTTTCTTAATGTCATTAGAAATATTTGGAAATTGGCAAAAGTGTAAAATATATTTCTTTATTTTCGTAATTTTCTCGTTTGGAGTCATTAACAGCATCGGAATTCTATTGTTTCAAAATACTTCAGTACCGTAAGTTCCGATGCTTGAACAGAAATAAAATAACTGATATGGTTAACTCAGTAGAGAGCTTTCATTGCAGATGATTTAAGAATTTTAGCAGTTCGGTGACGAAATAATCTTTTTCCGGTAATGGTAAATATTGTATCTAAGCTTTATTTTCGATACAATATCCAGTTTCTAGATCAAATACAGTGGTGTTTTGTTTCGAGCTTTTGTATTCATTATTTCTGCACTAAAATTATAATCTTCTACATCTTGCTACGGATTCAATTATTACGCATACTTAAGCAAAAAATAATGATTTTATTTGCACATTATATTTTGCTTAACTAGCTTACTATAATAAATTACAGAAATCATTAAAAACTAACATTATTTATATTTTATGAGTAATATAATTTTCAAACCAATAATTAAACTTTTAGAGCCATCAAATTTCTCTATTGTTCTTTTAAAAATTGAACCAAATTTGACAATTTTGAAAATATGGTATATACTTTAGCATAAACAAGTGATGTAGTTAAACTTTCTTAGCAGATAAAATGAAAGTCTGAAATAGCATAAAATAAATAACTACTTTAAAATCTTTGACATTTTCTAAAGCATTTATTTGTTGATACAGGTTATGACTATAAAATAAAAGTATATTGGTATATAGTGCTACATTTTTACTACATGATTCGTTTACTGTAAAAATGTACAATATGTATTAAAAGTTCCTTTAAGTTATACATAATATGAGTAATATATTATTCATCCTAAATATTAAGCATGTGTTAAGACATTTTGCTAGTGAATATTTTATACTGATTTGTGATTTGAAGAGATATGAGTGGGAGGGCTGTTTTCTTGAATAATATTGGGAACGAAAGTAGACTGTGGTTCCAAAACTCTGATTATTCAGCCTTTAGATCGGAGATCATAGGTATTGGAGTAGCTCTTAATTATGACTACTGACAAAAATGGTATTTGGATTTTGACCGATGGCAAGAGTATTATAAAGTGTTTTATAAATTGTATTATAAAGTGCTGGCCAAATATATTTGATATGCCATACCAGATTATTATGTGGTTTCTCTGCTAGATAGGCCTAAAAACATCTATATGCCTTCACTGGATTCCATTGTACTTTAGGGTATATGGCAACGAGATAGCAGATATACTGGCCAAGAATGGATATCATCTTCCGATAAACAACATTAACGAGCTCACTCCATAGGAAATTCATTCTTTAAACAGACAGTAATTGTTTTCTGTACGGAGTCTTCCCTGTTCACCATAGGTATGTCGCCAAAGGTTTATCCCTATCATGAAGTGTTTCCATTCTCTTCAATTGATCCTGGCGAGATTCAGAAGTGGACACTTAAAATGTTTAAGTTTCTTGAATGGGGAGAGAATTTTCTCTCCTTGTTTCTTTTTCCTCTCTTCCACTACTGATCAACTTCTTAATTATCTTGGCTCCTCCTGGAGAAGCTGAAGGATGAGTAGGACCTGATGAGTAGGATCTGGGGAATCGGGATATTATGGACCTGGTCTAGACCTTCCTACATCAGAAGGATAAGAAATACAAACTGATATGTTCTATGTATTTGCACATACAAAGTTAATTATAAAAACAGTACATATAATATGCAGCAAAGTAGTCAATAGTTTTAATGCTTTATTTTACCTTTATTTGTTTGATTTTACTTTGCCAATACCACATATATTTTAAAATATACAAATAGTGTGGTTATGCATACACATGTAAAATTTTCCTTTAGAAAAGAAGAAAGTCTGAAATTAACATCCCAATAAATTACACTTTTACAATCTTTAACATAGTGTTAAGCGCTTATTTGTATATTCAGATTTTGAATTGATAACAAATAGTTATTTCATTGCAGAGCTTTCATTAATGACGAGTTTGCTGTAAACATGTACATGAAGCAATAAAAGTGTTTATTATACAATATATACATTGTAAGCAAGTATTAAGTTCCACACTTCTGAGGACACTAGAACACGTTCTATTAATGCAAATGAGATAGAGTAGGATCTTGAAGTAATTCAAATAATCCACTTGATAATTATTACATAAAAAATTTAGTACAAAACTCCACCTATAGATGGAGCTTTTATATTTAAGCACATGTAATGTACTTTATAACTGCTAAAAAAATTAAAAAGGAATATTAAATGTGCTCAATATGCCCCACTTCATGTTAAAAGTATGCTGTAATTCTGCCGGAATATCAGGAACATGTCTCCGAAGGCTGTCATTCAGATCTGGAATTTACACCTTTGGACTAAAAACTTACTCTAAGCAATAAAATGTCCTTGAATTATATAAATGCTTGATTTGATTTAAATGCTATAAGTAAGTCCAGCATAAATATTAAATATTAGATGCCAGGGAGTTTTAGTAGTTAATTCTGTTTTAAATCAGTTTATATAGTTTAAATTGTGTACATACAGCGTATATTTTAATGAATACAAATAATGTATTTAAACTTGTTTATGCAAAACTTCCATTTAGAAAAACTTTAGATTGAAAATTAACACCTTTTATGTTTTTGATTATTATCTAACTTCAAAATTAAAATATCGTAATTAATTAAAAAATTATTTTTCAATTTGCTATGGAAACACACATTTCTGACAAAGCATAGTTTAAAAATGAGTATAATTTTCAATTTATGAAGTTATTTGGTAGTTAAGATTTATGTAAAAGATTTTAATGCATTTCAAAATAATTCTGTCAATTGTGGAAGACTATTTAAGATTTAATACTTTGTATATTAATTCGTAATTTTGTATATTTTCGTATATTTCATGTTTAATATTTTGTAGTAAAAAAATTATAAGCATTAAAAGTTAACATTACATAAATGCTATATGTTAAGTATCGTTCAACATAAATATTAAACAATAGATGACATGGAATTATAGTAGTTAATTCAGTTTTAAATCAATTTATATTGTTTAAATTTATTTTTTTATACATTATATTAAAACATTCGACCAATATAGTCAGACTCACCTATGTTAGTTTTCGTTTTAGAATAAGTAAAGTCATAAAATTAACAAGTTTTATGGTTTTACTTAGTTTGTAACTTCAAAAGAAAATGTCTTAATTATTACAAATTTCTTTTACAGTTTGACTTGGGAGCACAAATTACTGTCAAATTAAAATTTAAAAAAAATTATATGTTTCAGTTTATGAAATCATTTGGTAGTTAAAATTTATGTAACAAGCTTTTCATGTCTGTTAAAAATTCTGTCGTTTGTGGAAGACTATTTACGATTTAATATTTTGCATATATATATTGTATATTTTGGCTTTGAACATATAGAAAGTGTTTGTGTAATACTCATATATTCATACTCGAATAAGAGACATTTATATTCACGGGGAATGTATGTTTATTGCAACATATTTATATATCAGTTGCAGATGTTTAAAACTTACCATCAAAATATAAATATTTTCGAAACTTCGAGTCAAAAGATACACAGTTACGTGAAAGATTTTTAGAATATTTTGAAACAGAATGCAATATTCAACAAATTTCTATATACATGATAAAGAATAGAATTGTAAAAACAATACAAGCTACTGTACTCAGAAAAAAAATTCAGTAATTTTAATTATTCATTTTACATTTATTAGATGAAATTCCGTACTAAAACCAACTAATCTTAAAGGTAAATTTTCCCGTATATATTGAATTTCATATTTTGTCGTTCTTTACTTATATAACATGCGGTGTATAGTTAGTGAATACATTTTATCTTGTAATCCAATATTTTCTTTAAATTTAATATTTATTAAAAAATTAAATTTATTTAAGAATAAAAAATGCATATTTTAATTTATAGAGACATTAATTTAATCTTATTTTATTTCTTATTTATTTCCTAATAAATTCATCAAATATATTTACATTATGCAACACCTGTCCTTTTATATTATCCTAGTTAATTATTACATTTACACCGTTATTTTAATGAAAAAAATATTTAATGATAATAAATTTTAAAATCTACATCTATTTAATGCACATAATTAATTTCAATTTCATAGTGAGCAAAATTTCACATTTTTTATTGTTTCAAAAGATGATATTAACCTTTGCTCTATCATACTATATACACTGTATACCAATAAGTGTTTGGACACCTATGCAAAATGGCGATATCTGCGGTCCTGAGGTACGTCATGGTCTCTGCCGGTGTACATACATCCTACGTTGTGGCAGTTTTAAGGGTTCGACCCCTGTTACTTTGAGGACGACAATGTCAGTTGTCTTGTTTCGAGGTTTCGAGTTGACTGACCTGCCCAGAGCCCAGACCTGAAACCTATCGAGAACCTCTGGAATGAGTTGGATGACCGGATTAAGGGGTGCACTACCGGTCCAAAATCTGTGAAGGAACTTGTATGTCTACTCCAAGCCGAGTGGAAGATAATACCACTAGCTGTAATACGAAGACTTCTGGAAAGTATGCCCCGGAGGGTTCACGCTGTAATTGCATCTCGTGGAGGATCTACCAACTATTGATTTTGAATAACGTTACTTTTTCTTTTCTATCACAGGTGTCCAAATATTTATTGGTAGACATTGTAATATAGAAGATTTTCTGCCAATAATGAGTAGAATGTATGTTTTAAAGGCTATATATAATTTCACTGAATAATAAATAATCTCAAAATTTGAAAATAAGAAAATTAAGAATAAAAGGACTTTATGTTTCTAAAAAAATCAATTTTTAAAAATATTATTTCCAGGAGTATAAATAATGATTATATATAAAACACCTACAATGCTGAAATATTCAAGAAAACAATTTAAATGTAAATACAAAACTTTTTCATAAAATTTGAATTTCTATTGTATTACATATTAGATAATTGCTTTCATATTTTTACTGTATATTTTAGACTTTTACAGAAACAAAACTGGGTATCAAATCTTATTTTGCATTAAATATAACTTACATAAAAGACTTATTGCCAATGTAATATGATATAAATAGTAATTTGAATAAAATGTAACCTTTATTTAGGAACCTCAATTACCTAAATTGAAGGCTGGAGACAAAGGAGGTAACTCGATATCTAACTATTCGATACCAATGGCCAACCTGCTTTTGCGAGTTCTAAATGACCAAACCAAAAGTTTGGCCCAAAGCTGATGACTCGGTATCCAGCATTTGAAACCAAATGATATGTTAAGTGATAATAAAAGCAACATTTATATTTGGGGAATGTTTTAACCTATATTTCTTTGTGTTACGGAATTATGAAACCTGTAACTGGACAAATAAATTAAAGTTTCAGAAAACCAAACGAATATTTTTAATAAACAGACAAATTCGTGAAATTTGAGTGTGATTAAGAAAATTGTTATACACCAGGGACATTTGAAAATAGAGTAGCACTGTCTCAGTCAGTAATGGCATCGATATCTTAACTACTGAGTAACAACATCAAAGATCTAGACGGCATAGGATATGCCGTGTTTACTAATTCCGATTGAAGCACTTAAAATATGTTAGTGGTCGTAATGTCCTACAAGTTTCAAAATGATACCTCTGGAGGTAACAAGCCAAGCTTGGGGGTCTTCTACTTGGATCTTTCTTCTAATTAATGAGTACAAAGAGGAATTAATTTTTTCACGTCTGCAGTATACTTATGCTCCACATGCCCTTTCAGACGGTGCTAAAAGAGTAACAACTTCGCTGATATTGAGAGAATGCTTAACAGATAATGCCACTGCACAAAAAATGACTAATACAAGACAACTAATAAAGTTTTAGAATACAGTCGAACGATGACCGAATTGTAAGCGCTGCTGTTCGGAACCAAAATTCGCCTATTTAAATCCCGCTGATGGCATGAATAAAAACACTAGATGGCGTAAGATCTGCCGTGTTCCGATAGAAACACTTAAAATATGTATGTGGTCGTAATGTAATACAAGTTTTCAAATGGTACTTGTTTAGGTAACAAGCCAAGCTTAAGGGTTTTCTACTTGGATCTTTCTTCTAAATTAAGAGTACCCAGAGGGAGAAATGTTTTCACGTTCGCAGCTTACTTAAGCTGCAGGTGCCCTCCAGGTGGTATTAAATGAGTATCAGCTTCTCTGATATTGAGTGAATGTTAAACAGATAATTGCCACTGCACAAAAAAATTGACTAATACAAAACGACAAATAAAGATATAAAATACAGCCGAATGATAGTCGAATTGTAGAGCTCTGCTCCTCGGTACCGGAGTTCCCCTGTTCAAGTCCCGCCAATGGCATGGATGTTCGTACTCGACATCACCTTTAAACA
The DNA here is from genome assembly GCA_032207245.1 of Pardosa pseudoannulata. Taxonomy (NCBI): domain Eukaryota; kingdom Metazoa; phylum Arthropoda; class Arachnida; order Araneae; family Lycosidae; genus Pardosa; species Pardosa pseudoannulata. The sequence goes on from CM063510.1 coordinate 130,331,753, forward strand.
GTAGGCGCTGGTTTCAGTAGCCCCCTTGTAGCAAATTAGTAGACTCTAGCACTCCAAACGAAGCTGTAAAATAAATTTAATAAAATTTTAAATGAGAAAAAAGCATTTGAACTTATACAAAAAATCATTTAAATATAAAAAATTATTTATATTAGGAAAAAACTGGCATACTGTTTACTTAACATGGAAACGTATAACATATAACTTTTACTGAACATGAAAACGTATAACATATAACTTTTAAAGAACATGAAAACTATGTAATTTTGGGGTATTTCTGGTCAAACTCTGTCATTTTAAATGTATCTTGTTCCCTTAAAATAATGATATGCTGTAGAATGGAATTACTAGAGATCGGTACCTGCCTAATTTATTTGTTGTGTTCACGTTATCAATTGGCATAAACAATGAAAGTACATAATATATATTTTATTTATAAACGTATTTTTAACATCGAAAAATTAAGAGCATGGCTTATAAGATGTTTTAGCTGAGTTCATTTTCTTTTCATTCTCATTTTGTACAACGAAAAGAAATAAGCATTAAAAGGGCAGTCTTAGGTGTATGTTTGTGAATTTTTTTTTTAAACTGAAACCAATGCAAATAAATCCCTTGTTTCATACGCAAGAAAAAAGCCAGTTTGCTTGTTTTTTCTGGCATGTTTTATCACACACCCTTTAAAAGTAAAGTTTCGTAAACAGTAAAGTAAAACCTAGTCATTAATGTTGCAGAATAGAAGTCTTATTGACAAATATAAGACTTGAGACAGATCTAAAACATTTCTTTTAAACCGTTAACATTTTTTTTGCAGACTTTGACGCTTTATCAAAAGAACAATGAGAAAATACTAAAGGCTTCTTGTTTATACATTACATGAAGAGAACAATAAGAAATCCTACAAAAGGAAGGTAATATATTTAGCTCAAAGGGTTTGCTTGCAGATTTTTTATCAAACACCCAAATAAAAGAATCTAAGTTAAGTGAAGAAGTTTTTCAGTCAGAAATTGCGACTTTTACATCACTTGCAATCTATTATTTTTAGGTGTTTTTCCCTAAGAAAATTTTGCTTTTAATTTACAAAAGCTTTTTACTCTTTATTTACTCTCTGCTATGTACATCTTGAACTGAGCACTTCATTGAGAAGAACCGTTAAATGCATTAGTTTGCCAAAAGAACGAAGCAGGATGATACAAGATTTTACATAGTGATTTAGGTCAACCATGCGGTTTAGTCAGGTCCAATTAATTGAAAGATAAGGACTAGAATTGGTTTTTAATTTATATTGGTCTCTGTATTGATATTTACGATCCATTTTATATACTTCCTTGTTAATTACATGCTAAAATAGTTTAAAAACTTCTACAAATCATATTTTATAGATTAAAATACGTTTCCAGATAATACTAGTTTTTGTTTTGCAATTTTTATATATTTTATTTTAATTTATCAATTTTTATTTATCTCATTTCTTTCATTTTGATATAAAGTGCATTAATTTTTAACTACTTTATAAAGTACAATATGATTTATTAACTAATAACATTATAATTTGGTAATTTGTCTAATATTTATGTCACTTAAGTAAAATTATTATATCTTCATAAAAAAAATTCATTAATCTTAGACACTTTCCTGTTAGTCCGATATTTAGTTGCATATGTAACTAAATATCGCTAAGTGTAATTATTTCATTTTATTTTATTTTAAATATTTTATTATATTGTTTAACTCTTTATATCCTAAATTAATTTATCATCAACTTTCTTACTTCATTTTGCATCAATAGATAAGTTTTAATGTAGAATAATCATAGATAACAGAAAATTAATTTTTACTGTATTTTAGTAGTTAATTTTGCAGCTGGTACTTTCTAGCACCTACATATATTTTGGATTCTGTGATAGAAAATAAAACATTCAATTATGCATAAAATAAATGAAATGCTTAACTGCGAAGTATAAAAGTTTCTAAAAAATAATAGTTACAAACAACTGGTAATAAACCACTAAATTTACTTAACTGAACAACAGGTGTATCAACTCTACCACAAAATGATCTTCGAAAGCAGCATACCAATTGTAAAATCCCTACTACGTGAATAAAAATGATTCCTGATTGGTGCTGTAATTTCTTTTCTGCTGTAGGAAAAATTTCTATTTGCATCCTTCATGTCCTTGTGAGTTCCGTTAAGAAAAACGTCTTTATTAGGAATATATATGTGTTTGATTGAAGTGGTACTTATAAGTACGGTCAAGTTAAAAAGGGTTAAATTAATCTTATTATTTTATAATCTTTTTAAATATTAAATGAAACAAATATTTAAAAACATACGTATTCCTCATATAATAATGTATTATCTGATTTTTAAAATTACGAGCCACGGTAGCTCAGTTGTCAAAAGCAATGGTTTCAAGACTGGAGAGGTTTTGAAACCATTGCTTTTGACGAACTTTCAGTTCGAGGATTCACATCGACGTAAAAGAGGTCCTTGGCTCCAAAATCCTGGGATTTCAAACGGTATATCCGGAAATAGTAAGTCAAGCCTGTTTATATCCTGCTTATTCCTTGCTACTAAATTACGAGAAACTAACAGATATATTGTTATTCATGGCCGTTGAGTTCTTTTAACTTCATATGATCATCTGGCACTGCTAAATGTATAGCATCTACCCATAAATAAGATAAAAATAATAGCATAAAAATCAATATTTATTACCAGCAGTATTGGAAGAAAAATTGAAATTGCTTTTATTGTCAGTATAATATAATCTAAATAATATTTAAAAGAAAATATAACGTTCCTACGGAAAACTTAATTACCGAATTGGAACACTGGGTTTAAAAGGACAAATCTTTATCTAGGTAACATTATTCTTAGTGTTATATGTAGTTTGGTCATCGGTTAGAAATAATCCTAAAGGGTGAACAATTTGTTTTATTCTCGTAATATTTAATACCGCTGATTTCCATATAAAATGACATTTTAATCTACGGTAAAATAGTAATAAAAATAAGGCTTATTTTTAATTGTTTATTTAACTGTCATCTATTTATTTTTTCTAGTATTCAGTTGAAAATAAAAAATTTCCAGACTGAAATTCGGATCTATGTTAATTCGCTGATTAACTCTATTATTCACGGGAAAATTATTCCAGTCGAATAAGATGATTAGAAATCCCGAGATTGTGCTCATCTGATATTGTTAAATGTCTAACATCTACCTAGAAACAAGAAAAAAATAATGTCATAAAAATCAGTTTGTATTGCCAGCAGAATCAGAGGAAAACTTAAAATTGCTTAAAATGTCAGTGTAATATAATGTAAATTCTAATTAAAATTTTAAAGAAAATATAACATTTTTTTCAGTAACCTTAATTATACAATATGAACATTGGCTTAAAGGAACAAGTCTGTGTCTAGGTAAGATTCTGCTTAGTGATATAAAAATATAGTTTGGTCATTAGTTAGAAATAATCCTAAAGGATAAACAATTTGTTTTATACTCTCAATTTTTTATATCGCTGATTGACTTATTAAATTACATTTTAATCTACGGTGAAACAGTAATAGAAGCATAAGGCGTATTTTTAAGTGTTTATTTAACAGTGACCTATTTATTTTTTTTCCAGTAATGAGCTGAAAATAAAGTGTTTCCAGACTAGCTAATTCGAATTGATTGTATTTCACTGATTAACTCCATTCACCATGGGAAAATAATTGCAGTCAAACAAGATGATTAGAAGCCCTGAGATTGTGCTCATCTGGCCTTGTGAAATATCTACCTAGAAATAAGAACAAAAATAATGTCATAAAAGTCAGTCTGTATTGCCCACAGAATGGAAAGAAACCTTAAAATTGCTTAAATTGTCAGCGTAATATAATTTAAATTCTAATTAAATTTAAAAAAAATATAACATTCCTATGGAAACCTTAATTACTCAATATGAACAATGGGCTTAAAGGAACACGTTTTATCTAGTTAATACTCTGCTTACTGCTATAAAAATATAGTTTGGTCATTAGTTAGAAATAATTCTAAAGGATAAACAATTTGTTTAATTCTCTCAATATTTGATATCACTGATTGACATATTAAATGACATTTTAATTTACGGTGAAACAGTAATAAAAGCATAAGGTGTATTTTTAAGTGTTTATTTAACAGTCACCTATTTATTTTTTTCCAGTAATCAGCTGAGAATAAAGTGCATCCAGACAAGCTAATTCGGATCGATGGTATTTCACTAATTAACTCCATTCGTCATGGGAAAATTATTGCAGTCAAATAAGATGATTAGATGCCCTGAGACTGTGTCCATCTGGTATTACTAAATGTGTAGCATTAACCTAGAAATAAGAAAAAAAATAATGTCATAAAAATCAGGCAGTATTGCCAGCAGAATTGGAAGGAAACTTAAAATTACTTAAATTGTCAGCTTAATATAATCTAAATTCTAATTATAAAATTTTTTCATATATAACATTTTTTCATTAACCTTAATTATACAATATGATCATGGGGTTTAAACTAACAAGTCTGTGTCTAGGTAAGATTCTGCTTAGTCATATAAAAATATAGTTTGGTCATTAGTTAGAAATAATCCTAAAGGATAAACAATTTGTTTTATACTCTCAATTTTTTATATCGCTGATTG
>CM063510.1:130341407-130356407 GCA_032207245.1 Pardosa pseudoannulata
CTCATTAGCCCTTGTGAACGAAAACAGTAAACTGTAGAAATCCAAGGTAAATGCAATCAGAATGATCAGAAACTATAAAAAATAGGCAATATTAATAAGGGACGACGACTATGGCAACTTACATTGTAATTCCTATTATGTGTTTCTTAAATACTACCAAAATGACTGGTTAAATAAACCAGCGATTATAATTTTCCTTCAGTTGATTATGTGAAAATGAATTACACAAATATTTTTGTCTTTTTCTCCACACCTAAGCTTTTTTTCTAATTTAGATATATTGCAAAAAATAAGCAAAAAACCAAAAATAATAATTTTTGAATAAATATATTGTAATCAAATCTTCCTTCTTTTTCTAGAATGTGTTCAGGATGGTTTCTGCCCATGATGAGTTTATTAAATTTTCTCAAAGAAACGCTAAGATTAAAAATTGCTGAAGAATGCAGAAAAAAGAGCAATTACTATTTCTCATTTAAACAAACAAATGAAATTTTTTAACTGTTTATATTTCAGATGAGCATATTACAGTTGCTACATATATTTTTGAGTGTCTAGTATTATCACTCCAGTTTATCTTTCTATGTTCTGTGTATATTTCTATGAGAAAAATCTTTACCATTTCCATTCATTTTACGTTACATAATTTTAAAACTTTAGGTGGAATAAAAAGTTTAAAGCAGCTGGATAACTTTAAAATGTTCAGCTGTAATATGGTATAACAAATCCAGTTCGAAAAATACTGAACAGAGAAAAAAAAGGGAGAGCATAGCCTTGTAGTGGGATAAAATTTATCATAAAATACTTTGATTATGAATTACGAAAAAGCAGCGAAGAATGAATTCGCCGTTTATTATTACCAATAACTTTTGTTGTACAATGTATTATTTTGGTTGCTGTTAAATATATTAATATACTCTGTTGTTCTTATTATCAATGTCACTTGCACGAGCTAGGCACGAGAGACAGGAGTCACTGGAATTAAGGCGAGGGAGTGCATAGTTTGTTTTGGTATACACCAAAATGATGTAATACGTCTTTGACCAAGTGGGTCCCCATAATTTAACAGTAGAGATAAAGAGACTATCCTAAGACTTTGATTGCCACTCCAATACAATTGTGACCATGGACACATTTTACGGGCCAAAGTCAACCATAAAGAACACGCGGATCTTAGGTTTTCTTCGGTCCTGAATCTGGAACCCTATAGTTACAAGATAGTTGCCTTTGTCTACTGAGCTACAGTGAATTAAAAATATACGTCACATATTTAATGAGGAAGATACAGTCGTTAGAAATAATTTCCATAACATTCATTCTGAATGTATCCTTTAAAAAATTCAAGATTTCCTCACTACAAAGTGGTATAAACAGTAGTTATTCCTAAAAAATATTCATAAAGGGACACATTTTCAATCGAATAAAATTTTGTTTTCATGTTTTTCGGTGAGCATGGAGATGTACTGCACCAGGACGAGGCATGTATTCGACTCATATTTCAAACAGTGCTTGAGGCAATTGATATTGCCTCCATATAGCCACCATATAGCCTCCAGTAACTATAATAATCCCCTGTTGGCATGTAGGGTCCATAGATTCATGGAGTTCTCTCCATACCCTACATGTCCATCCGCTTGATACCATATAAAGCTAGACTTGTCAGAGCAGGTAACATTCTCACAGTCATCAACAGACCAAAGTGTGTGTTCAAGGGTATAGACAAAGCTTAAAATTTTTGTATAGTGCTCTCTCTCTCTCTCTCTTTCTCTCTCTCTCTCTCTCCTATATATATATATATATATATATATATATATATATATATGTATTTATGTATATATGTATGTATATATATATATATATATATATATATATATATATATATATATATATATATATATATATATATATATATATATATACATATACATATATATATATATATATATATTATATATATATATATATATATATATATATATATATATATATATAATATATATATATATATATATATATATATATATATATATATATATATATATATATATATATATATATATATATATATATATATATATATGTATTTATGTATATATGTATGTATATACATATAAATATATATATAGAGAGAGATAGAGAGATAGATAGATAGATAAATAGATATGTATATATATATATATATATATATATATATATATATATATATATATATATATATATATATATATATATATATATATATATATATATATATATATATATATATATATATATATATATATATATATATATATAAATATATATATATATACATATATGTATATATATGTATACATATATATGTACATATGTATGTATATATATATATATATATATATATATATATATATATATAGACAGATAGATAGATAGATATATATGTATGTATATATATATATGTGTATATATATATAATATATATATATATATATATATATATATATATATATATATATATATATATATATATATATATATATATATATATATATATATATATATATATATATATATATATATATATATATATATATATATATATATATATATATATATATATATTTATATTATATATATATACATATATATATATATAATTACATACATATATATATATATATATATATATATATATATATATATATATATTATATATACATATATATATATATATATATATATATATATATATATATATACATATATATATATATCCTGTGGCTGTATAACTCTCCACAGCATTATTCGTTGTTTGAAAAAGGAATCTGGGGTTGCACAGTTTATCCAGTCTGAGACACCCTGTATATGTATGTGTGAATTTATATAAGAGTGATATTTAGTCAGACATAAGGGATGTTTCATACAAACTATGTCTGGCTCTAAATAACGTTCAAGCTACAGTTGCAAATGTGGATTTAAATTCACATAAAGTATTTGAAATAGATATTTATTTAAAAAAAAAGTAATGTTCTCTCACATAAAATTCTTAATTATATATCCACGATTTTTCTACATATTTTTTCAAAAATGAAAATATCGAGGTTAGATTCTTACATATAACTTAATTGTGTGAACATATGTTAAGGGATTTTGAAATGAATAAACCTTATTTAAACACGAAAAAATAATCAAATATATATATAGAGAGAGAAAGATAATTTAATACAGATTTATAATTTGAAATTAAGTTAATATGTTTCCAAACACCGATAATATTTCTAATTAAATTTCTTTGGAAGTTTAAACATTTTAATTTTAAAGAAAATTAATATCGCCTTAGTGTTATCGTTAAAAGAAAAACCATTATTTACATTTCATAAAGGTACGGGCAAAACAGTTTCTTTTAAATTCCAGAAATTTTGATAATTGCCGTAAAACATTTTTTTGTTCATATTTCGAAAGTGATATTTTACTTTCATTTTGATCTCCAAATTATTTTTTAAAAATTTTTACCGAACGTTAATTACTTTTTCTTCAAAAATATTTAATTAAGTCAGAATTAATTAAAGTATCCCAGAAGTCTGAGATCGTAAAAAAATTCTTACAAAAATACTTTGACACAGTGTATTTCTTAAGGAAAAAATTAAAGATTTTTTACATACCAAGAAAGCTTGAACAAATATGGATCCAATGTATGAGATAATTTCTTAATTACATCTTGCAAACGGAGAAACAAAGGCGGTAAAAATAATTTTAAACGTTAAAATGTATATGTATCTTTTTTACACGCTTTAAAATGTTTGAATTGATTAGACAAAGAAAATAGTTTCATTTTACTTATATTATATTCGTAATGTGGGAATCATTAAGTAAGGAAAATACAGTGTTATTTATAAAAATGTTTAATAAAATACTCTAATCGCATATTTGATGAAGTGGTCTTAATACATTTTCAGGTTTAGCTTATTCTTTTAGTATTTGAAATTTTATATTTTATGTAGGGAAAATATACTGTGTGGTGATTACGCATTAACAATTAAAATCGCTGCCTTGTTTTGATTCGCCAAAGATTGACGTCATACGCATCATTTCTGATTAATGCCTTTGACTTGGTGTTCAGTCTTTGTAAATAGTGTCTTGTTTATAATATAAATAGTGTAATTTATTTTCACATATTATTGTAACATGACTTCATTGATCGGTATTGATATTTGTTATGAGTAAAGTTTTATAATTATCGTATTTTTATTTGCGGCAACACAGCATCTTTTTAATATGCAAATATCTGTAATGTATGTATATGTTGTCTGCCTATATAAGAGTCTGTGTGACAGTAGTAAAAAGCTCTGTTGCATCGAAGGTGCTGATGTTTGTTTATATATTTTCTATGTACTTTCAGTATGTTAAACTTCTGTAACGTTAATTCAGTTTGATATCCAGAGTTCTACATCATTCATTATACTATCTTAAATAAATGCCTGTGTCTAGGTCTAGTTGTTTTATTTAACTGCACCGTATGAATATTTTCTGACAATGGTTTTAAATATGATGTGATCGCTGCTGTTACTTCTTTAAAAATCGTCTAGCAGGGGTCTCCATAAATAAATTTCTAATGGAATTACAGTTTTTTAAAAAATAACACTGTATATATTTGTTAATTTAAATTTGTAGACAGTTGGATTTGTGCAAATTACCCTTATGAATGCTAATCTTAAAATAATGTAGTTGATTATAAGAAGATTGAAATATGACTGTTTAATTCCTTTTTGGAGAAGTGTAATGTTTCGAAATATATTTCCTCTCTTCCTTAGAATGCATAAATTTTTATTAGAATAACACCTTTATTCTTCCTTATCTCAATGCTGGTGAGCTATATAAAACATAAAAGACATGTATATTTTCCGATGTTACCGAAGGACTATATTAAATTTTAGGTTTCAACTGGTACAGCAGTTGTACCATAAATATTTAGAAACCCAAAAGTCGGCTAGGGTACAACAGTTGTACCGTAGATATTTCTCCCCTTTTGCAAGGACGGGGTCATTACTCACTTGTCATTTGGCCAGTCCCTCTCTATTGTTCAAGTTTTGCTGAGTGCATCAGTACCGGGAAGGAAGAATGTGATTTTGTTTGGCGACATGTACAACAACTGGATCTTTTTTGTCCATGTCCAGCAGTTGTTTGTAAACTATTCATTCTATCTTGTGAACCAGATCCGTTTGGAAAAGAGTCAAAGTTTCTTTCCTTCGTTGTTTATTTTTTTTATTTAATCTGATCATGTCTCCAAAATTTAACGGTCTTTCTCAAAGTGAGATGTCAAATAACAACTTTCAGACTGGTTTTAGAGCAACCCTGCATTGTAACATCCTCCACTCCCAGAGAGTGACAATAGGACAAAACCTTTTTTCCCTCTTGAGAAAGTGGAAGGAGGGGGGAGGATGTTTCGAAAATGTTGCCGATTTGTAGTCCAAACACAATCCAGCAGTCAGCCGAAGTTTAAAGGTTAAAATGTATATGAAAATTTCATTGTTTGAAGAAAATTGACCAATGTAGAAACTTTATGATAAAGTAGAGAACTTCAAGTTTTATTTCACCAATTGCTTAAACACATGATATAATACCAATAACAATTCTATTAAAAGCTACAGTTATATTAAAAAATACACAAGATTTATTGAATCGCAAAATAATTTTCAGAATTCATGAATTTTAATTAGAATAACACCTTTCATCTTCGGTAATCAGTTTGGAATTAATCCTGGTAAGCTATAAGGTGAATAGGAAAAAATGGGAAAGTTGAACAAACGTTTTCAGTGTTTGACATTCTGTTTCTCTTCAGCAATTTCTTTTAATCATGGAATTGATTGGCTTGTTGTGTAGGTTTTGATCAAAATATTGAGATGCAGTATATGGTCGATGTATAGTGGGCGATAACACCTAAGTATCATATTAAAGTCAAAAGATTGTAACTTGTAAACAAATAACCAACTTAGGTACTCTTCATACATCAAAGAATAAAGGGTTACTGGAGACCGAAATCGACTTATGTCGACTTTCACCGGTGAATGTCAACATTCACGTAGTCGTATTGGTGTATGTCCAAATATATTGCTAAATACCCTTATTTCTGACTTACATAAATGTCATTCACCATGCACTAATGGTGAATGTCGAACATGTCGGATATTTATATTTTCTTCTTCATAATACAGTCAAATTTATAGTAATAGCACATGTAACTGTTGAACATAAACATAAAACAACCGAACACTCTTAGAACAATAATACCAATAATTAACTTAATTATGTGATTGACGTTATACTATCTTATTCGTTGCAACAATTTAAACTCTTCTAGCAATTTGAATTACACAAGAGTCCCTTACATTTTCAATGGCATTTTGTAAGGAAACATTTCTTTTTGCAATGACAACGTTTATAGCCATGCCCTCCACGTCCCAAATTAGCTTCAGCGGCTTCTCTCAGTGCGATATTTCTAGAAGAAATCTCATCTATGGAGAGTAACTTTTCTTTACAAAAATATAAACTGGTTCTTGAGCGAACCATTTTTGTTTACTAATTTATAAAAGTCGGAGTCTTCTATTCCAACAACAAATACATTTCGGGCATATGTACGACCACGGTTGACATCAAGGACTTGTATTCGCCCAGTGTCATCAATTTGAAAAGAAGAAAATTTTCTTTTTGATGTCTGTAACATTTTAATTGCATGCATTAGATTATCTTTTGCGGCAGCTTTTTTAATAGAAATAAACTTCTGTTTAGTCATGGCTTGATAGAAGGTGTAATAGGTTGAAGCTCTTCTGTATTTTCCTTTGGAATGGATGCAGAAACTTTGGAGTATTCCTTCATGGTAATTGCTATTTTAACATATATATGTTTTAATACTAAAGTATGATTTAAAAACGTAAAAAAAAAATTATTTTTTAAAATTCACTATCAAAGCATACGGATTGTCGACATATACCGGTGATAGTCCGAATATGTAAGAATATAATCAAACATTCTGTCTTTCACCGAGGTATTTGGTGTATGTCGGCATTCACCGGTGAATGTCGACATTCTCCAATTTCGGACATTCACAGTAACATATATATATATATATATATATATATATATATATATGTATGATATATATGTATATATATATTCTGTATATATATATATATATATATATATATATATATATATATATATATATATATATATATATACATGTATATATATATGTATATGTATATAATATGTATATATATATATATATATATATATATATATATATATATATATATATATATATATATATATATATATATATATATATATATATATATATATATATATATACATATAACTTAACATAATATGTAAATATAATACATATTATACAAATAATAATACATATTATTTGTAAACATATAATTTTGAAGACATCTGATATTTTCAAACTGAGAAATATCTCTTAAGAAATTGAAAATTTTTAAAACAAAATTAGCATTTATCATTCAATAAAATGAAATATATTGTTTGCATTAATATAATTAATGTTCAGAAATTAATAGAGATTTACCTTCTGTTATATACACTAAACTATATTCTAATTTACAAATATCAATATTCATTTTTGGATAAATTTTGATGAAGCTTTACGTTAAAATACCCGTGTCTGTAATAATTATTCTATGCATTTTAAAGGGTCCTTCTTTATTCTTCTTGTGCATAAGTTTTTAGTTTTAATAATCTATTTTTCGAACCCTTTTGAGAGTTCTACGATAGTTTGACCTAATATTATCCTACTATCCTCACGTGTTAAAATGATGTTTAATTATTTTTAATTAAGTTTTTTGGTATGCACTTACATTTATACTTTTCAAATCCTGGATTTTGATAATTTATAAATTGATCCTTGCAAGTGTTTTTAATTAATTTTAATATTATTTAATATTGTGTATGTTTAAGAATGCCAAAAATAAGTTTGATTTAAATTAAATGATCAATATTGCCTAAGCAATTAAAGCAGAAAAATATATAACATACTCTACAGGTATCTTATCTTTTTTAACATTTTATTTTCAAAATTAAAAATAGTATTTACTTTCCTTAGTCTAGTTAGCCTTTACTGTAGTTTTGCGTGTTCACCTCACATACGTGTAAAAAAATGCAACTTAATGTTTAAAATAATATTAGTCATTTTTTATCTCGTAAATTACACACCATGAATTCGTGAACAACTAAATTTCCAGATTTTAATGTTATTGCTCCGATGACTAACCGATAAAATGCTCAACTTGTCATTCTATGGATGACTTAAATTTTTAACTCTTAATCATAAGAACAGAAATTTTTAAATTCGGAATTACTTAATTGACATTCCAAACAGAGAATATATATAGGAACCCGGCAACATATCGCAGGATGTGTTTAGAACTACTAATTAGTATATAGTTAAGTAAGAATGTTACTAGCTGGTTTGGTTTGGAGAGCAACAGTTACATTTTTGCACGATAATAACACAGGTATTTACTAATTACAGAGATACTGGACTTTCAAAACAATTTATTATATTTTTGTCTAATATGCTAAAAATTTTAATATGTTATTAGTAATATATTTATGAGAAATTATAATAACTTTAATGTAAATCTTTGAATATTTATCACTTTTCTAAATGATTCTTGAAAATATTCCGTGCTTATACATATTACGTTTAATATGTTTATTGTTTAGCTAGGATAAATTAGAATGAGATTTAGTTGATATAACATGAATTTGATGGAAATGCAGTTAGGAAAATATTATTAATGAAAATTACTATATATCCCGTACAAAATATGATTAATGATTCCTTTAATTTCCAAGATAATAAGATTTTTCTAACACAATTTTGTTCAAAATAGATTTATTTTAGCTAATATTTATTACATACTTTACATGAAAAAACATTGTTAAATTTTAATTAAAAATGGACCTGTAGGGATTCGAATGCTTATAAATTGTAAAGATTGTTTTATTAAATTTAGAACTTTATTGCCTTTTGTTATCTTAATTATATCAATTTTAAGATGGTATATTTTAAGATATTCATTAATTCTAAATCCTTAATTTTTTTTACATTTCTTAGTCAAAAGATATAAAACAACTAATTTTTAAACCTGTTAGCGTAGCTAAAATTAAACTATCGAATTAAAGCCTATTTTCACCTATTACAGTCACACACACACACACACACACACACACACACACACACACACACACACACACACACACACACACACACACACACACACACATATATATATATATATATATATATATATATATATATATATATATATAATATATATATATATATATATATATATATATATATATATATATATATATATATATATATGGAGGGGGGCTGTTACAACGGTAATCGAATCAAGGCATTGGGTTACCGAAGGAATGCGCACTTAAGAATCAACTGTCAGGAAATCGCTACTCATTATCGCATTGGACAGTGTCAGTGGAGAACAAATTGTAAACATATGAGTATATCACTCATGATTCTAATAATTCATAGTTACATACATAGTCCCTAAATGTTTTAATTCTCTTACATGTAAAATACAAGCCACTTACTTGTCAAAAAGAAGATTTTATAGAACCATGGGCTTGCTGATATGATAATAGTTCGACCAGTGTATCTAGGATAGAAGTACTTAAGCGGAAATGGCATGACATTAATTTCTCTATAATATTTTAGAGACTAGGATTATCTGTGTTTTTGACACAAATCAGCCATAAATTAGGCATAGTTATCAACGGTATAGAAATAAAAATGACGCTGGGAATTTTGATCAATTTACAGCCTAGCGTTTTAATTTAGGACACATAAAAATTAGTGATTAGAATGTTTATTTTTTTTCCTGAAAGTATTTTCCTCTTCAGCAAAGGTTTAGTTAATACTATAAACAATGTACCAAATTTTCTGTATATGCTATTATTTATAAATTTGCTCTTTGGTTTGATATCTTAGAATTTTGAGCCACAGTAGGTCAGTCGGAAAATATGTTGATCTCATAACTGTAGAGTTATGAGTTCATAGCTGGAGCCCGCCGATGATCTGACGGGTTAATTATCGGATGATGTGGCAGATAAAATTAATATGTGGTCTCAATGTCTTTTAACTTTAAAGGGTAAATCTTGAGGTAGGGGTACCCAAACTTGGGGTACCTTTTGCTTGTTCCAAGATTCTAAATTACAAGGACTCAACAGAGATCAATGTTACTAGCGCCCGTAGCATTCAGTAAGCTAAATGTTCTTTCTTAAGGAGGAAGTGCTAAATGAATAAAATATTTGCATCTATGTTTGGCAAATATAGGGTTTGCTTTCTTTAAGAACTACATTGGAATAAATTTGAATTATTCGGACTACCTGTAAATATTTATTTTTTTACAAGTGCATATGAAATCACGAAATTATCTTTATATTAGTTTAAAGTACATTATTATATTAAATTTCATGTTATATCGTTTTATTTTAAAATATTTGCATGTTCGATCAAATAAGTATCATATCACAAAATTTTAATTTTTAATAAGTGGAATCCAATGATGCTTTTAATAGCAGGTGGTCAAGACGTTAGGTAAACAAGATTTATTATTCGTAATTTTAAATTTAACATTTCTTCTACACTGTGCAGTATGTAATAACCTGGAAATAAGATAATGATCAGGATAAGATAGTGATAAGGATATTTAGAAGAATTCGTAAAATGATGCTTTCCATTTTATTTTATTTTATGTTATAAATACCTTTTATTATTCATATGTATATCTTATGATTATATCAATTAGAGAAGTATTTCATATACAAAGTGCTACCAGACATTTTCCCCTAATTTTTGAATAGAAAAGTTAAATATGCACAGGAGTATTTTCTATTAAATTACATTTTTTCTATTTTTTACAATCAAAGCATAAGCTTAACCAAAACATTCAGCATTCTTTTTATCCTTAAATATGTAATAAAATGTACTGATATTTCTAACGACGTAGGAAAACCTTAAATGCGCTAATCGTAAGAACACTTCTCATAGTCAATATACTTTTAAATTTCTCAGCAGAAAATCTCTATAAAGTTGTATGATTCATTATCATCATTACTATGGCTTACTTAAAATCAAAATGTTTGCATTTTCTTGGAAGATCCTCTAACTATATCCTATAAATCAAGAAAGTCATTACTTGGAATCCGGAATCGATGCTGTGTCAACACTTATTTTTTTTAACGAAATTCCCTCTTCAACACACACTTTAAATATCAGTATATCAGGAAAATTAAGCTGTTTAACGTACTTACTTCTAACTTACATAAGTCATACTATCTGAATTCAATACAATAAACAATGGCATTATACCCTATGTATAGCCTCGGTTATTTTCACACAATAGAAAATAACTCCAGTCTCTTGAAAAGAGTAATCTAGATTGGAATGCTAGGTACTGCTTCTTTTCAAAACACAATCAATTTCAGAAATTGCTTACGTTTATACTTTATCTACTTCATATGTTAAAAGAATGCTCCGAGTTAAAGAAAATTGCAAGCTAGAGGAAATTTTTTGGTGTTTATTTCAATTCTTTATATTTCAGCCTACGTTGCTTTGTAATAATATTAAATCCTATCTTTATTGAGTTTCAAACGTTGCAAATGTGAAGTTTTTCTTTTAGACATTTTTATATTAATGGACTATATGAAAAATCAAAGTATATGCAAAATTTACCATTAATAATGATCATTATTGTATTTTTTATAAGGTCTTGGAATTTACCGATATATATTACAAATCTAATGCAAATATCTCATACAAATATCTTTATGCATAAAAATAAGAGTATGTATCTATGCATATATACGTTTGTGTTATACACCCACACTGCACCTATATATCTATATACAACTAAAGAAATAAAAATACAAATTCCTAAATTAAATTAAGAACAATAAATGTATATTAGGTATCAAATATAATTTTATCATCAAATTATTTTTCTGTGTTTAGACTTTATCAACCAATTGAATTTTATAAAAGTTTATTGAAAACTTGTAAAAAATGTCGATCTATATTAAAACAAATATTGGTAAGTAAACTGACATATTATGTGGTTTTCAATACTTCTCTGTAAATTAGCTTTCACTTGTGGAAAATATATAAAAGTAAATTGCTCTAGTTTGAAACTTTTTATAACTCGAAAATGTACTACGGAACATAAGAGTAAGCATCTTTACACATATTTAAAGATAAAGATTCAAAATATAATTTGCGTAATTGCATATTTCTAATGATTCGAATTTCCATGTATATGTATTTTTTTTTGTTCAAGAGATCAACAATAATACATATTGTTCAACTATGTATGTATGTGTATATAATTTAAAGCTAATTTTTCATTTCAATGTGTGATTACTATTTAATGAAGTGATGGATTTCAGAAAGCATTTATTCCACTTATAACTATGTAAAAATGTAAAAATATAATTATATCATAAAGATTAAGAGTTAATATAATTCGATGATATTAAACAGTATTTAATTTCAAATAAAAATAATTTCAAAAGTAAGAGGAATATGGGAGCAAAAACTTAAAATTTAAAAAAAAGTAATCTTTAAAATGACATTTATAAATTTTCAAATAAAATGCTAATAATTTATTTAGTCTTATATCGGATTCTGTTCATTGCAATTTTATAATTTTTACCAAAAAATATTATTCAAAATTAATATTAACTAATATCTCTAGGAAAGGAATTCCTTTGTTGCTGAAATTCACAAATATATCAATTACTGCTTTAAATTGTTTCTTTTAATTTTGCCCCTTTTATAAATAATATAATAAATACAAACATTTTAAACGAAAGTTTACTTTAAACTAATTTGTAATTTATTACCTACATATACCCAAAATTGGTCAAATATTTGAAAATTGAATTTTTTAAAAATTTTATAATTAATCTCCAGTTTACATCTGTGATTGCAAATTAAATTAGTTAAATATATGTTTTTTTATTTTTATTTTTTTTCCGTTTAATAAGTTTCATATTTATATAACACAGATTTCAAGAGAAATTCTACATCTTAAATTATAACTTCAAATTAATTTTTCCTTTTCACCCCAAATATTCCCTTATATTTAAGAAATTTTTCTTCTTAAACAATATATAAATAACCTCTTATTAACTTTAAAGAGTGCTTAACATTCAATTTCATGTAAGACAGCTATTAAAAAAATTTATCCCCTAAAGGATTTTGTGGTGCTAACCTTTGCAAAGCTGATAAGGTCTTCTTTTTCTTAGCAAACTTTTGACAGAGTGCTATCTTAAATATGCTTAAACAAAAATATATTGATTAACGGACTTTAAACGTTTTCAACCGAAAATTTAAAATATTTTTATGAAGGCAAACTAATTGAAGTATTCATGTTACATTTTTAGATCTTCAATATTATGATAGAATTAATTTTTTTGTAATATTTTTCTACTTTTGAGATTTTTTTTGTAATTTCATATTTTATACAACCTATATAATTTTATACTATTTTTGTAAAATATTATTTGTGGTAGATGTTAATGTAACTGAAAAATTAATACATAATTATGGAAATGCCTTCCATATTTAATATTAGTTAGAGCATTGTCTTCCAATTGGTTGGTTTGGGTTTGATTCAGGAAGACGGTTTGAATGAATTTATGATCCAAACCTTATATTCCTTAATAGGCCGAAATGTTGGTTAACTATATGGTACTTTCATAATAAAATGACCCCCAAAATCGGCTGTGTGTAGCAGTAAATATAAATTAAGTCAAGTGACCCAGTATGAAAGTTAGGAATAATTTTAAATCATAAAAAAATTATTTCTTCTTATTATTATTTGTTTATTTATAAAATAAATTATTAACATTTCCATTATTAAAATTTAGTCAAACCAGTGTTTTACTCCTTAATATAAATATTAAATTATTTCTTCCCAATGCAGTTGATAATCCAAAAATATATCTTTATATAAAATCACGATAAGAAAGCTGTTACTCATTTAGTAGTACCCGGGAAATACGTGTAGCAAAAAGAATGATACTAACGCATGTAGCACTGAACTTTTTGAAATTGTAATTTAGAAGCATGACCCTATCAGAAATACCATTATTCGCCTGTTTCCTCCAGAGGTATTGTTTTACCTTGCAGGATATTCCTAACACGAACCTATTTTACGTGTCCCAGTCATCATTAATGAGCACGGGAGGTCTTTGGTTGGCTTTAGTTTCAAACCCATAATTCTCATGTTATGAACTTTAAGGTTTTGTTACCTGAGCGACCGCGGATCATAATGAATATTATATTAAGAAGAAAGTATATAATGTAACTAGATTTTTACTAATATTTTTTAGCAAACTATAAAACAAATTATTATCTAAAATCACTTTTAAACGGAAAGTAATCGGCTATATTTACCTCTCCTCGGTACCTCCCTTTTAGAGATCCAACAGATGGGCATTTTTCTCTTGATTGCGTAAGACATGTTCTCCAACAATAACAAGGATTTTTACTAAGTATTTTCCTTAATTTTGAAATCAGAGGGAGACCCTTACTTGGCATAGTGACTGCAGCTATGTTAAATTCTAAAAGAAATCTCAGGCAATTAGAAATATAGTCTGTTTCCGTGTACCTCATAAAATATATTTTTATTGGGACACACACACACACACACACACACACACACACACATATATATATATATATATATATATATATATATATATATATATATATATATATATATATATATATATATATATATATATATATATATACACTCATGTCCATAAATTAAGGATAATTCAGAATCACACAGAAATTGAGCTCTAAAATAAAAATTTCACCTGTAGAATTATCACACACATCTTGAAGAAGAATATGCAAATTGCAGGAAACCACCAGATGGCGCGGATAGTACGTCACAATGA